>CM052702.1:113228795-113328999 GCA_028551405.1 Uromys caudimaculatus
GAACCACCGTGTTATCTGCATGAGAGTCAGGCAGGCACACAGAGACGCAGGGAACATGGTGAGCAAGAGAACTTGGAGTCCCTGGTGATGCCTGTGACAAGGTATCAGGGTCCCTGCCTCATGGAATGACTACTTCCAGGGTCCATCTCTCCTCTTTCTTGGTCATCACCTCACTTTTGTGGACCAACTTTTGACAACCAAATAGGGAAAAAACAAACAACAAAATCCAGCAAGCCGTAGAGAGATCACTTCTGTGGATGTCACTGTACCCTAGTTTCTTATCTCTAAAGTGTGGATAGGCTGGGCACAATGGTGGCTTATGCCTGTAATCTCAGCACTTGAGATGCAGAGGCAGGAGGATTCCTTGAGTTCTAGCCCAGCTTGGGTTACAGAGTGAGACCCTGTCTCAAAAAATGGGGGTATGTAAGAGAGAGTGTGTGAAAGAAAGAGAGGGGAGAAGGAGAAGAGGAAGAAGAGGAGGAGGAGGATGAAGAAGAAAAGGTAAAGGAAGGGGGAAGAAGAAGAAGGAGAAGGAGAAAGAAAAGAAGGAGGAAGAAGAGGAGGAGGAGGAGGAAGAGGAGGAGGAGGAGGAGGAGGAGGAGGAGGAGGAGGAGGAGGAGGAGGAGGAGGAGAAGAAGAAGAAGAAGAAGAAGAAGAAGAAGAAGAAGAAGAAGAAGAAGAAGAAGAAGAAGAAGAAGAAGAAGATATTGAAAGAGAAATCTGCTACCTCTCACATTGCTCTGAGGCCATGGGTAATACACATTTTAACACAGTACCAATACCCAGGTCTTAGCTGTTGCAGCTCCAGGCCACCTGAATTCCATTAGTTTAGTTGTTTATTTTTGAGACAGGGTCTTACCATGTGGCTCTGGCTGTCCTGGAACTCACTATGTAGACCAGGCTGGCCTCAAACTTATTTATTTTGAGACAGGGTCTTACTAAGAAAGACCTGATTGGCCCAGAACTCACTATGTCTCCATCAACCTATCTTTAGATTTCACATTGAGGAAGTTGAGTGTGAACTTAAGCAAGAACAGGCGAACCAACCTGGCATCAAAATTGCTATGAATTTTTGAAGATCAAAAGGACTAATACAGTTCATCTTAGTTTTATTTTGTTTTGTTGTTTTATCTTGAATAACTTTTTAAAAAAGACTTATTTCTATTTTATGTGTCTGAGTGTTTTGCCTGCATGTATATTTATGTACCACATATGTGCCTGGTGGCCACTGAGGCCAAAAGAGGGCATCAGATCCTCTAGGGCTGGAGTCACAGCCACCATTTTTGATGCCAATTTTGATGCCAGGTTGGTTTGTGGATGATGAGACCCAAGCTCAGGTCCTCGGAAAGATCAACAAGTACTCTTAACTGCCAATCATTTCTCCAGCATCCCCCTCCCCCACCCAACACACACACACACACACACACACACACACACACACACACACACACACACACACACAGAATCAGGGTCTCACTATGTAGTTCTAGATGGCTTGAAATACTAAGTAGACCAGGCTGGCTTCAAACTCACCTAGATCTACCTGCCTTTGTTCCCTAGTGCTGAATTGAAAGGTGTGCACCACCATACCTAGCTTGAATAATCTCTTTTAAGGAATAAAATTTGGGACTGAGAGAGATGGCTCAGTGGTTAAGAGCACTGACTGCTCTTCCTTAGAGGACCTGGGTTCGATTCCCAGCACCCACATGGCAGCTTGCAACTGTCTGTAACTCCTGTTCCAGGGGATCTCACATCATCAGACATACATGCAGTCAAATCACCAATGTGCATAAAAATAAATAATACTTTTTGTAAAAAAAAAAAAAAAAAAAAAAAAAAAAGAAAGAAAAAGGAATAAGATTCATTCATGAAACCTCTCAAAGTGTATGAGTCACTGATTTTTAGTGAATCACAGAGGCATGCAACCATATCATGGTATGATTTGAAACATTCTTGTCAATGCCAAAACCCACGGGCAGTTAGTCCCTGTTCCCACCCTGGATCCCAGGCAGTCGCCACTCATTCTTGGTCTGGCTTCTGTCCTCAAGCATGATGTCTGCAGGGTTAGCCCACCTCATCCCTGTGCACCGCAGTCTTACTCCACTCGATGCTCTTCTACCAATCTTTGGATTGTTGGGGGGGGTGCTTTAAGGCTCAGCTAAGAGCAGGGGGCGTGGCTCAGTGGTGGCGCTCTTGCCTAGGATGCACCAGGCCCTCAGTTCCGTTCTTCAAATTGAGTACGAAAGCAAAAGGGTTATGTATGATACAAAGTGAAAGAGGTGAGATTGGAGAGTATCCTATCATTGTAAATAGATTTAGGGAGAGAATTTCTTTGTGGGCACACGCGTGCCTGGCACAGTTGCAAGTATTTTGCAGCCATAGGATGCTCACACCACAACTCTGGAGTGGGCGGCATTGTTATCTTCTCTGAGGATCCTGCAAAGGGATTGAGAAGGGCAGGATGATGGACTGGTTGGTGGCGCTCACCCAGAGTGGGGAAGGAAGCCCAGAACTTGGCCTCAGCCTTGCAGCTTCCAAACTGGTCTTCACTCGGAGTAAGAGGGAAGGGTGTGATTTAACAATGTGCTGCCCTGAGGTTTGGGGAGCATGAGGGGAAAACTGAGGGTCCCACAGACTTCCTTCTCCCAGTACCAGTAGGGCTTATAGGACACACTGTGTGACCTGCTCTGGTGTTAGCTCAGAAGCGCCAGAGTTTTTCCCTTCCCTGACATCCCACAGAGCCTCCTCATGTGGCGTACCTTCTATGTGCAGGGCTGGCATGAGTGCCCTACTGCCCTTCTCTGGGCACCCTCGGGTGTAAAAGTGATACCACGAACACTCAGAAAGGTGCAGCAACTTGCCCAAGATCCTAGCATTCCTGTGCAAATGGAAGAGTCCGCCTTCCTGCGGCTCCATCTGTTGGATTCCAAAGGCCACTCTTCCTCTTTCTCTCTCAGCTCTCCTCCCTTCCCGAGGCTGCAGTTGCACATCTGGCTCCCAAATGCCCCCCCTCCCCGCACCAGGAGGGAAGGCAAAGCCTGGGGACCCCATTGTAAGGAAGGGAGGCTGGAGGTAGGAAGGGCAGAGGGCCCACTGGCCTTCTTTCCCAAGCTCCGATGGGCTCAGAGGCCCTCCCTAGGGAGGCGTGGTGCCCTCTGCTCCCCTCCAGCTTCTCCTGGGAGACAATATGCTTCTCATTAAGCTGGCGTTGGATTTTGCAAACCGCAAGTCTAATTGTGAAGTTGGGATGGGGGGTGTCAGTAACTGCGCCTGGGGGAGATCAGTCAGCCCCTCCTCCCCTGGGTGGCTCTTGGCACACTGCAGGCAGCTGTACCCCCAGGCTTCACCCACTACCAGCTTGGAGTGAAGCTTTAAGGACCAGGCTTCTAGAGAAAGTTTGGCAGAGGAAAGGGCAGGGCAGGATACCACAGGCTCTGCTGTTTTTATCTGCTTCCTGGGGCAGACTAACCACCTATTCTTAAGCTCCTCTAGGTGCCTCTGTTTGATCAGGGCTCATTGAAGGCGAGATGAGTCTTTGCTCACACTAAGGTTCTTAGGGATTGGAGAACCTCAGGATGGGACACACCCAACAGGAGGAAACCACAGGCACCCAGGGTCTGGGGTTGAGGGGCACATGCTGCATCCCGTCCGACCCAGCAGCCACAGGCTCACAGCAAAGAAGTTGAATAATGACCGTGTAACTGAGTTAGGCCCACAGGAGCCTCTGAAGGCTCCAGTTTCCTCCCCACCCAGTGGGTCTGTCTGGGTGACTGTGAAGGGCTGGGATGCCGCCTTCTTAACTCCTCTCTGAGAGTCTCGGCCAGAGACAGAGGAGGCCCAGGCCAGTCAGGGTGTGACTGTCAGGTCTGAGGAGCTTCCCATCACTTCCTATCTTCCCACAAGCATGCCTGCCATAGCCACATGGGCACACAGAGACCCACGTGAGCTCCTTGCATCAGTTACACACACACACACACACACACACACACACACACACACACACACACACTCACAAATGTACTCCTCCAAGCTGGGTGTGGTGGTACAAGCCTGTAATCCCTGTACTCAGGATATGGAGTAAGGAGGGTCAGTAGTGCAAGGCTAGCCTGAGCTACTTGACTCCTTGTCTCTAAACAAATGAACAAACAAAGCTCTCCCAGACATGCAAACGTCTGTATTCCTGATGAACACAATGTGAGAAGCCTCACTGCTGTAGACAGTCTTAGGTGCCTTCTTGTCCCAGGGAAGGGTCATATGTGGAGAATGTTGGAGTTCACTCCCTAAATGGGACCTTAAAAGTTCACCTGTCTGTCCTATCCTATCCTGTCCCCCTCCCCATAAGCTGCTGTGAACACCACTCATCATCACCCAGGACAAACGGTGTCTGGACCTGTTCTCTATGAATCCTCTGGGTCCATCAGGTGAACCTTGTTGATCTGATCTTTGGGCTTCACCACTGAAGACTCCACACCACAAGACAGCCTGAGGCTGTCAACAAGAGGCCTATGGAGAGCTGAGTGAGAGTCAGGAGGTGCACTGGGGGTTCTTGCCAGAGGGACACATTGGTTTGGATTAAGGAGGACGCCTCATCCTGTCCAAGCTGGGAACATTTGGTCGGTTTGCTTACTTAAACAAAAAAAAAAAAGCAAGGCAAGGGGCGAAAATGTTTTGTTCCCATGATGCCCTCAGCAGAAAGAGTGGGTCCAAGGAATCCCCAGAAAGGCTGATCTGAGCCCCTAGGCTAAAATCTCATCCACATGGGGCCAGTCCTGGGATTTGAAGGATAGAAAAGAGAGGAGGGACTGGTTAGGAGGCTGGATCGGCTCAGTCCTGAGGCTCTGACCCAGAACCTAGGAAAGCAACTGAAACTGAACAGAATAGGCCCTGCCTGTACGGGACTCTGAGGCCTGGCTTGAGGTTCTGTGGACTCCGTTAACCTGCCTGTCATTCTTTCCAAGGCGAGCTTTCTCCGGGCTCCTGAGGCTGCCAGGGGGCAGCAGCATGTCTCTATCGCAACAAAGACCTGTCGTCACCTTTGCTAGGCGGTGGGATTCATCCATCCATCCATTTGCTCGTTATTTATCTTTTTTTTTTTTTTTTTCAAATACGGCTGACAGGCTCTTCCTTGAATGGTGGTTAGGGTTGATTGAGTTATGAAGTGTAAAGCTCACAGAACACACCTTACACAAACAAATGCCACATGTTAGCTAAAAGAGAAAGAGGCCCTTGCCAGACACAGACAGGTGTGGCAGCCATCGCCTGAGAAAAGGAAGATGCTGTGTCTGCCCCTCCATGAGTTCAAAGTCTTGGAGGCCTTTGACGGATAGGTGTCACCCATGATGGAGTGGTCACCATCTACACAATGCCTGAAGGTGTTTCATAGAGTCCTTGAATCATGTGGAGTGGCTGGCCACAGAGGTATCAGTGTGTACGCGTGTACATATTGACATGTGTAGCACTTGCAAAGGGTGGCTGTACTCAGTTTGTACATATGTGTGTACAGGAATACAGACCTGTGATGACCGTTGTTAGGGGAAAGGAAGGATTTTGGCAAAGCACAAGCAAAGGATTGTAGCCTGGGCAGTGGCTTAGGACAGGGCCTCAGATGACAGGAACCTGAGGGTATGCAAAATCAGCCAAAGAAAGATGCGGAAGAGAACATTCCAGAGGGACAGCAAGTACAAAGACCTGGTAGCCCCTGTGATAGAGTCAGAGTCAGGCCCGGTTGGGGAGGACCAAGGCCTTAGTTACAGTTGTAGACGCCAGTGTTGGTTATTTACTAGTCTCTGTGGTTCGCCTTTCCACTTTCTGTGGTTCTCTGTGGTTGTCATTCCAAGGTATGACAGCATCTTTGCATGTACGTGAATGTGGGTGAATGTAAGTGAACGTACACATGGAGGCCGACGTTGAATGTCTTCCTCGGTTGTCATCTCTCTTTTTTCGGCCAGGGTCCCCACACTGAACCTGGAGCTAACTGCCATTTCAGCTAGACTAGCTGGTCATCACCTTCCAGGTATCCTCCATCTCTCCCCTCCTAGCCGCTGGGGTTATAGTTCTGAGCTACTGACCCTGGCTTTTATGTGGGTTCTGGAAATACAAACTCAGGTCTTCATGCTTGCACAAATGCACACACACACACACACACACACACACACATGCACGCACACGCACACGCGCACATGCACACACACACACATCTTTATAGCAATGTTGTGAGGTATGGGTAACCTACACCGACTTCACAGAGCAGCTGACCCACCCAACTTTCTGGAGTCACGGTTATACACCTCTTTCCTGGGGTGCTGTATCTGACTGCTGCCAGTTCCCTGGCTCCTCATCCCACAGGGAGTTCTTTGATTTGTGTGTTGGCAGCTGCTGTGAGTCTGAGAGAGGCAGCGATGAAGTGTGGGGTAAGGCTCCCAGCACACTCTTGTCCACACTGGTGAACACCAGTCTACCAGGTCCTACCTAGCCAAAATCCTAGCTGCAAGGACCATGTGCTTCTCTTCAGAATTCTTGATTCGTGTAAACTCCAGGAGCTAAGATCTCTGGGGACCATTACAGGGAGTGCTGAGGCCTGGCTCAGGAGGAGGCATGGCCAAGGGGCAGGGGCATGGTTTATTCTGAGTCCCATGGTCTGGCCAACTATCCACCTATGTCAGCTGAAAACTATCTATTCCTTGGGTGTCCAGTCTCAGACCTCAGAGGAATGCTAAACCCACTGCATAGTTAGGAAAACTGAGGCTTGTGCCCACTGGGAGAGGCCAGAAACTGCTCTGTCTTTGTATTTTCAGAGGCCAGTCTATCTACTCACCCATCCTCAGGCCACTATCCACCGCCAAACCCTTTCAGGGCTCCCCTGAGCCTGTCCCCAGCGACCCCCTTACAGGGAATGTGATGAAAGGCCTATTTATTACACTTCAGCTCGGACAGTTGTTACAGATGTTTCCAATTCGTCAGCCCCCTCACACATCTGTTCCTGGTTGAAGTCAGGAGAGAAAGAAACAAGGAAAAAGTCTCTGCACTTCACACAGCCTCTCTCACATGCACCGGCTCCTACCTCCCCTCCCCCACCCCTCCCACGGACTGCAAAGGCCTATGCCCTCAGGTTCCAGTCCACACACCCACCTTTCCTGCTTCTGTTGAGCCCACCACCCCAGGGCATCTAAGCCACAGTCAGCTTACCCACACCCTAGATCCATGTGTTCCTACACCTGTCCCTGAGCTTCGTGCATAACCCCCCTGGGTCACAGTGTGGGATCACAGTGCCTGAGGATGTTGCAGAGTTCTAGGTCTAGCCTAGACGCTACATCCTGGAGGGTCATCACCTCTCCTACTTCATGGAGCTGTTGTATCATTTCAGACTTTGTGTGCTGGTGCCTGGCCTGGTAATGAGAAGCTGGTCTCTGGGCAGACTAGCAATGACCCACCTTCTCCTTTGCACAGATTGCACAAATTTGCTCCCGTGGAAGGGGCTGGAATGGCTCCAGAGTCCCTGGGGACATTGATCTCCTGTGATTCTTCACCCTCGCATATAGCACAGAGACACAATTGCATGATGCCATGTGCTCAGAAGCACACACACAGAGAGGCAAGCCAATGTACACACACACCCCCTCTGTTGCACGTGCATCCTCAAGCTCACACCTGCACACAATAGCCACAGAGCACATGCGGGCTCACCGCTCAGCTTGCCCACACCTTCACACTGGAAGACCTGGCTGAAGCCTGGAGAGGTGTAGGAGACATGGTGCACAGCCTCCACAGCCTGCAGTAGAGAGACAATGGTCCACAACTTCTAGGCAAGCTGAGTGCTTTTCAAGTGGGGAAGCACCTGGCTGTGTCTATTGTTGTTACTCTATGTCTGAAGGAAATTGCTCCAAAGAAAAGCCCTGGAAGGAAGGGGAGGCTTTCAGGGGAGTAACGGGATGACTGTTCAGAGAGCTTATTGATTGGCACCTCTGTCCACCAATCTTAGCCTCCAGATCTGGGCATGGACTGGAAGGAAGAGCATCAATTTCATGGCCTCCTTCCTCCCTGGTGCCCACCAAGCACAAGGCTTCCACAGTGGCTCAGCCAGCCTACCTTAGGACTTCTACAGCATGGGGTGCTCTGGGTAGGCTCTGCTAACTCCTCCACGGGGTCCCCTGGGCCACCAAAGGATGAAAACTGTGACGCCCAGTTCTGAGACCTGGAGAGCAAGAAGAGTTCCCATGCCTTTCTCTGTTTCTCCTCGTCTGTCTGGAGTCCCTGCTCCCCAGCCCAGGACCTAAAGCAGTGGGGAGAACAGGTGACTTGTCCCCATTCCAGGACAGGCTAGACCTCGAGAATCTGCTGGCTTAGCATTCAGCAAGCACTACCCTGTGGTCTCCATGTCCGAAGGGGAAGAAGCGTGTGTAGCACATCTGCCCGGTGACTCCTCCAGGACACAAACCTCTCTCCTCTCCATCCTCAAAGCCAGGGGCAGCTCTTCCTGCTGCTAAGCTTCTCGCTGTTACATAGCTGCTGTGTTTGTAGCTGCCCACCTACTCCCTTCCAGAAGGGATGCATCTGAGAGTTCTGTGAGGTACTGGGACTATAGCCAAAAAGAAGTAAGGCTTTGAGGGGCAGAAAGGGCATGACTTCTTTCTGGCTTCTCACCTGGGAGGAGCCTATCTGGAAAAAGGGTAAGCAGTAAGCTTTTACCGAGCTCCTCTCTGTGCATATACTAGAAGGCAAACTCTTGGGCAGATAAGATGGCTCCTCAGGTAAAGGTGCTTACAGCCCAGTCTGACAGCTTGTTTGCTATCCAGGACCCACGTAGTACAAGGAGAGAACTGACTTCTACAAATTGTCCTCTGATCGCCACCAGTGCACAGAGCCACAAAATAAATAAGCGCAAACGCAAGCTCCACAAGGGCCGAGGTTTTTCTGTTTGGTCCACTGCCGTAACCCAAATATACACACTGAAAGCAGGGCATAGTGGTGCACACCTTTAATCCCAGCACTCAGGAGGCAGAGGCAGGCAGACCTTTGTGAGTTCAAGGCCAGCCTGTTCTACATTCTACATGCTCTTCCGAGGCTCAGAGAAGTTAAGTGATTTGTGCAAGGGTACAAAGCTGGAGCTAGGCCTGTACTCTGAAGAGCTGTTTGTGCTTCTACTGTGCTTCTGAGCAGATCAAGATGACCATATCCTCTGTGTGTGTGTGTGTGTGTGTGTGTGTGTGTGTGTGTGTGTGTGTACAGTATGTTTAATGCCTTGCATGAAGGGTCATACAATGGCTCATGCTCACATGTAGACATTCTGCTGTGATCTTGTGCCTCAGTGTTACCCGGGAGGGCTCCCATGAGCACCCTCCATATGCAAATCTGCCTCTCTATCAGACCCAGAATTTATTTATTTTGACAGTCTCAAAGATGGACTGGACATGGGATCCAGGATCCAGGTTACATTTTGGGCTACACAGTACCCTAGTTGGAGCTTTCCACATCTCTCAGGCACCATGGTGCTCAGAAACATAAGTGTGTGTGTGAGTGTTCACATTCGTGCCTGGTGTGCACATGTGTGCACATATCTTAGCTAGTGCACATGTTGAATGCATGTGTGTTTGTGTGTGAAACGCAGTTGCTGCTACTTCCGGGACCCTGATCTGCCTCTCCACTAACAAGCCAGGACCCTAGTAAGGCTGGGCAAAGCATCTGGAAGAGGTCAGCTTTCAGTGTGGTATGTGGGTCGAGGGACAAGCTGGGAGAGCCCAAGGGTGGATTTGGAGTTAAATGTTTCTTAGAGGTCAGTCAGAAATTTTAACCCAGGAGGAATACAGCATACATGGATTAAATGAGAAGAGAGACTTCTTCAGAAAGCGTTCGTGCACACACACACACACACACACACACACAAGCATACATATCAACACAGACTCTCCTATGGATAGCAGCAGTAGACACAGATTCATACATGAGGACAACGTTGAGTTTCCTCCTAGGAAACTCCATCTGACTCCTACCTCCTCAGTCATCCTGACCCTCCCCCACACCCCTGTCTTTGAACCTGAGCTCCCTTTCTGAACTGCACTAGAGAAGACTGACCTCAGCAGGCACAGGGTTTGCTTCCCGGGTGGGGGTGGGGATAGTCCTCTCTGGTCCCTTCCCCAGAGTCTAAGGCTAGGGGCGCCTGAACCTCATTAACTGTCCAGTCAGTCCCTGTGTAACTCATCTGGAGCAGGCTGGCAAAAAGGAGGGGCTGGAACGGAAGCTTAGGGACTCTGACCAGCTCTAGCTGCTGTCTCCAGAAGATACCAAGCCCCTCCACTTAGCCTCATGGCACCTGTGTCACACTTGTCCCCTGGCCTACATGCAACCCATGCCTTCTATAGTGAGGATGGCAGGCTTCTCACAGAGATCCATCCATGCAGCATTCCCACTGCTGGATTGGAAACCCCATAGGCTACTCAAGGCCCCCATAAGCACCCCGATTTCCTGGCATTGCCTGTTGCTGAACACGGCAGGATCTTCTCCCCTTCTTCTCCTGGTCTTCCCCACCCCCCTTCCTCCTCTTGCTCCTCCCCTTTCTCACCCAACACCTCTTACTCTTTCTCTTCTTTTTAGACCAACAGTTCTCAACCTCCCTAATATTGCGTACCCTTTAATACAGTTCCTCGTGTTGTGGTGACCCCCAACCATAAAATTATTTTGTTGCTACTTCATAACTGTAATTTTGCTACTGTTATGGATTGTAGTGTAAATAGCTGATATGCAGGATAGCTGATGCTTGACTCCCAAAGGGGTCACAACCCACAAGTTGAGAACCACTGTTCTGGGGTCTCTAATGATGATTTGCTGTGATCTGAAGACCTCCCCCTGCTCTTGCCCCCAACACGGGCTTTCCCTCTCATCTGCCCAGGCCCTTGTGATGTCTCATCTCAGCTGACAGTCACTTCCCTGGCTGTTGGTGACCTGTCCATCCCAGCTCAGGTTCTTACTCTTATTATAGACTTGTAGGCTCTTAGTCTTCTCAAATGGAGCATCCTCTGGCAACAGTTCAGGCTGTCAATTGCTTGCCTCTCTTCCCTGGGGGTCACCAGGGCAGAAACCAATTCTGTCAATAGGTTTGGGGTTTTTTGTTTTGTTTTGTTTTTTGGTGGTGGTGGTGGTGGTGGTTTTTGTTTTTTGGTGTGTGTTTGTGTGTGTGTGTGTGTGTGTGTGTGTGTGTGTTTAGGGGTTGAGACAGGGTTTCTCTGTGTAGCCCTGGCTGTCCTGGAACATTCTGTAGACCAGGCTGGACTCAGAGTCAGGAATTCAAGGCCATTCTCTGATGCACATCAGGCTTAAGCCAGCCTGGGTACCTAAGGCTTTGTTAAAAAAAAACCAAATGATTAAAAATGAAGAAGAGGCTGGGCAGTGGTGGCGCATGCCTTTAATCCTAGCACTTGGGAGGCAGAGGCAGGCGGATCTCTATGAGTTCCAAGTCAGTCTGATCTACAGAGTGAGTTCCAGGACAGTCAATGCTACACAGAGAAGCCCTGTCATAAAAACAAAAACAAACAAACAAACAAACAAACAAACAAAAACAAAGAGAAAAGAAAAAATAAAGAGGAGGAAGAACTCCTGAAGAGGAGGAGAGCGGAAGGGGGGAAGCAGAAGCCACCGCCACCCGTCAGATTACTTATAACACTTTGACATGATGTATGTGGCCGCATGTTTTATTTTTAGGCACTAGAAGAAACAAAAAGCACAGACAGACTGAGAATAAATGGAAGCTTTTCAGGGCATTTTCAATCTCTGACTCATTCAATCCATGAACACTCAGAATTCTTGACTACGGGGGCAACAGCATAACACTTAAGAAATGTGAACTGGAGAAATGACTGAATGAAACACAGTCGGACAAATGGTAGAAGTGAGCCAATGAAGGATAGTTTGGCTCACACACCTCATAGTCACACTGAGTTGAGAGGAGTTGGGGGCTGAAGCGGAGAATCGGAAACGAGTTTGGATTTTTTTATTGTTTTGCTTTTTGTTTGTTTGTTTGTTTGTTTTGAGACAACCATGTAGCCCAGGCTGGTATCCAGCTTTTCTGTGTGATCGAGGATGATCTCGAACTCCTGATCCTCTCTACCTCTCAGATGCTGGGATGACAGGAGTGTACCACCACACTTGGCCCAATGCTGAGTTCAAAGCCCTGTGTTGCAGCGCAACCCTGGGAAAGTCAGTTTGACTTGAGGTCCCATTCTCTTCTCTGGGAGATGACCAAGAGCTGAAGGGGTCATTCCTGAGGTCCTTGTTCCTTGGCCACCTCTGTACCCACAGCCTTTGTGTTCTAGTCGTGAATCTGACAGATGAAAATAGTTGGTCCTTATTTTCTGAGAGAAGCAAAGATTCAATGGGGAAGCTGAACTTTTTCATTTTGCAGAATGGAATCTGGCTCTCTGGTTTGGCATTCAAGGCTTTCCCGGGTGCAGGCAGCACCTTCAAGCCCCGCCTTCTCAGGGACAGTCAGCACCTCCAGGCCCCGCCTCCCCAGGTGCTGTCATCACCTCCAAGCCCCGCCCCATTCCTTGCTTTATCCTCCCACTGCCAACGCAATTCACTGTCTTTTTCTCTTTGTCTTTCACTGTGTGTCTCTCTGCGTCTCTCTCTCTCTCTCTCTCTCTCTCTCTCTCTCTCTCTCCCAAGACACTAGGAAAAAGAACATTTCAACTTCAACCATGGCCATGAGACCAACCCAGTGAGAAAGTTACTGACAGAGCTTTCCTGCACTGCCAGATTGAGGAACCATTAGATGCAAAATTGAATAGGATGGCTCAGCAGGTAACTTGCTGGGCAAGCCTGCTGACTTGAGTTCAAAACTCTGATCCCACATAAAAGCAGGAGAGCGCCAACTCCACGGAGTTATTTTCTGACCTCATGGCACCTTTGTGCACACACATTCCCAGTAAGAGGAATGAAATTAACTTAGTTTAAGAAGGAAGAAGAGAATGTACATACAAAGACTATTCTCTGCTGTGTGACCCTAAAGGAAATGAATTGGAAAGCTACGTGTGCTCTGGCCCCTGTCAGGGATCTGCAAGATGGCAACAATCCGATTTGGCTGCTGCTGCTCTGAGCCTCAGGGTTACCCAGGGCAATGGATACATACGCAAGCACTTTGTGTGCCAAATAATGTGGTCTGAGATACAAAGAAAATGACAGGCGGGGGAGACAGTAGAAATGAATACAGCCAACAAATGACATCCTTTCTCTCTAACACCGGTACTCAACTTAAGTCAGGGTGGAACCACACAGAGCCCAGTAGGTTAATTACAAAATCCACAGGAAGAACAGATGACTGGGTAGCATCAATGCGTCTGCTCCATAATCAGAGACATGCAAATTGAAGCCAGGACCACAGGTCTGCCGATCTAGTGAGCAAAGTCATTTTTTTCTCTAATGAGAATACCCCACGTAGATTATACCGAGAAAAAGGACAACTTTGCCGCTCCTCTTTGTCCATTCGGCCATCCTGACCAGGCTCCTGTGGCAAACCTCCTGCTGTTCTCCAGAGCTGAGAACATCCAGGAGCCTTTAAAATGTGGCTACAATTCAAGAAGTCCCAGAGCCTGGGATTGGTGACCGTGCCACTTTCAGGGAAGCTGCTGGACCGATCCTCTGGGTCTCCTTGTCTCCATAAAGAGAATAGCATCAAGGCCACAATGTCTGATGGATAGAAGGGGAAGGCAGGTGTGAAAGGTTAGGACTGAAACAGGTGCCACACAGAACAGCTTGTTCTGAATAACCATGTGTTCCTGACATTGTTTCTCTCTTAGGGGAAGCCACTGGCTTCTCTAGCAATGGGGATCCTGGCAATAAATGCCAACATGGTCACCTTCCAGCACCTCGCCCAGAGAATCCATTAGAGCATCAAACCAAGAATCTAAACTGGCATAGATGAACACTCATAAACTAGCATTTGAGACAGGCTGCTCCATGTGACAACTGCTATCAAGCAGCCTAAGAGGGATGGTTTTCCCACAGTAGGGTGCTAAAGGGAATTCTACCCCTCCTGTGTGTTTGCTAAAGACTCATAAATTGCTCTTGTAATTGGAAACTAGTTACATATAATTACGCAATTGTATAGAATGTATAGTCACATGTAATTAATGTTACAAGATATAATTAACTATTAATTATGTATTGCCAGAGGGGAGTTACCAGGCAAGAGATTTTTTAAAAAGTTATTGCAATCATAATATATTTTATATGTTTTATTTGTATTTATAAGTATCAAATAATCACACTGTATCCCATAAATGTACAATAAAAATTTTGTCTTCCAGCTATTTCCTCAAGATCGCAACATCTGTCATAGAGAGGGAGACACAGGAAGAGGCTCGTGGAACTCATTAGAAACTTGCAGGACTCAGAGGCCCAGAACTGCCCCCACCCAGGCTCTCTATCTAGCAGTGAACCACTGCTGAAGGAGAGGACTCTCTTTAGTGGATATGCCTACAAGCTGTGCAGAGGGCTTCAGGGATGCAGTGGCCCCAGTCACCCTTGTCTCTGTAAGTGACCTCAATACACACACTGGTCCCCCATGCAGGAGTTGGATGGAGTTTTCTTCAGTTTGCTGTTGTCTTCTATGGAGTGACTAGAAATAGACTCCTCTGGGCTGGGTGTGATGGCATGCACCTTTAATCCCAGAACTCAGGAGGCAGAAGCAGGTGACTCTCTATGAGTTTGGGGCCAGCCTCCTGTTCTATATAGCAAGTTACAGGCCTGCCAGGGCTACTACACAGTGAGACCCTGTCTCAAAAACAAAAACAAAAGAAACAAAAAAAGAAAAAAGAAAGGAAGGAAGGAAGAGACTCCCCAGAAAATTCACTCAACAAATAATAATTATCAATGTTATGCACGTATATGTGTATATGATATACGTATATGACATATGCACACGTGTGTGATATATGCAGATGTGTGTGAGCTGCCCACACCCGTGTGCATGTGGAGGATGTCAGATATCCTGCTCTATCACTGCCCCTGCCTTATTCCCTTGAGACAGAGTCTCTCACTGAATCTGGAACTCACCACCTTTCAGCAGATTGGTGCCAGCAAACCCTCCTGTCTCCACCCTCACGGTGCCAGGGTTAACGGTACAAAGACATGCCCAGCTTTTTATGTGACTGCTGGGGTCCCCATGCATGCACAGTAAGTGTTCTTACCCACTGAACCATCTCTTCAGTCTTAGCATCATTGCTTAATACATTTGAAATGCTATTGTAATGAGTGTCCAAGGCAAACCAGGTTCTTAAAACCTGGAGCTGTGTCTTACTTTCTCTTTTTTCCTGGCACACTGCTGGAGTCTAAACAACCATAGCAACTGATCATAGAGTAAACTATGTCTATGCGTGCTTTGCACTCTCTGTGTCAGTTCTGTTTGTTTGTTTGTTTGTTTGTTTGTTTGTTTTTCGAGACAGGGTTTCTCTGTGTAGCCCTGGCTGTCCTGGAACTCACTCTGTAGACCAGGCTGGCCTCAAACTCAGAAATCCACCTGCCTCTGCCTCCCAAGTGCTGGGATTAAAGGCGTGTGCCATCACTGCCCGGCTCTGTGTCAGTTCTAAAGCAACGACCTACACCAGGCATACCATACCAAACGTATGCATACAACTAAAGTTCTGACTGGTGTGAAGATCAGAACCACCCTGGAACTGGGCATGGTGGTGCACACCTTTAATCCCAGCACTCAAGAGGCAGGGGCAGTCAGATATCTGTGCATTTGGGACTGGTGCAGTTCACATAGTGAGTGAGCTTCAGGTCAGCCAGAGCTAGACAGTAAGACTGTCTCAAAAACAGAACAAAACACACCAGAGACATGCTAATGTGTCTGAGGGAGAGCAGATGCATACTGAAGTTCCAGGGAGAGGAGGCAGAGAGTGTGCTTAGGTGACTTACCAGCTCCACCACTCTGGAAGCATCCATATTAGCTATCCCTTCTGAAGCACATGCCCAGACAGCCACTCACACCTTGGGATCTCACCACCTTGCCTCTAGGTGACTTATCAGAGATTAACAAGACAGGTCACCCAGGGCCTTGAACTGTCCTTTTCTGGAACGGGCCTCAGGGCCCCGTGACAGTAGATCTCCAACAGCTCTGCCACTGGTCATAAAGTGTCAAGGCTATTTGAGACTCTGAGTGGCCATGTGCAAATAGATGGAGAGTGAAGAGCCTTATGATGTAGGGAAGCAGACATCCCCCCCCGTTCCCCCCCCCTTGGGCGCTTTACTCACCACAGTCTTCCAACAGACCTCCTTCCACTTGACCCAGCTTCAGAATGCTTCCGTCTCTTGTCACCCAATGACCTTCCTTGAACCAAAACACTAGCAACGTGTCTTAAAATTCCTGGCACAACAGTGGACTCCTTTTTTTTCGCAGGTAATAATCGTCTGTTAATAATTATTATCTCCTTGTTCTCAAAGTAACCTTATGAGACAGAGGGAGTCATTAAAACCACTGGACAAAGGGGGAAAACTGAGGCTCATTGATGCAGTGACATATAGAGCAAATCCTGAGTTCCAGTGATGGAATGCCAGGCCAACTCCGCTGTAAAGATGCCCGCATTCTTAAAGGGGAGGCAGACAAGGAATGAAACATAACGGGAGTGCTGAGCTGCCCATCAGTGGCCAAATGCTTGCTTGGCGTGTAGCAAAGCTCTGGGATCCTCAGGGTTGCCAAACTAAACAAAATACAAGAAAATATCAAAGTCTGGGATGAAGTGCTCTCGAACAATGAACACAAGAGTCTGCTAGCAATACTAAAGATGGAAGGAAGAACCTTTTTTAAAAAAAAAAAAGAATTATTTATTTTATGTATATGAGTACACTGTAGCTGTCCTCAAACACACTAGAAGAGGGCATCGGATCCCATTACAGATGGTTGTGAGCCACCGTGTGGTTGCTGGGAATTGAACTCAGGACCTCTGGAAGAGCAGTCAGTGCTCTTAACCGCTGAGCCATCTTTCCAGTCCCAAGGAAGAACCTTTGAGGAGGTGGTGGGCATCAGAAGACCCAAATGTCACGGAGTAGGCTAAGTACAAACCTGGGAGAAAAATCAAAGTAAAAGGAAGCCTTTAATGGGTGGGAACGGGTCTCAGATGGTAGAGCCATTGATGAGCACACACACATATCCATCGCCAGCACAAAGAAGTGGAGCTCTTGGGAGGTGGAGGCAGGAGGAACAGAAATTCAAGGTTATCTTTGGCTTCATAGAGTTCCAGGCCAGCCTGGACTACATCTTAAGGAAAAGGGAGAGGGAGGAAGAGGAAGGAGAGGAGAAGCAGGAAGAGGAGGGGGTGAAGGAAGAAGAGGAGGAGGAGGAAGAGAACTTCCATCAGGCAGCATTGGCTCTGGTGTGGTCAAGGGATAGCCAGGGAGGAGGTGGGCAAGCAGAGGCAGGCCCCAGAGGGTTTATGAATCAGGGGGGAACCTTGACTTCAATTCCAAGTGTGGCCGGACCCACAGGAAGGATCTGAGCATGCTGTGGGAGACAGTGCTGCACAGCCATTTCTATCCAAACCCCCAAAGCCTGCAAGCATGTCCCTCCAGGTGGCAAGAGGATCTCCTAGCTGTCATTAAGGATGTCGCTGGTGAGAAGTTTGTCTTAGATCTTCTAGCTTCGCCCAGGGTCATCATCAGGGTTATTATATATATTAAAAAAAACAAAACAAAACAAAACAAGGCTCGAGGGTCCAAGTCAGAAAAGGAGCAGTGGCGACCGAAGGGAGGGCAGAAGTGGTGGAAGGAAGGAACCATGAGCTAAGGGAGGCAGGCAGCATCCAGTGACACCGAGCAGCAGGAAAACAGACCTGCTCAGGCTGGCTACGGGGGATTATGCCAGGACTCTAGACACTGAGTCAGGAGGATTCCATGTAGGAGGATACTAGATGGAGCGTCAGCCCCCAAGTCTCTGTCGTCTCAAGAGCTCCAAGTGTTGAGAGGCTGAAGAGGAGAAGCCTCTAGTCGACTCTTCCACCGCTCAGCACTGTGCGCATGCTCAAGCTGGCTGGGGCTGCAGGTTGCTGAGATGCCCGGGCAAGGCCAGCATAGATGTCATCACCCAGAGTTGGGAGAATCAGGCAGGTGTAACCATGTGTTCCTGTCATTACAGCACTTGGGAAGCTGAGGCAGAAGGGTAGCCATGAATTCAAGGCCAGCCTGAGATACACAGTGAGTCTTTGACTCAAAAAAGAACCCAAAGGACAGCCTGGAAGATAGCCCAGTGGGCAAAGTCCTTGCTGGACAAGCGTAATGACATGAATTCGGATCACCATCATCCATTAAAAAGCTGTGTGTGACAGCGCTCTGGGAGACTGGAGACAGCAGGTCCTAGAGGCTCACTGGCCAGACAGTCTAGGTTCAGTGAGAGACCCAGTCCCAAAACCTAAGGTAGAGAATAATCAATCAAAGATGGTGTGAGGAACGAGAGCAGAGGAGGGGCTGGGATATCACCGTCTGCAGTTCAGGGAAGGGGGCTCCTGAGTGAGGCTCAGAGGCATGGCCATGGCCATAGGCAGGGAGGTGGAAGTGGCGGCTGGGGATGTCCACATTGTCTAGAACATTCCAGAAGCGCCAAAGGGTAGAGAACAGAGAATGGGTCATGAAGATACTTAAGCCTGACACAAAGAGGGGTTTCAGACAGGTGTCCCCACATTCCTTGAGCCTGGCAAGGCATGTAGGACAGTGTAGGAATGTCACCAACAAGAGGGGGGAGAGGGGAGAGCTGAGATACCCCCTGGGGCAGGAGGGTGAATAGGTTTTCCAGCTTCTGCCTGCAAAGACGGAGACTCTGGGGAGAGGTATCTGTGGAGTCACAGAGCCTCTAGGGGAAGCCACAGTGGCTTTTGGCAAGGGAGCTATGGGACAGACGGGGTTACTGAGCTTCTCTGCACCAGTCAATGCTCCTTGACAGGAGAGATAAGAAACTGTTCTGTTCCTAAGCTGTCTTGAGTCTGTGCAGGTGCTGAGGTCATCCCTGCTAGGAAGAAAGTGACATGCATGAAGTATGGGGACATTTGCTAATGTGCAGCAGCTCCACAGACTCGGTTTGCTGATTAAATGATGACTTGGGTTTGGAGAAGGAGCCATAGGATCTGAGCATCACCTGACTAAGCCGGCAGAACCACAGAGCCATGGACCACTCTGGCTGCCATGACAACCTGGGCCGTCAAATAGCCACTGAGTCTGTGGTGCTGAGATCAGCAGGATGAGTAAGATACAAGTCTTGTCTGTTTTGGAACTCAGGCAAAGATGAGTGATGTTCCTCAAATCTGGCTGGCAGTTTGAAGCTGAGAAGTGTAGGGGGAGAAGATGCTTCTAGAAGAATCCACAGATATCCATGTTGAAGCAGCAGAACCTTCTCAGGGAAACTCTAAATCCTTTTATGGTCCAGTTGTTTTATAGGCTGTCAATCTCTGAGCAGTTTACCTAACATCTCAGAGGCTCTGCATTCACACAGAGAAGCGAGGGGCAGAAGGAGCCAGCGAGATGGCTCAGCAGGCAAAGGGGCTTGCTACCAAGTCTGAGCACCTGAGTTCCAGCCTCAGGAACTGTATGATTATCTGGCCTCCACGAGCCTGTGTGCACCCCTCCACACACTAAATAAATAAATAAATAAATAAATAAATAAATAAATAAATGTAAAAAAAAGAGCAGAGGGAGGGAAAAGGAAAGAGAAAATCTGTGGTTGGGAAATTAGGCCACAGACTATACATTTGCAAACCAGTGAAATCAGTGTGTGGGATATATTAAATGCACAGGAAAATCTCTTCCCTATGCCTCCATTGCGTCACATGTTCTAACCCCCATCTCCTCCCACCCAGGAACATTCCTCCCTTTCTTACCCATCTCTTGAGCCACACAACCAGACTGCTCAACTCCCACAGACTTCCTCAGGCGAGAAACCTGAGCCCATACACAGCACTGACAGCTTCACCTTCTAGAGGCTAATGCTGAGCCCTCTCTCTTTCTCTCTCTCTCTCTCTCTCTCTCTCTCTCTCTCTCTCTCTCTCTCTCTCTCTCTCTGCAACAAAATAAAGCCAAACAAAAGCCCAACGCCTGGCGTGGCTGGTCAGGGAGTTATGCAAGTGTGTAAAAAAAATAAAATAAAATAAACATTGCGTTTTCGGCATTTAAGGCTGTTTGATTAGGTGCAGAGCGCTAGCCAAGGGCTGATCGGACACAGAGGCTGGGGCAGCAGGAGAGGGAAGGGCCTCTGGGAGGGCCTGCAGGGTCCTGGACCAGCTTCTATGAACTTGGGGAGGCTTCTGAGCGTGAGCCCAGCCTCTGGGCATTGGAGAGCCAGCACCTCCACTTCCTCAGGCTAGCCACCCTGCTGCTGCTCCCTGGTCATTTGACCATCGGCAACCCCCGGGGGGGGGGCACTCGATCCTTGGCGTCACCACCACCTCCCATCACTCCCAGCGACCCTGTGCCCTTGGCTCGACTGTCAGGGCTCCCTCCTCCACTAAGGAGATTCCACAGCCTGTCCTCATTACTCACCCTCACCCCCAAGGCAGCCCATCCTCTCTGCTGGAACTGAGCAGACTGCAGTTTGAGTTTCTCTCCATCCAGTCTAAAGTGAAGGTGGAACACAGCTGTTTGCCACCCTCAGGCGTGTGGCTCCCTTCCTCCGTCCAGGTTTATCTTCAACCTTCCCTAGGCCATTGCAGGTGTCTGTTACACCTTCCTTTCTTACTTTCTCATCTCGCAAACATTTTTCGAGTTCCTGTCCGGAATTGGGCATCCTTCATTTCACGAAACCCTCAAAACAGATGAAAACCGGGAGGCTCAGAGAAGTTAAGTAACTTAGTTCTGGCCATACAGGCGATGGATGAGGGAGCAGGGACTGGACTGGAGGCTGTATTGTAGGATGGCCCACACTGATTCCAGTGCGACAACGAACTAATAGGAAACTTTCCTTCCCCTGGTCTTCCCAACTGGTCGGATGCTCTGAAGGTTTGACCCTGAAGGGAAGAAGGGTGTGGCCGGGCCATCACAAACCCTGCTGTTTTATATCTGCCCCCTTTCCAAGATTCTGATGGAGGGCACCGGTCTTAGCAAGCGTCCTGGGTCCCTGATCCTGACCCAAGAAAAGCGGGTGCGGGGCGGGGAGAGGAGACGTGAGCTCGCAGCGTTAGCCACAGAGCAGACGGCGCGTTCCTAGCCCGGGTGTGCGGGAGGGGGCTACGGAGTCCCGGGCCCGGCGCTCCAGTCCGTTTTTTCTTACGGATCGGGCAGGGGGGCCGGCCGGGGGTGGCGCCGGGGGATTCCCTCCCTCGTGCGAGCCGGGGACCGGCCCTTCTCCGGGCGCGGGGCGCAGAGCCCGGGCGGCGGACTGCGGGGCCCGCGCGGGCCGCCCCAGCACCAATGCGCCGGGCGGGGCGCTGGCGGCCGAGAAGGCATTGAGCAACTGGGCGGCGGGCGGAGCGCGGGGCCAACGGCAACGCGGGACCCAGTGGCCGCGCCCTCGCCCCTCCGTGCTGCCCCACCACGGCCGCTGCGCCAGGTGAGTCCCGCGGCCCGCGCCGTCCGCCCCGGGGTCCTGGGTCCACGTCGGGGCGCAGCCGGAGCCGGGGAGGCAGGGCAGAACCCGACCCCATCCCGTCGTTCCGCTGCACATCAGTCCGGGGCACCCCGCCGCGACCTTCCCACCCCAGCCGTGCCCCCACGTACCCCAGAGGCAACCCAGCTGTGAACCCAATCCTGACCCACGGGACCCAGCCCCGCCTCAAGTCCCCAGCCTCAACCCACTCACCCCAGCTTTGCCCACGCATCCCAGCTGCAACCCAGCTGCGACCCAGCCCCATCTGGAGTCCCTAGCCCCGACCCACACACCCTAGCAACGACCCAGTTCCGACCCACGCACCCTAGCTTGGACCGAGCTCCGACCCACGCGACCCAGTCCGGTTCACGTAAACCGGGTCCCTCCTTCCAGCCAAACGTAGTAGAAAGCCGTTGCGCTGCACCATGGCCTGGAGGGGTGAGGTGTGCTGCGGTCACCCAGGGACATCAAGGTGGACAGGGCTTAGGAGACCCGATCCTGCGCATTTGCAGTGCTCGTGGGGATGCTGGGGACATGGGGGACAGTGGATCCGCTCCCCAGCACCTGTCAGGGGCTCACAGAGGGGGAGGGAAGGAGGGAGGGAGAGATGGAGAAGGAGAAAAGGAGAGAGGGAGAGAGAAAAAGAGGGGGGGGATGAGAATGAATGGACGGTGAGCACTGCAGCCACACAGAGCAGAGCTTCTCTCGTTCTGGGTTTGGGGGCAATGGGGTGGGCACAGTCTCCGAGCCTGGCATGGCTCTGCGAAGCCCACAGGTCCCACAGGCGCGCACTCAGTCCCACTCCTGCCCCCGACATACTTCGGCTCTTTCTGGCATCCGATTCCTAGGCTGGTTGCGGATCCTAGGGATGGGAGTGTTGGCTAATGAGAAGCCATCGACATGGTTTACATTTTTGGGTCTGTATCTGACATCTGACGGAATACCAATTCATCCTAACAATGTTGTGGCAGGCAAGGAGGTGAAAGTTCTTCCAGCTCCCTGCGCCGGCTGAGTTTCCGCCCTCCGCTCTACCCGCAGCTGAGACCCCTTCCTCAGCGTGGGTCCACCCTGTAGGTTCTCCCCTCCTTGATCCATGTGACCTCCGTTTGTGATCTCTGGCCATCTCAGCCTCTAGCCCCCAGATTCTTCACCCTGCCCTGGCCCATCTCCAGAGCCGTGGTGACCCAAACTCCTTAGTTCTCTGCAAAAGCCAGTCTCCGGGACACCCAGGCAACTAGTTCTCAGTAGCAAATTGGTTTTAAAATCCTCTGTCCTTAACTCTTCGGGGCCATGTTTCCCTGTAATCTAACCTTTCTCCTTTATCTGTGATGGAGTAAGTGAAGGTCTAGCCCCTGCAGGTGGGAGGAGGTGCACAGTAAGTGGGATTCTGCCCCAGCCAGCAAGGTTGTTCTCACCCCACCAGCGCCTGGGGCCTTGAACGCTGTTCATTGCTCTTTCCCACAGGGTGGTGTAATGAACTTGTGAGGCTACAGCAATTCAACACCCAAAGTAAATCGGAAATTATGGTAGAAACAAGCAAGGGTATTTAAAACTCCACCCTCTGCTCTTAGCTCCTCTCCTTGTCCTCTAGAGTGTCAGTGTCCCCTTGATTGCCCAGGTGGGACCCCGAATAGCTGGAGGGAAAGGGAACCTCAGAGGCAGGAATCTGTGGCCCTCAGGAGCTTGATACCACAAAGTCTCCAATCTGAGACCTGTCCTGTGTTTAACAGTCACTCCTGGAAAATGTCAGATAGCAGGGCAATTGGGCCAGTATCTCCAGCCTGAGATTGACTTCCGCTGTAGCATATGTACCTTCATAGGGACGACTGCTCTTTACCCACACTGCATTGCTCGTACCCCCTGGTATGAATGGATGAACTATTAGCTCATTTGCTTGGTTTGAGATAAAGATACACAGTGCCTGAAAGTATTTGAGATTCTTTCCACTCCAGGGGGAAGCCAGCGACCCCTATGCCAATGAAACTCATACCTGCCCCTCCCCTCCATGCCAAGCAAAGACAGGTTTCCTGGAGATCCTGGTAGGGGTTGGGAAGAAATTCTCACTGGCAGGGACTCCAGGGACTTGGTGAGTGTGGTAAGGGCAGGCCAGAGGGCAAGCTGGGAGGATGGGGAAGGAGTGGAGAGTAAGAGGGGCTAGGAGCTGCCATTGGCTCCACCACTCAGCCCTTGCCCTGGAAGTTCTGTGGGCACCAAGAGTACAGACAGCTAGATCTTTCCTGACTGGTGGACCCCACAGAATGAGGCCAAAGTCAAAGACCCAGGCTTGACCCCCAGACTTGTTTGAGGCAGTGTTTGCAGGCACAAGGACTGATGGGCTGGAGCTGCCCAATCCTAGCCCCCCATCTGACACAGGCTTTCCAGAGAGGTGACATCTTCAGGACCAGGGCCACCAACCACAGAGACATGCAAATGTGGCAGCTGTATGTCAGAGCTCTGCATTTAGCATTCTCCCAGATGATTCAGAGGGTGGTAAATTCCTTTATCCAGGACCATAGGACCGGCAACACACCAGCAACACACAATGAAGCCTCGTTTCATGAAAAGTGTAACTACATTAACTGAAACCCCACTATTGCCCACCCTGTTCTGAGCACATGGTAGGTGTGCTCAACTACACTGTATCTAAACCAGACTCCTGCAGATTAGAAAATAGGCTCAAAGCTTCTAGGCCAGTAACCCAAAGTAACACAGTTAATTCACCAACAGGGTTGGCCTTGCAAGCCTGGCAGTCTAACTCTGAAGTCTATACTATGACCATCAGGGGCCACATCCAGTCCCCAAGACTCTATCGGGGCTGAGGACTCTAGTTTGGTAAACTTGGCTGGATATCCATGGTTATAAGGGCTGGGGTGTGACATAGAGGCTGGGTAGTTTTGGCCCGGAATACTAGGTGGGGGTGGCGCAGAGGCAATGGCAGCTGTGGGGCACCAGGGGTGGTGGGGGCATCTCTGCTGGCTCCAGCTCCAGCACCAGGTGGGATCCATCAGGGCTCATGTAAACACCTCTCACAGGCAGCTTAACCACTTGAGTGTGTCTGGCCTTCAAAGCCAGGGGGAGAGGCCGAGGAGGGAGGAGGGAGGTCCGAACTCCCTCAGGGGATAATGATTTATCTCCAGTGCAGGTGGGCTCTGCTGGGGCCTCTTTTGGAGGCCAGGGGGTGGACTGGGCACAGAGGAGCTGAAGGGGAGAGGAGAGGGGGCTGAGTATCTCGGATTTCTCATTAGTAAGCCAAAACAACTCGGAACCAATCACGGTTTCATAGGTGAAGAGGCTGAGGTTCAAGGAGGCCAAACGACCACGACCAGTCCAATGACAACTAACCCTGACAACTAACCCGAGAACAGAACCTCCCGGGGGAACGGGTCAAACGCTCACCCTGTGAGCCTAGGTGGGTGTGGCGGTGCACTTTCTCGGTGAGCGAGCGTGTGGGCGAGCCTGTTGTGAATGCGCGACCCCGTCAGTGGGAATGAAGCTCTAATTCCTGCCCCTCCTTAACCCTGAAGCTCAGATGCCCAACTTCTCAGACACTGCGGCAGGCAGGGACGGGTGCCCCTGCCCCCATCACCCTGGCCGCTGGGTCCAGAGCCCAAGCTCTCTCGGGGCTGGGGGATTATCGCCATTCTCTCCGTCTCTAGCCAGGACGGGCAGTTGCTGCTGTTTATATCCCCTCACAAAAGCCAGGCCCGCCAGGCCTGCTGTGTCAGAGTTTCTGTGGCTGGGGGGGGGTGAGGGGGGGGAACCCTCACTTCCTTTTCTCCCTCCAACCCCAGAGGGCCGTGCAGAGTCTGCCTGCTTGCTAGAGGCCGCTGCTCTAACTTCTGGATTGGGACAGGTGAAAGGCACATGGGTGACTCAGCACTGGGAAGAGAAAGCTGAGGAGTCACTCATAGGAGGACAAGAGCTCCTTTACAAATGTCAGGATATGCTAGCAGCATGAGGTCTGTAGGGTAGACTTAAAGAAGGACTTCCACTTAGAACTAGTCAATATTAGTCAGGACCAGGGCCAACTGGTTCCTATTATTGAGAAATTACCAGGGACACACAGGTTTAATTTGGGTAACCATTGTATTCCAGTTCCTCAGGTAGTTGGTCCCAGTATTAGGATGCAGGATGCTTGGAGATAGGAGGATGAGATTTCTTGTTGGGAGGGGGGTGCCTGGTAGGGTCCAGTCTTTGCAGCAGTGTCCAGACTCTGTGAGTTCTACAAGTCCAGGGCAGGGAAACCCAGAGGAAGGGAGCAATGTATAGTAAGAGCTTGGGGACACGATGGACTTAACCCTTCTCTCTCCTTGCCCACAGGTCTATCTTGGGGGTGGTTCTCTGCTGGTGTGAGAAGACTTCTCATGTGACCCTCTGAGGTGGCTTCAAGCAGGACAGGACCTCCCTTTGGGCCGATGGAGAACCTGGCTCGATACCCCCTCAGATCCCAGCTGAGGTTATGGTGGATCTGGCCTGCAGCCCGGGCCTGGGTCTCCTGCCACTGACCCAGCCTCAGCGCCGTTAGCAAGAGACCACCCCTCCTGCCAGGGGCCCGGGACTGGCCAGTGACTATGCGGCTTGGGCTGTGTGTGGTGGCCCTGGTTCTGAGCTGGACACACCTCGCTGTGGACAGCCGAGGGATCAAGGGCAAGAGGCAGAGGCGGAGTGAGTACCTATGGGGCTGAGCTGCTGAGGGCCTTGGTGTGGGCGGGACTGGAGAGCCTCTGGTGGCTTCCTTTTATGATGACTGTTTCCTTTGTTCCTGCTGTGGATTATCCGGTGGGTGGTTTCATTTGTCAAGATGTACTGGTTATCAACCCCTCATTGTTGACCTTCTTTCCTCTTTTGGACTCTGCTTTCTGGCTCAACGCCTCTCTAGGAGGCCCTTTGACCCAACACCAGTTTTTCAGGGTATCCATGGTGATGCTTCCTAAGGGTGGAGAGAGTCCTGCCCTGCATGCCCTATTTGCAGTCGTGGGCTCAGGCATTCAAGGCACCTCTCTGAACTGCAAGCCTTTGGACAGATGCTCTGCACATCTGGGCAGTTAGCACCCAGCTTTCTTTGTTTGATGACAGGAACAGCACAACAGAGACGGGGAAGTGACTTTCTCCAGTAACTTAAGTCAGGCCCCTGTGGGATTCCCTGAGCTGAAGCCAGCACACCCTTCTGAGTGGCAGTGACCTTACCGTGTAAGGCATCCCTGTAAGATTTCTGAGCATAAGAAAAGCCTGTAGCCCCAGCTCAGGAAGCTGGGACAGGGCTGCCATGACTCTGATGCCAAAGTTGGTCGTGACACGCTATTTTAAAAATCAAAAAAGAAAGAAAGAACAAATGAACGAACAGGATGGAGAGATGGCTCAGTAGTTAAAAGTGTGTCTGCTCGTTCAGAGGACCTGGCTTCAGTTTCCCAGTATCCATGATGGGCAGCCCACAACCACCTGTAATCCCAGTGACAGAGGATGTGACACTTCTGAGTTCTGTGCACGCGCGCACACACACACACACACACACACACGCACACTTATTAAATATTTATTAATATCTATAATACGTATACAAATAGTTATATAATTAATAAGTATATAAATATATAATATATAAATATTTATATAATATGTAAATACATAAATACTAATTATTAAGAATAAATGTTTTATAAAAGAAAGGAAAGAATAGCAAATCCAGTTTTCTTTTCTTTCTCTTTTGTCCCCCTTCTGTTTATTTGAGACACAATCTTGCTAGGTAGCCCTTATTGGCTCAGAATTCTCTAGTTTGCAGCAATCCTCCTGCCTCAGTCTCCCTAATCATTTGCAGTTATTCCTCGTGGAGCTCAATGAGCCCAGTGTCCATTAAAACAGCTTGCTAAAATACAAAGTTAACGTGTCCGCCTCCTGGCCTGACCCAGGCATCCCTTACCCTCTGCTCAGCAGCTGCAGTAATGGGGGCACCATGTACTGGGAGTGGCCAGTGTATGCTAGTAACCATGCCAGAGAGTTGGGTGGGAGCCTCTCCCTCCCAAGGCCTTGTCCCTCTTTCCACATCCCCCATCAAGGGCTGTCATGCAGGCAGGAAGTCTTTCTGAAGTCTCGCCCAATTCCCCCTTGCTTCACTTTTCTCATAGGACTGATGCCCGAAAGCCAGAGAAGGCTGAGGGAGGGCCAAGGCTCTCCACAGCAGCAACTCAGCCAGGAGAGGGAGGCTCGGGGAATCGGTGAAGCCAGAAAAACTCCAGCTTAAGAAACAGTTAGGGACGGTGAGGTTCCAGCAGCAGCGGCAGCAGCAGCAGCAGCGAGGCCTTTGAACTCCTCCCCATGCCTCTGTTGTGGCCGCTGTTTTGGACTCCACAGGCCAGATGTGGTTTAGTGATTTATAATCAGTCTCCTCCATTTCCAAAATGGGGAAACAGAGAGAGACATCAGGACATTGAGACAGAGAGAGAGAGGCCAGCCTTACTCATGTGACAGGCATGGCAATCCTGCTCACCCACAGAGGGTCACATGCCCATGGACACAGGTGGACATCAGACCTAGGTTCAAGTCAGTAGAACTGACATACAAGCACTGAAGTGGGATTTAGTAGAGCCGGCTTCTCTCGATGGCTAGCAAACATAGCAATTTCGATATGCTTGACTTTGAACTAGCCACATCCGACGCCTGGGCAGAGTGTACATCAGCTTGTATTACTGACTGATGTCAGAGTCTAGGTCAGACAAAGCAAGAAAGATCTCAGTGCTGTGTGGGTCACCAGGCATGACGGTATGTGCCATCAGTTGGTCCTTATTACATGGTGATCCTGAAACACCCCTGTGAGGTGGCCATGTCACTGCCTAGGAACACAGCCAGATGTCTAGGGGATGATGGGTAAGGGATATGGGTATACTGCTGACTTGTTGGTGGTGCTGGGGGTTGGACCAGGGCCTCAGGCATGCACACCCCAACTTTAGATATACGTATAAATGTTGTATGTATTTATACAGTTAAAAATAGTGCGTGCGTGCGTGCGTGCATGTGTGTGTTTTCATGGGCAGAGGGTTCTTATGACACAACTTATGGATGTAGAGGTCAGAGGACAACGTTTAGATGACAGTCCCTGCCTTTCCCCCTTGTCTGAGACTGGATCTCAGCCAAGCCAGGCCAGCTGACCTGTGAACATCAGGAGTGGCATCTCTCTCCATTTCCCATTGGTGGACTGGGACTGTAGATGCTTTTGATGTGGGTCCAGCTTTCACATGGATTCTGGGGAACCCGAAGTCAGGTGACCAGCTTGCGTGGCAAGCACTTTTGTCTGATGTGCCACTGCTCTGGCCTGGTCTTCCTTCCTTCCTTCCTTCCTTCCTTCCTTCCTTCCTTCCTTCCTTCCTTCCTTCCTTCTTTCTTTCTTTCTCCTCTTCCTCCTCCTCCTTTTTTTTTTTTTTTAATTTGGTTTTTTTTTTGTTTGGTTTTGGTTTTTTTTTTTTTAAAGATTTATTTATTATTATAGGTAAGTACACTGTAGCTGTCTTCAGACACACCAGAAGAGGGCGTCAGATCTCATTATGGATGGTCGTGAGCCACCATGTGGTTGCTGGGATTTGAACTCAGGACCTTCGGAAGAGCAGTCAGTGCTCTTAACCGCTAAGCCATCTCTCCAGCCCCTTGTTTTTGTTTTTTTTTTGGAGACAGGGTTTTTCTGTTTTTCAGTCCAGGCTGTCCTGGAACTCACTGTGTAGGCCAGGCTGGCCTTAAACTCACAAATTCCCCTGTCTCTGCCTCTCAAGCGCTGGGATTAAAGGTGTGTGCCACCATGCCCGGCTTTCCTTCCTTTCTTTTTTTTTTCTTCTTCTTCTTCTTTTTTTTTCTTCTTTTTTAGGAACCTTTGTAAAACATAAAATCCCATTCAGATTTCAGTTCACTAGGACCATTTTGCGATATGGCTTCTGGGTACCGTGGGGCAAGGGAGAAGAAAGGCTGGGGCCTATGTGGTAGGGCACTGGGAGGGGCCAGTGGAGGAGAAGGCTTGATGTACACAGGAGCGGCTGGCTCTGGCCTGTCTGCCATCCTCTCCGTGTGTCAGTCACACAACCACTTGTGAGAGTCAGTCCTTTGGAGTTTTGAACCTGGGAGTGCCTGATCTTGAGGTCTGAGAGATGGTTTCCCTGCATAGAGTGGGAGAGTCAAAAAAGAACATTCCCACTGACCTGGGGCAGGCGCTTTCTCGTGCACATGTGAGCATGTGTGCACACTCACTGAGGACCCTTTCCTTCCCTCTCTCTCGCCTCGCCCACTCGGCTCACAAATCCCCCTTTCACCCCCAGCCTTTACATCCAGTATTCCTCTCCTCAGTTCCTTCTCCCATCTCAGTTCTTCCCTGGTTGGGGGGAGCTCTCCCTCCCTCCCTCCCTGAGCCCCTCCCACCCTGCCTCTGGCACTTGTATCCCTCCCATTGCCTGTGCTCCTGTCCCTCTCCCCTCACTCAGCCACTTTTCACTCCTGGGAAACTACACTGAAGCTGGTCTACACAGTTATGGTAGTGCAAGTCTGTAATCGTAACCCTTGGGAGGATGAAGCAAGAGTACTGTTGATTGTTGTGAATTAAAGGTTAGCCTGGGCTACATAGTGAGCCTAACCTGGACTACAGAGTTGTCCCTCCCATGGTGGGCTCTGTCCAATAGGAAGCCAGCACCCATCAGGATAGAACCCCCACTCATTGGGATGAAGCCCCACACCATTGGCACAGAGTCCCTGTATCCCATTGCCTAGAGCTGCACCCAAACTGTGGAGTCCCTGCTGTGGAGAGGTGCAGAGGCCTACTGGCAATGTTCTTTCTCCCTGCCAGGATAAGGACTCTGGACTTGCCTTCCCTTGAGCTGTGGCTACTGAGAGGCCACGGAGAGGCTTCCATGGGAGATCCGGGATGCCTTGGAAAAGGCAGGGAGAAAGCACACTGAAGGGGAGCTGGCCCTTGTGAGATACAGTGAGGGTCTTCACTGTGCTTCCTCTTTCTTTTTTAAAGATGTATTTACTTATTTAATGTATATGAGCACACTGTCACTCTCTTCAGACACACCAGAAGAGGGCATCAGATCCCATTACAGATGGTTGCTGGGAATTGAACTCGGGACCTCTGGAAGAACAGTCAGTGCCCTAAACCACTGAGTCATCTCTCCAGCCCCATGCTTCCTTTTGAGTTGGACTCCCAACCCCCCAGGGGGCTCAATGAGCATGCCACAGACAGCTTCTGGCCCAGAGAATCCAGGATTAAACCTGGTTCCCAAGATGAGCCCGTGTTGCCTTTCCCTGCTTTCTTTCCTCAGGCCTATCCTTTACCATCTCCTCTACCCACCACGCCTCAGGTGTCCCAAGGCTGGAGTTCACCCACAAGCACTATCATGAGTCCCAAGGGCTCCCTCATTGCCTTAGCTCTCCTGGATTCCCACTTATGCCCAGCCCGCTCCCCACACTCAGTGGGCGCTCACCAGCATCTGTGCCTACATCACACTCTGAGACTCCACAACACACACTGCCCTCAGCCCTATACTAGATAGCTTCACCTCTTGTGAGTCTCAACCCTTCCCTGGACTCCCACTTAGAAATAAGACCGACTCTGCCCTCCCAAGCCCTTTATAGTGGGAGGAGGAGCCATCTCAGCAGAAATGACAACATGAGATTGTATCTCCCATGATTGATTCAAACGCTGGGGAGAGGAGACCACAGGAAAAGACCCCATCTAGACTAGCAGGGAGGTGGTCAGGGAGGACTTCCTGGAAGAGAAAGGTGGTTCGGAGGCTTTGGAGGCTGCAGAGTGTTCCAGGCTAAAGAGTTAACTTAGAGGAAGACATAGAAGATCAAAGAGTGGTACGTTTTGGGAAATGGTTACTGCTTAGGGTTGTGTTAAGGGACGAGGTGGGTGGGATTAGCTCAGGGAAACTTTTTGGGCCACTGGGAAGGAGGTCTTAGTTTTAGACATGATACAATGTTTCAGGCAGGGGTCAGGGGTCACCATAGGTTTGGTTGTAGAGAGATGCCTGGTAAAGGGGCTCTTGGGCAAATGACCTGGGGTTAGAAGGACTGTGAGTAGGAGGCTGTATTTCACAGAGGGGCTGGCTGAGCCACCTGGCAAGGCTGTCATAGCAACAGCAGACCTCTTCCTGTCTGTCCTGAGCATAGTACCTAGGCCTCACACATGATAGGCAAGCCTCTACCACTGAGCCGCACCCCCAGCCTACAACTAGATGACTTTTACATAGAGTTGACAGAGGCCAGAGGTAGGAGTGGCAATGCTAGAGGCACAGCCTTGCCTATGTAGCCAGAGAAGGGGACTTGAGGATCTGGAGAGATGGCTCAGCAGTTAAGAGCAGGAGTTGTATTAGCAGAGGACCTGGGTTCGATTCCTAGCACCTATGTCCGTTCACAACCATTTTGCAACTCAAGTTTCAAGGATCCAACACCCTCTTCTAGCCTCCACCACCACCACGCATGCACATGGTACACAGACATACATGCAGGCAAAACATCTGTACCCGGAATGTTTTTTAAAAAATGTGCCTGGGAAGCAAAAGATTCAGCAGGGGAGTAAATGGGAAAGGCTGGTGTTCTTTCTAAGCTTTCCCCACCCCCCCAAGTCTGAGATGCTCCCCCAGGCAGCCCTGGCCAGGTCACCACAGAGAGCAGCAGGAGATGGAGGATCTGGTCAGTCTCCTCACCAGAGGGACAAAGCCTTGTTGAACTCCAGGGCACTCAGCACCTTAGGGTCTTTGCACAGGCTATTCCTCCTGTGGGGCACGGTGCCCTTCCTGCCCCTAGCCAGCTGGCTCAGAGAGTGAGTGCTCTGTGCCACTCCTCTGTAACTCCCTGTCACGGGCCAATCCTGCTTCCCTACTGCTGCCTGGCCCTTTGTCACCATACCCTAGCATCCAGCTCCCAGCAGACCTGGGAACCTGTTAGCTGTGCAGTGAATGCCTGGGGAAGGAAATTTTGCTTCTCCTTTGCTTCTTTCTTTTCCATTTCTTTTTCTTTTTGAGACAGTCTCAAATAGCCCAGGCTCCTGAGAAAGACCTTATACTTCTGATCCTCCTGCCTTCACCTCTCCAGTGTTGGAATGCAATCGCACGGGATTGATGTAACTGGGGACAGAGCCCAGGCTTCATGCATGCTAGGCAAGCACTTGACCCACTGAGTTACAGACCTGACACCTCCCCTTTTGTATCCTCTATGCATCCCCCAAATGTGCACCATCTTCCTGGGGTCCTCCATTCAAGGTCGGATTCCCATGTGTATGCCAATCCTGCCTCTGTGGAGCCCCTCCCACAGTCGTGAGTACCCCTCCCTGCCACTCTCGAGTCTCCCTAAGCTGAGAGTGTGGGGAGACTCCTGTTCCACCCAGGCAAACAGTCCTTGGTTCACCAAGCTGACCCCTGTCCATCATTGAGTCCCCACATCTGAGTTCCCAAACCCTGGAGGGCCTCATGCTTCTGGACCCTCCTCTAACCCAGCCAATGCCTGAACTCTGTATCCTGACTCTCCCATCTCTTCAGGTCTTCACTCCATCAATTTCTCTGCCTCTGAGTCTTGGCATTCCATCCTACCTACCCCACACTTCCCTTTCTCCCCCTCCCCCATTTCTTTGAAACAAGGTCTCCCTCTGTACCTCAAGATGGAGTTTGCCAGTCTTCCTGAGTGCTGACTGCTCTCATCCCCTCGCTCTGGAAGCCTTCTCTTCCTCTCCATCACCAGCTCCTTTGTTGCTGTTGTTGTTGTTTGTTTGTCTTGTTTTGTATGTTTAGTTGGTTAGTTTTTTGAGACAGAGTTTCTCCGTGTAGCCCTGGCTGTCCTAGAACTTGCTCTGTAGACCAGGCTGGCCACAAACTCTGAGATCCTCCTGCCTCTGCCTCCTGAGTGCTGGGATTAAAGGGTACCGCATGTGGATTTTCCACTTTTTAATTTGGTTCCTCTCCCCCTCTCCCTGCTTGCACCTCCCAAGATCCCTCCTCTACCTCTTCCTAAACCCCTCTCTCTCCCTCTGCTTCTCTGTGGAGGACAGGGGCTCTCGGCATCAAGCCGCTAGTCTAGTCTCTGCTCCTCCACACCCACTCTTCCCAAAAGCGACAGTGTTACTTCCTTTATATATTCCTTCGTTGCATTTGTGCCTCCCATACTGAAGCCACACCCAGTGGGACTACCAACTATACCTGCTCCCGCCTCTTTACTTGTCATTCAGGCATTCATTCGGCTTGTTGGTACCTCCTCCTTCCGATGAGTACTCTGGTCTCATGGCTCCTGTGATACAGGCTGCTTTTCAGAATCCTTCCCCCTCTCTCATTTCAGATTCATCAAGGCTAACCTCTTCCTTTTCTGTCTTTCCCTTGTATGTCTAGTTCTCTTCCCAGTCTCTAGACCAGTGGTCCTTAACCTTCCTGATGCTGGGACACTTTAACACACAGTTCCTCCGGTTGTGGTGAACCCCCAAACCATAAAATTATGTTGTCACTACTTCGTAACTATAATTTTGCTCTGAATCATAATGTGAATATCTGCTATGCGGGATATCTGCTCAGCGCCCCTGAGTTTGAGAGCCAGTGCTACAACCCACTTGCTGTTCACATGCCTGCTTGTCTTTCTGTGTGCTGTGGGAGTGGGTTGTTTTGTTTGGTGTTTGGGTTTCTTTGAGGCAGGGTCTCATGTAGCCTAGCTGAGGTTAGCTTAGAACTTGCTGCGTAGCCAAAAATTGGCCTTGAGCTCCAGATCCTCTTGCCTCTACCTCCCAAATGCTGGGATTACAGTCCTGCACCACGGGGCCCGGTGTCCCACTTTGCCTTGGATGGCTGTGTCCACAGTCCATCTCCTGACAAACTGTGTCTCTTGAGCCCAAGCCCCACAGGCCCCACTGCCTGGTGGCCCCCTTTCCGGAGTGTCTCATAGGATCTGCCCTCTCAGCATGACTAAGCTCTTTCTCACCTTCCCACCCAAGCCCGTTCTTCTCCTGGGATTTCTGACCTAGTGCAGGGTCAGCGATTTTCCTGATACACAATTTCATTGTCTCAAAGTCTGACTATGGCTCCCATCAGCCTTCCTTGCTGCCTCTGAACTATCGTCTTTGTGCCTCTTATAGAATTGAGGTTCTTCTTGATCTGGCCTTGCTTCTCTTTCAGATACTGGTGTTGCCACTCTCCCAAGATCCTCCTCTGCTGACCCTGGGTGCGCCACACTTCCTTAGCCAATACCAATGTCGATGGAGATAAAAGTAGTGGCTGGTTCAATGACACTGAACACTGGGGCTCTGAGGAGGCCTATGCAAGTCTGTTTGTTTGTTTTGAGATAGGGTTTCTCTTTGCAGCCATGGTTGTCCTGGAACTCACTCTGTAGACCAGGCTGTCCTCCAACTCAGAGATCCACCTGCCTCTGCCCCCTGTATGCTGAGACTAAAGGTGTGCACCAACACCATGTGACACAAATCTGTTCTTAACAGAAAGGCTAAGCAGAGAGACTGAATATTGAAATCTTGCTATCAAGAGCTGAGCCACATTGTGCAGGCCCAGAGTCCCAGTACTTGGGAGGTTGAGGCAGGAGCCTTGAAAAGTGCAAGGCTAACCTGGACTATAGAGCAAATTCAAGACTAACCTGGACAATTTAGTGAGCTCCTATCTCAAAGTAAAAAGAAGGTTGGGGATGTGGCTCAGTGGTAGCAGCTTCCCTAGCACCCGAAGGCGAGCATCATTCCTCAGTGCTGAAAGCAAAAACAAAAGAAAAATAGAACTAAAACCACACAAAGCTATAGGAGGGACACCTGGGGCCATCTCAGCCATTGAGGCTAAGGCAAAAACACAGAGTGAGCATTCAACTCTGAAACAAACTGAGTCAAGTGTCAGTGACTCAAAAAACCTTCCATGAAACAGAAACAGTCCCTAAACTCTACAGTGACTGCACATGCTCGGCACACAGCTGAGCAAAGTCCTAAAGACTCCGCAGAGCTGCCGGTAGCTGCCCCTGCAGTGAGCAGACCAGGCAAAAACGAAAATGGTGTTTAATTTCACAACGCTGTACCACTGACTCCACGCAAACAAGTTTCACATTAAAGAAGTCACTGAGCCCTGTTCGTGGTCTCCATGTTCCCTCAATCGGCCTCTGTTTGTCTCTCGTATGCTGTGTTCCCCATGCCTGGAACACATACTGCTGAGGCATCACGGCCCAGTAATTTAACCTCTTCATCTCATCTGTAAAAAGGCCAGTGGATACAAACAGTGGGAGTGGTATGGTGGGTCACACCTGCCATCCCAGCACCTGGAGGGCAGAGGTGGAGGAATTGTTTCAAGTCAAGGAAGCCAGGCTGCGTAGCAATTCTGGGATAGCTTGGGCTACGGTGTGAGACACCCCCCCACCCCCCCATCTCAAAAGGGAAAGAACAAAGCTGAGGAAGTAACTTGGTTGTAGCATGTACAAAGCACTGTGCTTAAATCCTAGAACCTCATACAATTGGGCGTGATGGCACAAGCCTGTCATCCCAGCTCTCAGGCAGTAGAAGCTGGAGTCCACGATTAGCCTTGGCCACGTAGGGAGTTTGAAGAGAGCTTGGCCTATGTGAGTAAACATTTCAAAAGTAAACAAACAAAAGCAAGTGATCTGCAGCCAAAATGTCTGGGAAGTGCATCTTTCTTTTCTCTGTCCCCTCCCAGAAAGTCACTGCACAGGTCTGTGTTCAGGGTTGCAAAAGGCCAGCAGGGAAGGATTCTATTGAAGTGGTGATATCTGTCATCCTAGGTCGGTGGAGTCTGTGGCCAGAGGACCATGAGTTTGAGGCCAGCCTGGGCTACATAGTGAACCTTTGCTCAAAATACAAACAAAACATTGGGCATGGTGGTGCACACCTTTAATTCTAGCAAGCACTTTAGAAGCAGAGGTTGATGGATCTCTATGAGTTCAAGGCCAGCCTGGTCTACATACAAGTCCCGGGATAGTCAGGTTCCATAATATAGACCCTGAATCAAAAGGACTAAAACAAGAGTGGGATTGATCCCAGCACTCCAGAGGCAGATGCAGGTGGGTCTTGGAATTCAAGGCTAGCTTGCTCTACGGAGCAAATTCCAGGACAGCCAGGGCTACACAGAGAAACCCTGTCCTGAAAACAAAACAAAACAAAAACAAAAACAAAAAAATTCCCCTTCCCCTTGAAAAGAAAGCTTTTAAAAAATAAAATTTAAAAATAGTAAAAACTTAAATTTAAAAGCAGAGCCAGCAAGATGGCACTGCCAAGCTTGGTGGCCATAATTTGATCTTGGGGACCCACATGGTAAAAGGAAGGACCAAAAGTTGTCCTCTGGCCTCCTCTCACACACACACACACACAGAACAAAAGGAGTAAACATACAAAAAAAACCAGGACCAGCAAGATGGCTCAGGAGGTAACGGCACTTGCTACCTAGCCTGGGGACTAGAGTTTGAACCTCAGATCGCATTTAGAGGTAGAAGTTTCTCCTCTGACCTCCACACAAGTGCAGTGGTACAGACATACAGGCCACCCCCTCACCAATCCTACCCCACCAACCCACAACTACTACTACCAATACTATTATAGCAGCAATACTATTACTAGTAGTGGCTCAGTGGCTTCCTCTGCAAGCATGGGGACTCGAGTTTGAGCCCACAGGACCCACAAAAAACAAAAACCAGGCATGGCTATGCACACCTATAATTCTGTCACTGTGGGACAGGAACGGGCAGATCCTGAGCACTCACTGGTCAGCGAGCCTAGCCAAGATATCCAGCTTCAGGGCAAATGAGAGACCCGTCTCAAAGCTGTGGAGCAGAGAGTGATGGAGGACTGGTCAGCGTCCTTCTCTGGCCTCCACATGCATGCATGTGGGGATGTACACCTGCACATTCTCATGCACGCGCAATACTACGCATAACACAAATAGATAAGCAATTTTGTTGAGATCCATTTCACGCACTGGTTCCAGATCTCACAGGTGTCAGTAACCTTTCCCTCGCATCCTCCTGTAAACAGCTCCAAGAATCCTGTGTAAAGGTCTCCCTAAGGGAAACACTGCCTAGGGGCCTGAAGTTCCGTAGTGTGATACAGAAAGGAGATACCTTATCTCCCACTGTTCCCTCCCCCACATTATCTGCACAGCCCTCTGCCTCTCTCTGGTCTTGTTCCTTCCAGTACCTCTAATTCTACTCTCTAAAAGACATATTTCTACTGGTCCTTGAAGAAGGGCCCCATGGCTCCTCTCTTAAGAGTTCTTTCTCGACAGGCAGTGGTGGTGCACGCCTTTAATCCCAGCACTTGGGAGGCAGAGACAGGCAGATTTCTGAGTTGGAGGCCAGCCTGGTCTACAGAGTGAGTTCCAGGACAGCCAGGGCTACACAGAGAAACCCTGTCTCGAAAAACCAAAAAAAAAAAAAAAAAAGTTCTTTCTCTTCTCTTTCCTCCTCTACCTCCTCTTTTTTCTTTTCTCTTCTCTTTTTTCTTTCCTTTTTCTTTTTCTTTCTTTCTTTTTTATTTTTTTTAGAAAAATTCTTGCTTTATTGCCCTAGTCTGACCTCCAATTTATAATCCTCCTGCCTCATCTACTAGAATGCTGGGATTGCATGCCTAAGCCACCATGCTGGCCTTCCCCAGACCCTGCGTCTGATGTTGCTGGCTGGGGGCCACCAGCACTCACATATGGATGGGTGTCTGCCCCACGGAAGGCCAGTTCTTCTGCAGAGAGGCTCAGCTTATTTGATGCCTGACCCCTGAGTTCATCCTGCATGTGGCACATGGAAGGTGCTGGGTGAGTGTGGGCTGAACAGTTAATGAAGGCTCCGAATGAAAGCTGAGACTCAGTGCTGCCTTGGAAGTCACACTTCCTTCAAAGACAGCCCTAGACCAGGATGTCTCAACCTCAGCATCACAGACATTTTAGACCATGTCATTCTTTTGTCCAGGGTTGGTCCACACACTGGAGGACGCTCAAGGGCTTCTCTATTTTTGTTTTGCTTTCAAAGCAGGATTTCTCCATGTAGCCCTGGCTGTAGAACTGGCTCTGTATGTAGACCAGGCTGGCCTCAAACTCAGAAATCCACCTGCCTCTGCCTCCTGAGTGCTGGGATTAAAGGCATGCGTTACCACCACCTGGCTATCAAGGACTTCTCTTATTTCTACTCTCTTGATGCCAGTAACAACTCTCTTCTCTGGTTGTAATGATCAAAAAGTCCTTAGGGACTGGGGAGATGGCTCAGCAGTTAAGAGCATTTGCTGCTCTTACAGAAGACCCGCATTCAGTTCCCAGCACCCACATAGTGATTCACAACAGTCTGGGCCCTCCAGGCATGCACAGGGTGCACATATATACATATAGGCAAAACACTTACACACATAAAGTGAAAAATAAATCTTTTTAAAAACGTCCCTAGGATTGGAGATTTAACTCTAGAGAGCTTACCTCGCTTGAGCAAGGCCCTGGGTTTGGTCCCCAAACGACATAGACCAGGTGTAGTGGTATCTGCTTGGGATTCCAGGACTCAGGAAGTGAAGGTGGAAAGGCAGAGGTTCGATGTCATCTTCTGACTACAAGAGACCCAGTCTTTAAGAAAAAAAAAAGTTGGTCAAACATCTCCTAGGAAGCAAAATCCCTCAAGTTGTGACCATTGTTCTAGGCATGAGTTATTCTAATTATCTTTCAGTCTTTCTCCTTGGATCATTTAATCCAGGGTCCCTCTTGATCTTAAAACTTTACCAGCAATGGAGACGCTACATTGGGTACCTTAAGGGGGAAATTTCCTCCTCTTGGAGAGAGTCAGGATAAGTTAAAGGGACATACAGATTTTCATCTCTGGGGATAAAGAACAAGTCTATAGGCTCAGGATGAGCTGGAGCCAGGAAGTTAGGGGTACAGATCTAGACATCTACGCTGCCTAGTTAGGGGCTCCTGGGCTTGTGCCTGAGGCAGCCTTGCACAGAGCTGTTCGCCTAGCCCTGCCTTCAGAGATGCACATTCCCTTTGTGCAACGAAGCCCCAGGCGGATCAAAAAGGATCACGTCCCATCCTTGTGGGCTCCTGGAAATATGGAGTCTCCTCTACAGCCACCTTTTCATCTTTTCTCTACCCTGCAGTCAGTGCTGAGGGGAGCCAAGCTTGTGCCAAGGGTTGTGAGCTCTGTTCGGAAGTCAACGGGTGCCTCAAGTGCTCACCCAAGCTCTTCATTCTGCTGGAGAGGAACGACATCCGCCAGGTGGGCGTCTGCCTGCCGTCCTGCCCGCCTGGATACTTTGATGCCCGCAACCCCGACATGAACAAATGCATCAGTGAGTGTGTGGGGGCAGGGGCTGGAGAGGCCCCAGACCCTGGAGGATTGTGCTTTGGCCAGTGAGGAGTGTTGAGTAGGCACAGGAAAGAGGGGTGGGGCTCTTGATTCAAATATACAACTGCCAGGCGGACATCTTCCTAGATGCTCTACCCATAATCCTACTGTGTACAAACCAGAGCCCCATCCTCCTCTCTCCATATCTGTACCTACTTCTGTTCCCACAAGTCACTGTGAGTGTCAAGCCAGAGACCCAAAAACTAGTCTCTCACTGTGCTGCCCAGCCCCCTCCCCCAATGTCATATCTAGGCTCCCAATACCTGTCTTCCAGCCCACCCTCAACACTGCAGCCACCAGGATGCTTCTGAGACCCACAACCTGGCACATACTCCTGCTGCTAGTCACCCCATGTCAGCTCTACCCTGGCTTCAGGGAAGCCCCTGTCCGGTCATTCTGCTCTTTTACAACTAACTCCCATTGGCTTCTGGCTCTGCCTTTTCACCCCAGCCACAGTTCCATGTGTTGTAAGGCACATGCTGTCCTGTCTCCATCCCATCCCTGTGACATTCTGGGGGACATTCAGTGAACCGGTACATGTAAGCCATGTCAATGTTTCCTCCCGTGAACCGGGAAGTCATTTCCAGATCTCAGATCACTGAGCCTCACAAAAGCCTTTGAAGGGAGGCTGGGCAGAAGGTTCTTAGAGCTGATAACTTAGAGGCAATGTGGGGGGGGAATGGCTGGTGCCAGCTAAGCCTTCTGAGTTCTGATCTCAGTTTGGCTACTAGCTCATTGTTATGACCTTGAGTGAATCTCAGCCCCCTGACAGCTAGTTCATCTTTAAGTTGGACGTGCTAGTTTTCCCCCCTTTGGTTGTTGGGAGACACACCTATAGACCTTTTGATGTCTGGCCCTCGATAAATGGTAGCTGCTATTGTTATTTTGGTTCTTATTGTACTGGCAACCAAACCTAGGAGCCTAAGTATCTCGGGCAAGGTAGGGATGGGGTGGGGGGGAACAGAAGAGAAGAAAGAGGAAGGAAAGCAAAGTGGAAGCTAAGCCGCTGAGACAACAGGACAGAAGAAGGCAGATGAGTAGCTTGGTGAGGTGAGGTGGGCCCTGGGAGTTGCCCTCTTGATCTTCAGGACAGTGGGGGAAGAAGGGGTTTCTGGATGTGTCAGAGTCTGGTTAGACTGGCAGCTGGAGCTTCAGGTGCCAGAGACTGGGAAGAAGCCAGTACCGCCCAGTCTGGAAAGGGGAGATGGTGGAAGGGCTGTCTGTTCCCAGCCAAACCCCGTTCTGCACCTCCCGCAAAGGAGGGAGCTGGCAAGAGGAGCTAGGGAGGGGCCCTGGGACTTGGATTTGCACAAGGAGAGGAATTTGCCCTGGGATTGTGCCCACTCTTCTGAGTATATTCTTTCTGCTTTGGGCAGGAGGAAACCCAGCACTGGGGTGCTGTAGGTGCCCAGCAATGTGGGAAGGGATACCACACTGGTGCTGCCTGGGCGTTCATTCTCCCATTCAGTTCCACTCTTTTTAGGAAGACTCTGGGATGCTGAGCTGTCTGTCTCTACCAAGCCCAGAAGGCCCTCTCCTCCCCTGAAAACTTTGGACCTCATATTGAGTCCCAAGATCTGAGACCATTTGGGTTCTAGTTGACTGTTGCTGGCAAGAATCCCAGCCAGTCCTCAGGAGTGGCTACTTGGGTGTCCCTCCAGTTTGAAAAATTCCTCTGTAGGAATCTCAGCATAGACCGAGATCCCAATCTCTTTGAGTGGGTGTGAGTGGTGGACTTTAGGACTGGGGATAAAAGAATGTGCCCATCCTGGTCTGGGCCAGACTCTGTTCTGCTCCTGTCCTCAGAATGCAAGATTGAGCACTGTGAGGCCTGCTTCAGCCACAATTTCTGCACCAAGTGTCAGGAGGGCTTGTACTTGCACAAGGGCCGCTGCTATCCAGCCTGTCCGGAGGGCTCCACAGCAGCCAACAGCACCATGGAGTGCGGCAGTCCTGGTAAGGCCGAAGGCAGAAGGCTCTGTGGCCACGGGGTGGGGGGGTGGGGGGGGGACGACACACAAGACAATGCTCACCTTCTGGAACAAACTTTTGGGGTTATTTCTCTGTGTTTCTCTGCCTCTGAGAGAGCTCAGACTTGAGGTCTGAACTGAGGGTGGGTTCATGAGTGTGGGTTCCCTGGGGCACTCAGGGGCAGGAGGGGTGGACCCTTTGCCCCTTACTTCCCTCCCTCCTCCCTCCTCTCCTGTTAGCACAATGTGAAATGAGCGAGTGGTCCCCGTGGGGGCCCTGCTCCAAGAAGAGGAAGCTGTGCGGTTTCCGGAAGGGATCGGAAGAGCGGACACGCAGAGTGCTCCATGCTCCTGGGGGAGACATCACCTGCTCCGACACCAAAGAGACCCGGAAGTGTACCGTGCGCAGGATGCCCTGTCCCGAGGGTGAGCTGCAGCCTCTGCATCCTGGGGACAAGTTACATCTGTGTCCCACACTGTGCAAGCTGGGAGCATATTCTGGCTGAGAACAGTGCCCTGGGATGCTGTGTGGCAGGAATTAGTAACGTCTGAAGGCATGATCCATGTAGCTGTCCCATTTCTTCAGGGTATTCATTTTAGAAGGGTCCTCGGAGAGCAGAGGGGGGTGGCAAAGCCCCAGAAACTTGGACCCATTCAGACAAGGCCACAGAGCCTGCAGTTGGCATCAAGGTAGATGCTGCCCACTCGGTCTCAGAGGTGGCTGATGAGTGGCAGGGAGTGGGGATTGTCCCATTTGTCCTCAACAGTCAGGAAATGCTCTAGGGTCTTTGAGGTCCAAGGGCTGAGGAGAAGGAGGGTATCTGGTGTGCACTGGGAAGTAGGGTGGACGGTTTCTTGTACTCATGCTGTAAGGTCCCCTGAAGAGGTTGCAGCCTGAGGAAGCATTGAGGTGACTTCCTATTGCCTTCTCCCCCCATCCCTGTTTCATTGCCATGGCTTTCTGAGGACCCTTGGGCACCCAGAGTGTCTGTATATCCTTTGTTGATTTTCCTCCACTATTCAACTGTTGCAGGGCAGAAGAGGAGGAACGGGGGCCGGAGGGAGAATACCAATAGGCATCCTGCCAGGAAGAACAGCAAGGAGCCAGGCTCCAACTCTCGGAGACACAAAGGGCAGCAGCAGCCACAGCCAGGGACTGCAGGGCCACTCACATCAGTAGGACCCACCTAGGCACAGTCTCCAGATACGTGTGGAAGAGTCCAGTGCTGTACTGTATAATGAGAATTTTCCAGAACTGGAGCATCTGGGAGAGCAAGTCCACACATACCCCATCCATCCACCCATCCATCTATCCATCCATCCATGCACACATATGGCCACATCTGAAAACTTCAACACATACGAACACACACACACACACACACACACACACACACACACACACACACACACACTCTTGAGGTCACCGAAGATACTTCTATTCTGTGGCCCAACTATACATTCAGTCTATGATGCTCTTGGAAGACATATCTGAGAGAACGTTTCCCAGCATCTGAAACTAAACTTCAAGGAGTGGAACCTTCTGGAGGAACTTCTGGGACAGCATCTGCCAGATGGACGGCAGATTAGAGCCAACGCTGGAGCCCCTGCCAAGAGGAAGAGTGCTTTCCCCTGTCCTGAGAGCCACTCCCAGCTGCGAGACTTGATTGTTGGGGAGGAGAATCATTACACATCCGTGGTACACGTCACAGCTGACCTGACTTGGAAACTGCTTAAAGGTTTATCTCAAATTAAAAAGAGAAAAACAAATCCCAGCACTCCATTCATTTTCAGGGTGTGAGGTTTGGTGGGTACACATGGGAACAAGGAGGGGCAGGGAGGGCCCGATTTTAAAAGCTCCCTAATAGCCTCTGACAGGAACGAAACTTTAGGCAAACCCGAAAGGCAGTCACCGGGTTCTCTGCATTTTCTTTTTGAAGATTTTAAAACATCGATATGAATGTATGTGTGCCTGTGTGAGTTTATGAGCATCACATGCACACAGGTACCCAACAGAAGTCAAAGTTACAGGAGTTTTTGACCTACTGATGTTGGAGTTGGGAACTGAACCTGGGTCCTCAGCAAGTGTTCTTAATTGCTGAAGCATCCCTCCAGCCCAGCTGCATTCCTGTAAGTCAGAATGTGGTCTGTGGGCTAGCTGTGATGTTGTGGGCAGGCAGGTTGTTGGGAAAGAGACTCAGGGGCCATCCCAGACATAGTGTACCACAGCATGTGTGCTAACCAGGCTCCAGCTAGTGGACCTTCACATCCTAGTCAAGACACACTCCCTGCTATTCCTCTGAAGAAGTCCAGGCCAGCTCTGTGGGAGGACTTCCATCGGGGTACTCCTAGGGGGAGGGAGAGAGCTGGCTTTCTGACCATTGTCAGGCTGTCCACTGTCAGACCATGGGGGGAGTGTCCTGGCCAAAGGGCAGGCAGTGGCTGCAATGACTTCATGTGGCATTCTGGTATCTGCTGGCATCAGTGCAGGCCAGGCTCTGGACTCAGAGGTTGGTTTCTACAGAAAGCCAGACTCAGCCTGTTCTCACAGGGCTCAAAGCATGATGGAAGAGAGCTGTTCATCAAATGAAGGTGCAGACAAGACCCCAAGGGCAAACAGAGGGAGGCAAGGGCAGGCAGACTCTGGTACATACTTGGAGCTTGTAAAAGTGAAAACACAGAGCACAAAAACAAACAAGCAAGCAAACCACCTAAACCCCAGTGAGACAAATGTCAGACTTCATCCTTCCAGGGTGGCTTTTCAGAACAGGGAAGATTTGAGATCAGCTCTGAAGAACAAGTAGAAGGGTTTAAGATACAGTCTTGTGCCAGCAAGAGGGCTCAGCCAGTGAAGGGGCCTGCTACCAAGCCAGATGACCTGGGTAGGATCTGAGACTCACTTGGTGGAAGGAGAGAAGTGACTCTCTTGAAAGTTGTCCTCTGACCTCCATATGATCGAGGAGACATGGACACACACACACACACACACACACACAACATCCACAATGAGTAAATAAATGATGTAATTTTAAAAAATCTTTAATTTTTAAAAGAAAACGTTAAAGTCCTTAAGGGTAAGGAAGACAGAACAAGATTTACTTATGAAGCCAGCCACCTGGGGCTGAAGGTCAATCATTGATCACCTGCCTGGCATGCTTAAGATCACAAAAGTAATATTCAGAACCACAAAAGTAAATAAACAAATATAAGCAAGCCCATCATGGTGCTCACACCTGCAATCCCAGCACTTGGGAGTGAGGCAGGAGGATAGAGAGTTCAAGGCCATCTTGAACAACTGAACAACACTGTAGGAATGAAGCCAGGTTGGGTTGCCTGGGACCTTGTTTCAAAAAAAGCAACCAACCAAACAAACAAAAAGCAAGCGAGGGGCTGGAGTGATATGTTCAACAGTTTAAAATGTATGCTGCTCTAATAAAGAACCTGAGTTTGGTTCCTAGTATCTAAGTCTGATGGCCCACAGCTGCATGCAACTCCCTCTCCCTTTCTAGGGGGAGCTGACATACTTTTTTTAACCTCCTCGGGCACCGAAACACAGGTACACACACACACACACACACACACACACACACACACACACACACACAACTTTTAAAAGCAAGCCATCACACTAAAGAAAGTGTGTGAGATTTTATCACAAAAGACATCTCGCCTTTGGGTCTCTGGCCCGGGGTTCTAGGTGGAGCTGCTTGGAAGGATGTCAGCTAGGCAGCTCCCAGGGTAGCTATGAATTCTGGGTGGCCTGTTTTTCAGAAGCACTGGCTGCCATTGCCTGTACATTGGATGTTCTGGGTTTGTTCCTGGCTATGGAGGGGGTATCGATCCATCATGGCCAGGAGGTGTGGCAGAGCAGGACTGCTCATTCAGTGGTTCCAGGAAACAGAGCACCTGAACCAAGGAAAGGCAGTTTTAGAGCAGTGTGTCTAGTAGAAATCTGTGAGCCACATGGAAAGTGCCTAGTAGCCACGACGTACCTAGCCCAGTATCTGTTGCCTAAGCAAATATAGGCAAAATACTGTCTTTTCAGTAAGTCACCAACATAAAGAATTAAAGAAACCATTCACATTTTAACTAATTCCATGTATATTTTTGCACATACAATATAACATCATTCAGATGCTAAAATTTTTGTCAGAAAATTAAATTGTATTTAGACTTCATAAAAATCAAGATCGATTGAAGCAAGAGATTTGCATACTTAAGTTTTTTTAAGAATCTCTATTAAATTGAATAGTTTTAAGTTTGAATTTCAACAATCAGCACTAAAACTTCAATGTTTTTCAGTTGCCCGGTGCCCATATTTGAAGCATGCTCAATAGCCACGTGGCCAGTAGTCATTGCCATGGACAAGACAGTTCAGGTTTTGTTGTTATTGTTGTTGCTGTTTTAGGCAATTCTTTCTCTACATAGCCCTGCAAATTCTTTCTCTACATAGCCCTGGCTGTCCTGAAACTCACTATGTAGACCAGGCTGGCCTCAAACTCACAAGAGATCTGCCTCTGCTTCCTGAGTGCTGGGATTAAGCATACGCCACTGTACCTGGCATCAACAACACAGTTTCATACAGAGGGGGCAGAATAATCAGATGTCCTGTGGCAGAAAGGAGGTTGGTGTCCAAGGAACCAGAAAGAAACCAGGATGGCTGGAAGGTGAGGAATACAGGGGAAGAGAAGCAATTCTGGAAAGATTCTCGGTAGCTGGGCTTTAATTCTCAAGCCCAAGTCACAAGTAAGACAAGTAAGAGACTATATGACGGACTGTACTTGCATTTTGCAAAGCTCATGTCATCTACTGTGTGACTGGAGAGGCTCAGGAGCTGTTGCAGTCTTCCAGGGGTGGGGGAGAGAGAGAGAGAGAGAGAGAGAGAGAGAGAGAGAGAGAGAGAGAGAGAGAGAAGGAGGAGGAGGAGGAGGAGGAGGAGGAGGAGGAGGAGGAGGAGGAGGAGGAGACAGAGAAGGCTTGGACTAGGAAAATGGTGTTGGAAATGGAGAGAAATGAGCAAAGTCAAAGGCATTTGGAGAATAAAGCGTTTGGTGATGCACTGGATATGGGGAGGTGGGGGGAGGGGAGTACAGAGTGGTGTCAGTGTCTGGCTAAAACACCCAGATCCACATGATACAGCGTACAGAGAGGGAAGCCTGTGAGGAAGACCTTTATTAAAGCCAGGAGGAGGACTGTACATCTCTGAATCTGAAGTGGGACCAGCCACTACCTGACCAAAACACAGGTCTGTGGGCTCTGGCTCGAGAAGGAACACCAAGACTCTGTGTAGGTTTGGAAGAAGCTAAGTAAAAATGGAATACGGGGTGAAGAAGAAAGAGGCTTGGGACCTGGCTCTGAGGCTCTGAAGATCAGACTGTGGAAGACCCCTTGACAAAGGAACTGCTGGAAAAGGGCAGGCAGAAGGAAACACAGAGGGATAGCAATTTCCAGAACCAGCAAGGAGGGAGAGCTGAGAGGACCCAAAGCTACAGGGAGACCAAGAAAAACTAGGGTTGGGGATGGCCAGGGACTTGAACTCCGCTGACCTTCTTAGCCAAGGCAGTTTGAGGAGCAGGAGGAGGGAGCCCGTTCTGTCCAGAGCTTCAGCTAACGAAGGGGGAGGGGTATCCCACAGGGGTGCAACGTGGCCCAGAAAGGCGTTTGCTTGCTTGTTTGTTTTTGAGACGGGGTCTCACTATGTAAACCTTACTTATATAGACACTCACTATGTATACAGACCACAATCACCTGGAACGCACAGAGACCTGCCTGCCTCCGCCCTCTGAGTGCTGGGATTAAAGGTGTGCACCACTATATCTGATCTTTTTTTTTTTTTTTTAAATGGAAAAGACTAGAACATATTCAAAACCTCCTGTAAGAGTCCAGGGAAGGAGAGAATCAGTAATAGGTTTGGGAGAGAGGTGCAGTCTGGAACCTGCAGAGGGAAATACAGGTTTGAAGAACAAGGAAGCTAAGACTCGGGTCTGTGCTCAATCTCCCCTGCCCATCTCACTTCACCCAGACCTGCCATTCCTTTCCCACTGGTCAAGATTGGGAACTTGGGTTGGCATGGCTGGTGCCAGGCTGCCCAAAGCAAGCTAGAGCTTCTCCCTTAGTGTGTCTTGCTCCTTTCCCCGTCCTTGGCAATCTTTCCTTACTGGTCAGTTTTCCACTGATGTGTTTGTCTCACTGTTTCTCTTTCCTGTCTCTTAGGTCCTTTTGTTGTTATTGTTGTTACCCTGTCTTCATGTGCCCCCTTCCTAGTCTCTACTCCATTATGTGCCAGTTTCCCCTGCCCCACCTCTCTTCTAAATCAATCCTCAGTCTCAGTATGTCTTGGCTGTTTCTAGTTGGTATCATCCCATCTCCCAGATCCTTAGGTGATTCCAAGTGTGGCCATTAGCCTGCAATCATGGCCTCACCCAGGAACTTGTAAAAAAAAAAAAAAACACAGAATCTCAGACCATACGTATGTATAGAGAATTCAAATCTGCCTTGTAATCAGATGCCCCTGGGGAATTCAAGCACATACACCATGCTGACATAACCTCTCTTTTAAAACCACACCCAAACAAGACCCATAATAAGAGGGTCCCCCAAGTGCCGGTATCACCACCCTGTTGATGTTCTGAGCTCAGCTTCTCTTTATCACCTCCTCTATCCCCTCACTTCTAGAAAAGCCACCCCTGGGATCTGAGCAACTCAGGTAAGGTGTCTGTAGCTCCAGGAAGTATGCAGATGTTTCCACATCTGCAAGATGACTGGTCAGGGGCCATTCTCATCCTAGCATCTCGTGAAAGTCCAAATGCCACCCTATCACATTGTGGATACAATGAGCCCTGGGCCTGTTCTTGTCTGTTGCTGAGCTGGAGGATGATATGGGTTAAAAAGTGAGGAATGGCCGGGCAGTGGTGGCGCACACCTTTAATCCCAGCACTTGGGAGGCAGAGGCAGGCGGATTTCTGAGTTCGAGGCCAGTCCGGTCTACAGAGTGAGTTCCAGGGCAGCCAAGGCTATACAGAGAAACCCTGTCATGAAAAACAAAAACAAACAAACAAAAAAAACCAACAAAAACAAAAAAGTGAGGAATGGTTATCTGCTCACAGTCCTAAAAGACCCACTTGAGACTGGAATCCTACAACCACGGGTGGTCCTGAAGAGGGACTTGGTGCTTTGGAGGGTGAGCAAGTGCTGGAGGAGGCCATATATCTGTGTCAAGATGCTTCTCCCTGCTCCAGGGTTAGATGGTGAAAACACATAGTTCTAAGTCTTTATTTGCCGGCATAGTTTGGAAAATGTTAGCTCTCCTCTCTGGGGTCACGCACTTACCCAGATTGATACATTTCTGGCTGTCTTTCCCACCTCCGGGTCTGGTATATCTCCCATCCCATTGTTTGGGGTGATGAGGTTATGTGTTTTCTGGATTTTTTTTAAGTGGGGGATTTCCCCCTCTCATCTGGTTTGTTTGGTTTGGTTTAAGAAGAATGGGAGAGAATTCAGAGTCAGGGCCAGCACTAAGGCCCTGCTCCACATCCCTAACCCAGGGCCAGGCCCCCAGGTGTTGGCTTTTTGCCTCAGAACCCTCCAGCTATGGGTCTGATGTGCAATGGAAACCTTCTCGGGGGTAGGGAATGGGGAAACTGGCTTCAGGAACAGGTTCTATCTGGCAAGGCGAAATGGATTCATTGGAAAGGGCGGGAGTTTGCTGTGTTGTAGGTGGAAGTGACAAGAACAAAAGTCTTCTTCTAAGGAGGGGGGGATCTGCAGACTGATCGCCTGGGGGATGCTGAGACACACATCGGGGTTGGGTGCACCTGCTTTGCTGTGGCCTACTTCCCGGCTCTTCCAGAGAAAGAACCAACAGAGGGAAGAATAAACACTTGGCAGGGCTGTGGTAGAGCCCCTCACTGTGGAGTCAGTGACCTGCTTTGTCTGGAATGAGTTCTCATTGGTGGGATGCAGAATTAGCATCATGAACCTTTACCTACCTCCAGCAGGCATTGCCTACCAGGTTGGTGCCTGACCATAGGGACTCTGGTCCGTGGATGGAGAAGGTAGCCTGGGTTAATGCCCTACAGCGTTCCAGAACTTAAGTAGGAAATTGCGAAACAGGGCTGCGCTCTGAAAGAGAAAGTATGTGAAAAATGGTTCTTCCCTCGCCTGCCCTCCCCGGGGCTTGGTGCAGGAAGGTGGGTGAGATGGATTCCTGGCTGAGTCCGCTCCTGTGTGGGAAAGAGGGCAGGGGCCAGCTCCCAACAAGCTGCCAGCCTTTGATTATTGATTATTGATGGTGCGGTACATTTTCTTCATCCGTTGAACCTGGTCCATGGACAAGGCCAGCTTCTTCCTCTGGCTGAATATTATGCCCTCAAAGGGTCGGTTTCTAGTGGCTCCCTCTCCACTCTTATGGACCATGGCTGTTGACTGAGTATTTGGAATGTCTTCAGGTTGAGCCAGGCCTGTCCATAAAATGGGAAGCATTTGGCAGTTCCACTGCCTCTGGCTTCCAGTCTTGGCCCTAGCCTGGCCGTCTTCTTCAAGGAGCCTGGTGGGCCTCCTGCCAGCATGCTTCCCTGGGAAACATCGAAGTGAGTTAAAGTCAACAATGAGTTCATCTCCAAAAAGGATAAGCCAGCAGCCCCGGGGTATGGAGACAGGAGGAGCCCGGGCAGAGCCTGGGGACAGAAAATGGAGTGGGTGGTACTGAGGCAGCCAGAGCAGATCCAAGTCTGGCAGTGGAGGTGCTGTGGCTCAAGGGACAGCAGAAGCACTTTCTGATACCAGCCCTGGAAGGCAAACTTGGCAAAAGCGGTAATGACGAGAGTGTCACATTCCCAGAGACCATTTGAAGTGTTCTTTTAAGGATTGAGGGCTGGCGCAAGGCAGAGGGAAAGAAGGAGGCTGGGATGATGGCTCAGTGAGTTGTGGCCCAGCTGTCCTCAGGCCTGCCTGGGGGATGGGGTACACAACAGGATAAGCATTTGGGCAGGGGCGATGCTGTGCCACCATGTCATCTTGAGTGTTGGAACGGGGGGTGATGTGACATCAAAGTCAAGGGCAGAGCAACCTCGTGATTGTTACAAAATCCAACATTTATGTACATGCTGGGAGCATGTGTGTGCAGATGTGCATGTAATTGTGTGTGTTCATGGGAGTGTGTATGTGCACACACATGCCTGTGTGTGTGTGTGTGTGTGTGTGTGTGTGTGTGTGTGTGTGTGTGTAAGCTAGAGAACAACCTTTGTTTCATTTCTCAGGAGCTATTCACCTTGACTTTTCACACAGTTTCTTCCCTAGCCTGGAGCTCATTAAATAAGCTAGGCTGAGTAGCCAGCAAGTTCCAGAGATCTGCCTCTCTCAGCCTCCCCAGGGCTGATATTACAAGTACATGCCACCACACCCAGAATATCAAAGTAGGTTCTGGTGACCGACTCAGGTCCTCATCCTTGCAAGGTATGCACTTCACCGACCCAGCTATCTCCCCAGTGCAGACCCTGACATTTGAATCTGAACATCTTTACTTACTAGATTTGTCTCTGACGGCCCTACATGAGGACTAGGGTTCCTGGCTGTGGCATGGCCTGCTTCTGACTGCTCTTCCTAAAGGGCACTGGACTGGTCTGGATTTGAGTGGCCAGACACACTGTAGCACTCAGAAGTCCCAAGTGGGGACACTGGAACCAACTGAAACTGGAGCCACTCACTCTCTGTGGGCATGGAGTAGCATCCCAGCTCCGTCCACCAGCTCAAGAGCTGTGTTCTTAGTAGAGGTGGGTGTCCATGCCTCCCTGCCTGATAAAATCTGCTTGTGCCAGGTTGAAATACACAGAACAAATCTGGCTCAGACCTCCGCTATGCCCCCGAGGCTTGGAGACTCTGGCATGGACTGCCTTGAATATACACTTGGCCTCTCTCCCAAGGGCAGGACCGTTGCCGATAGACTGTGCTTGATTTCTCTCCTGCCCTCACATTCATTCTCCCAAGATATTTTATTGTATGAGGTATTTGCCTACCACGCATATTTACAATTCTTTCCCTGCCACCAAACCAACAAAGTGTCCACAGACATCGAGTCTCGATTTCTCACAAACACATTCTCTCTGATTCCCATGGCTTACCCTTCTCCTGTTTCCACCAGTTCTTTCTCTGTTCTCAAACATGCTTCGTCCTGTGATCCTCCTGAGCCCTCTCCATGCCGGCTGAGTTGGGCTTCTCTGCTCTTCTGGAGAGCCGTTCCCGTCCTGTGCACCACAAGCCTTAGTCTGCCTTATTATTATTTTTTTAAAATGTGCACTTGAAAGTTCTTCAAGTTCTACAGTCATGACTTACCTTGCCCATATGTCTCCTGGCTATTCAACCAATGACATTTGCCTTCTGCTATCATGGACTAAATAGTGGATAAATGGAAAACAGGAGAATCAATTATAAGGCTCCATTTACTTTTTTTTTCTTGTGTACATAGTGTGTACAGGCATGCACACGAGTGTGTGAACGTGTGTGGGGAAGGTGGAGGTCAACCTTGGATGTCATTCCTCAGGAGCCATCCACTCGTTTTTGGAGACAAGGCCTCACTGGCTTGGCACCTGCTAGTTAAGCTAGTCTGACTGGCCAGTGAGCCCCTGGGTACTCACTTGTCCCCATCTGCCCAGTGCTGGCACTAGGCATGTGCCACCACACTCAGATGTTTTATGTAGGTTCTGGGGATTGAACTTGGGTCCTTATGTTTCCAAGACAAGTACATTATTGATAGAACAACCTCTCTGGGACAGAGCAGTTTTTGTTTGTTCTTTCCTTTTATCGCCTGTCACTGATAATTGTTGATACATCTGACTCCTCTTTCCTTCTAGGAGTAAAGGGGGGGGCATAAAAATGGGGTGAGTACTGAACAGCATTGGAATACTGGATCAAGCAACCTGACCTTCTACCCCTCGTCTTTGGCCAGTACTAGTTCTGACAAGCCAGGGGTACAGCACCCCAACTCTCCAGGGTACTGCCTGCTGCTCCATCTCCTGCCCATCTTCTCTTCTCAGTATTCACTGGTGCCCAGTACAAAGGGACTGTACTGGTTGGTTTTGTCAACTTGACTGACACAAGCCAGAGGTATCTGGGAACAGGACTCCAGTTGAGAAAATGTCTCCATCAGACTGGCCTACAGGTAGGTCTCTGGGGGCATTCTTAATTAATGACTGACATGGGAGGGTCCAGTCCACTGTGGGTGATGCCACCCCTGGGCAGGTGGTCCTGAGGTGTATAAGAAAGTTGGCCGAGCAAACCATGGAGACCAAGACAATAGGCCACGTTCCACCATGGCCTTTGCTTCAGTTCCTGCCTCCAGATTCCTTCCCTGGATGAGGTCCTGCCTTGATTTCCCTCACCGATGGGCTGTGATCAGGGCATGGAAGCCAGATAAATCCTCTCCTTCCCAAGTTGGTTTTGGTCATGGTGTTTATCATAGCAACAGAAAGCAAATTAAGACAGGGACCACTGGGCTGGAGAGATGGCTCAGTGGTTAAGAGCACTGACTGCTCTTCCAGAGGTCCTGAGTTCAATTCCCAGCAACCACATGGTGGCTCACAACCATCTGTAATGGGATCTGATGTCCTCTTCTAGTGTGTCTGAAGACATACATACATACATACATACATAAATACATGTATACATACATACATAAATCTTAAAAAAAAAAAAAGACCGGGACCATCACACATCAATATGTTGTACATGTTTCTGCCCCATGCACAACTGTAGCTAATCCACTCCATTTTAACACTGAACAAACTGTCATCCTGTGCGAAGCACTCTTGCCCTCAGCAGTACTCCCCTCTGCATTGCTGTGGATTGTCCGTCCATTTTCAACTTATCTACGGTCACACTCTCTCGTTGAATGTTCCCTCCTGATACAGTGCCTGAGCCCCTTCCATTCAGTGATATTGGCTTGAGGTGGCGATCTCAGACACCCAATCTTGTTTTTTTCAGGCATGCATACCTCTACTGTAAAGATATTCAATGTACCTAAAACCCAAAGGACTTTATGTAAGAAATGTGGCAAGCATCAGCCTCAGAGCGTGACCTAGTATAAAAAGGGCAAGGGTTCCCTGTATTCCCAAGGAAAGTGGCTCTCCCCTCGGAAGCAGAATGGCTATCATGGTCAAACAAAGCCAGTTTTCCAAATGAAGGCCAAAAGCACAAAGCTGATGATGCTCAGGCTGCGTACGGCAAGCCTGACTGCAGATCCGAGAGGTTGCTGGCCTGAGAGGTGCGAACATTTTAAGCTGGGAAAGGACAAGAAGAGAAGGGGCCACACGATCCAGTTCTAAAATTTGTGTTGTCTGTGAGGAAAGTACTGAAGCAGTAGAAAAGTTACTTGTTAGAAAATAAAAGTATTGTTAGTCATCAAAGAAAGAAGGAAGAAAAGAAGGAAGGAAGGAAGACGTGCTTGAGGTGTTCACCACTTGCCTTCCTTGCCCAAGAATGTTGATGCAGCTGGAAACTGAAGTACAGCTGACATTTGTATGATGCTTACACCCGATCAACCTTGGCCTTGCAATGCTTTCCTTAACCCTCAGCTCAGCCTTGTGAGTTGGACCACCATTGCTATGGAAACTGAGGCACGGAGGGTGGAAAGGAGGTAACCAAAGGACCCAGCAGTTAGTGGAGAGGTCAGGATCGGAGCTCAGTTAGCTTGGCCCTGCTATCGCCTGGCTGGAGGTGATGAAGTGCACCCGCAGAGCCTGCTTCCCCCACATGCATGTGTCAGTATCCTACTTGTTCAGTCTTACTCCTTTACAGGAAGAAGACTTCCATAGGGTGGATTGCATGTCCTCATAAACAATGCCCGAAGTTCACAGAGCCTTCTCCAGCCTCTACCTCTCCACTCAAGCCCACCTGTACCCATCTTCACAATGGACTCACTACAGCTGTAGCTGGCAGTATGTGTCCCAGTGGCTGCCTTGGCCTGAAGACCGAAGCGTGCCAGCACCAAGTTAGATAAAACGGTCTGCCCCCTCCCCCCCATGCTTTGACTCAAGGTCACCAAGGTCAGTCTCAGAGAATCCAGATAAAGGGACTTTTTGAGTTGCTTCTTGAAGTCCTCTTCTTTTCTGAGATCAGAAGGGGGAAAATCCTGGGACTTGTTGGGGAATGGAGAGAGTTCACATACCTCGCAGACCCTATTTGGCCTCTAGACAGTCTCTCTCCCCATGAAATCTAAACCTCTGCAAAGAGCCCTCTGCTGGCCCACAAAAGCATTGGCTACACTCAGATGTACAGGGGATGCCTGGTTTGAATTTCCAGAGCCTGCAGGGATGGGGAGGGGATGGAGGGATGGGGGTGGGGGCTCAGGAGGTATTCCATGTTGGAATGGGGACCTCGCTCAAAGAACAATAGCAGCTGCATCATCTGTCCGTGACATGCCTAGTCAGTTTGGAGAATGCACACCAGTGTCCTTGGATAGGGATGTGGGCAAGTGATCCTGTAGAGGGCCAGGGAGTAAAAATATTTTCAGGCTCTGTGGACCATATGTTGTCTGTTGCAGCAATTCATCTCTTCCTTGTAGTGCCAAAGCAGCCAAAGGCCATATGTAAACAAATGGTGTGGCTGTGTTCCAGTAAAACTTTATTTATGAACCCTGAAATTTGAATTTCATATCACTTTCATGCGTCATGAAACGTTATTTTTATTTTGACTTTTTCAACCATTTAAGAAACTAAAATCCATTCTTAGCTTTAGGGCCATATAAAAATAGGCAGTGGGTGGGATTTGGTTGTAAGTCTGCCTATTCCTGTGCTGGGAAATAAGCTAAATGATTTGGTTCATTTTTTTTTAATGGGCACTGATGGGGTGGGAGGGGAGAGTCTTGGTGGAAATCCAAGTACCAGGTCCTGGTCAGAGTGGAGAGGCGCCCTAGGGTCACAGACAACTCTCAACCCTTCATATTTAATAAAAGTAACTAGAACGTTCCTCTATCCTCGATGTAGGATGTGCTAGGAGGACAGTTTTTTATCCAAAGATGAAGGACTGATCATATTCTAATCAGGACTCTTAAGGTTATACAAGGGCCAGGTGTGACGGAGAAGCCTTTAATTCCAACACATGGGAGGCAGAGGCAGATAGATCCCTGTGAGTTCAAAGCCAGCCTAGTCTACATAGGCGTTCTAAGACAGCCAGAGCTACATAGTGCAACCCTGTCTTTAAAAAACCAAAATTACACAAGGGCTGGGGAAGGAAATGACTCGAGAGATACAGAGCCTTCATTGCAATAGTGAGGCTTGCAGAGTTTAGATCTCCAGCACCCACTTAAAAGCCAGGCAGACATGGTAGCCTTTAGTGATTCCAGCACTCAGAAGGTGGCGATGAGCTCTCTTGAACAGGCTGGCTAGCTGCATCATGTTGGTGAGCTCTGGGGTTCAGCTGAAAGTCCCTGACTCATTATGTAAGGTAGATAATGCACGAAATAAAAAGCCCAAGGGGGAGAACATGCCTACTCCTGAGGTGTGGAGAAAATTCTTATTGTAGATGTAAGAGAAAAAGCAGGCAGAAGGGTCCAGGCTGAACATGGCTGGCAGACCAAACCAGATCATGAGAGGAGAGAGGCGGAGGGAGACCCAGGCCAAGAGGCCAGAGACAGGTAGAGCCAAAATAGCGGAGTTGTATAGGGATCAGGCTCCAAGCAGGGAAATGGAAACACAGCCCCTGGAAGAGGGAGGTTTATCGGAGCGGGTAGGCTGGGAAGTGTTGAGGGAGCCACAGGTACTGAGGACTGTTGGGAGAGCTAGCCAGCATGGGCTTTGAGGTGTTAATAGGCAACCAATTAACAATTTGCCCTAAGTTCCTGAGACCTGACAGAAAATGATCAAGGAAGACCCCTGATGTCAATGGGATGCTTGTGCACAGGTGTACACAGGCACCCACGCCTACCTAGGCAAACATCCCACCCCATCTGACAGCATGCACGTACATGGAAATACATGAAAACTTGTGCAAATAAGGGCTGGACCACGTTTTCATTGGCTGCTTGAGAAGTTATTCACCTTAACTTTTCTCCTACACATTAACATAAATTTCTGCTTCAAACTTAAGATTTTGCCCTCAATCTAGACCAGACAAGACTTGGGAGCAAGAAGGATGGAAGAAGTCATGGAAAACTTCAGTATCTTCTTGGGGAGAAGCTGCCCTAAGGGTAAGACGGGCCTTCTGATAGAGTTCCCCAGGGGCAGAGTGGTTTTAAGGGTCGATTTCTCAGACTCTTCAGTGTGACAGTATTCTTCTGGAAACAAGCCAAGGGACCTGGTGAACACTTTTTAAAAAGTGTTTTTCTAAGGAAAAAGGAGGAGGCAGACAGAGGAGAGGGAGAATTACACAAAGATTTAGTCTAACGGCTTAAAAATCAAAAGGCTCACTGGACAGATAGATATCAAATATAATAAGAAACACACTGACCCTGGAGAGATGACTTAATATGGGCCTCCAGCCTCTTTGGAGCTTCACAAGTATCTACAATTTGGAATTGGACTTCCAATTCCCACATCAGTGAGCATCCTGGATGTATTTCTGAGGATGCAGCCAATGTCTTGGAGTTATCTAAACCAGGCCAAAAATGAAAGGCTATTAACAGTACCTCAGAAGGGCACTTCCTGGATTGTTTTTAAGCAGCTGGGGATGGGGACTACAGGGACCCAGCAATAGGAAGGAGCAAAAGATCTCTGGTTGTTATTTCAAAGCTTAATCTAGGGACCTTTTTGAAGACCCTTTTTTTCCTCATAATTTTTTATTAATTCTTTGTGAATTTCACTTCGTGTATCCTTAAATCCCACTCATTTTCCTGTCCTTCCATATCTGCCTTCCACTCGTATAACCTCCCCCACATAAAAAAATAAAGAATAAAAACAAACAAATAGCCGGGCAGTGGTGGCGCACACCTTTAATCCCAGCACTTGGGAGGCAGAGACAGGCGGATTTCTGAGTTCGAGGCCAGCCTAGTCTACAGAGTGAGTTCCAGGACAGCTAGGGATATACAGAGAAACCCTGTCTCGAAAAACAAAACAAACAAGCAAAAAAAAAAAAAAAAAACAACAACACCTGGGGGCTGGGGAGTTGGCTCAGCGGTTAAGAGCACTGGCTGCTCTTCCAAAGATTCTGAGTTCAATTCCCAGCAACCACATGGTGGCTCACAGCCATCTGTAATGGGATCTGATACCCTCGTCTGGTGTGTCTGAAGACAGCTACAGTGTGCTCACATACATAAAATAAATAAATATTTAAAAAAAAAAACCCAAGAAAACAAACAATCTTACCTCAGAAGCTTCCGTGTGTCACAGCATGTCACACTGTATACCCTTTTGCCCAAACATCTTTACCTGCAAATGTTCACTTCAGTGAGTCATTGGTCTGGTTCTTCTGCTACACTATCAATACTGGATCCTCACCAGAATCCCTCTTGGATATCCTCTCGTTGCCCTGAGTCATGGAGATCTTGCAGCTTTGGCTCTGCAGGACCATTCCCTTCAGATGCTCCAGCAGCTCACAGGTGGGAGTGGATGGGGTAGGCCAGTGTCAAAGCCTTAGATCTGGGCCTGGGTTGAAGCTGAGTTGGTCAGCCTGCCAGCTCTCCTGGACCTAATGCCACCAGGGGCTAGCTCTCCCTAGCTGCCTGGGTTAGGGGCAGGGCTAGCTCAGCACTGCTCTAGGATACAAGTGGCAGCCCAGACCACTGACATCTGCTTGACCTTTGGTGGTAGCATAGACCACGGACATCGACACAAACCTCTGCTGCAATAGAGCCACAAAACCCAGACATGACCCTTGGCAGCAGCATAGCGGTAGTGGGTGGGGCCTCTGGATGTCTCTTGAAGACCTTCTTACCCTGACGTTTGAGCAATGCCAAGAGAGAAGTCTCTCCACCACTTTAGGGAGCCACCCTGTCAGCTTGCCTTGTCCTTATCTAAAAACTTCCTGGGCACTCTAAATTGAAAATGGAGGCATGGGGCTGGAGAGGTGGCAGCTGGTTCAGAGCACTTGGTGCTCTTGCAGAGATGGGACAGGCTCCCAGCGGCCGCGTCAGGCAGCTCACCACCATCTGGAACTGCAGTTCCAGGGAACCTGATGCTCTCTTCTCTTCTCCACGGGCATTACATATATGCACAACTAGACACTCATACACAGAAATATACCTTTTTAAAAAATAGAAAAAAAGAAATGGAGGGTGTTTTGACCAGTGAACTCCTAATTGAACACACCCTGTTCTTACATTTCCTGGTTAACTGTTCAGAGTGTATACAGTGGAGTTTCTTTGTTTATTTTCTACAGATAAAACAAAGCAGCAAACTGGTGAGGCCGCATGAAGACTCCTTTTCGGTTTAGCACTTCCAGCATTGGCACGTGGACTGCTTCACACCCAGTGGCAGTCACTCTAGATTCAATCCCCCTTGTTTTTTGTTTTTTTGTTTTGTTTTGTTTTTTTGTTTTGGTTTGTTTTGGTTTGGTTTGGCTTGGTTTTTCGAGACAGGGTTTCTCTGTGTAGCCCTGGCTGTCTGTCCTGGAACTCACTCTGTAGACTAGGCTGGCCTCGAACTCAGAAATCCGCCTGCCTCTGCCTCCCAAGTGCTGGGATTAAAGGCGTGTGCCACCACTGCCCGGCGTTTTTTGTTTTTTTTAAAGCAGAGTCTTACGTATGCCAGGCTAGCCTCCAGCTGGACTTGTAGCTAAGAATGACCTTGAACTTTTGCTTCTCTTGTCTCTGCCTCCTGAATGTGTTGGTTTTTGTTGTTGTTGTTGTTGTTGTTGTTGTTGTTTTGTTTTTTGTTTTTTTTCGAGACAGGGTGTCTCTGTATAGTCCTGGCTGTCCTGGAACTTACTCTGTAGACCAGGCTGGCCCCGAACTCAGAAATCCGCCTGTCTCTGCCTCCCAAGTGCTGGGATTAAAGGTGTGTGCCACCACTGCCTGGCTCCTTGTTGGGTTTTCTGTACTGCTGGGGGTGGACCCTAGGGCTTGGCACATGCTGAGCAGACACTGTACTCCCTGAGCTATGTCTCCAGTTCTCTCTCCATTTGTTTGCTTGCTTGAAGATAAGGTCCCTAACTTATCTTTTGGCTGGCTATGAATTCAGAGCAATCTTCCTGCTTCAGCCTTCCGACTTCTGGGATTCTAGATCTGTGGCACCTGGCCCTTCTCAGGGTGCAACTTACCCCAGCAGCTGGAATTCTGCTGTCAGAGAGATACCTAAGGAGAACAAGTAAGAAGTCTCTGTGGCAGCTCAACTGAGAGGCACAAGCCGACAAACTGGCACTAATTAAGAGCTAATGGCCTTACAATGGAGCATTACCAAAGGATAAGGACCCTGGGCTGCAGTGTGAACACAGACACTTGGGCCACAGCCAAGACAGATTTTCAGGGGCACTAGAGCCCACTTCAGCCTTCACCACCTTGGCTTTCCTGGAGAAAATGACAGGATACAAGATTGCTAAAGAGGAAACCAGGTCTTGCTGGGCTGGCTTCTGGTCAGGTTATCAGGGAGCCACAGGGTAACTTTTCAGGGGAAGGTTTGCTTTTCAGAGCGAAAACATCTGTACAGGAGCTTTGGATGTGAGTCTGTCGACAGACAGACTGCTTGTCTGGCAGCTCGAAGTCCTGGGTTTGATCCCCAGTGTGGCATAAACCAGGCACGGTACATAGTATGCCTCTAATCCCAGAGCCCAGGAGGCAGAGACTTGAGAATCAGAAGTTCCTGGTCATCCTCGGCTACATGTGAAGTTTGGGCTATATGAGATCCAATATCAACAAAACAATAACAACAAAAAGAGGAAACCGTCTCAGTATACAAGAGTCATGAGGGGAGCTAGGAACACAGCTGTAGTAGTAGAGTGTTTACCAAGCATGGAGACGGCCCAATGTGCAATCCCTAGTATCACTTGGGGAACTAGGACATGGCCGTGTAGCTCAGTGGTAGACACTTGCCTAGCATGCTGATGGCCCTCGTTTGACTTTAGTGCTAGAGGGAAAAATAGATCATTCAAGTCCCTATCTTTATTCAAGTGGAGCTGGGAAGCTCTGGGGAGACGTTCAGGAGGCTGCATTTTTAACCCATTCCCCCAAGTGATTTTGATGCCTGTGGTCCTTAGACCACACTGAAAAAAAAAAGTTTTCTTTAGAAGCATCTGCTGTTTATCCACGGGACACCAATGACAAGATGAAAGTGAGGTCAGGATTCTCTGCTTCCGAGGCTTGTTTTAGAAAAGAGGCATTTCTAGCTGGTCTCCCCATCCATACAGACCCGTGGCTACGGGCAAGAGGACTGCAGAGGATGAAGTGCTAATCTGGGTCTAGAGAAAGAAAGGGAGCATTGCTTCTGCACGGTGTGGACTGAGTCCACAATGTGTTGGTGTACCATAAACTCGTGGAATCACCCTGCAAGCTTTCAGATCGTTAAATCACTCTCTGTTGTATGATCTATGAGTATGGCAGAACGTATGAAGAACTGTGCTCCTGGGGGTGTCTTGCCTCCTCTAATTGCCTGGCATTAAGGAAAAGAATGAGTGAACTACAGTCACTGTATTATAACCGTGGGGAGTGGGACAGACATAACGCACAGGTAATGTGAGTGTAACTCACCTCCGTTGGGTGCCTCATCTGCTGGTAGGACCGAGAGTGGCTGTCAGGCTCAGCAAATGCTGTTTGAAGGGTCAATAGGTCAGACTGTAAAAGTAGATGGGAAATTTGTACAGTGAACATAAGCAGGGTAGGCGAGTAGAAGAGAAACAACACACCGTATCATCTGGGAAAATAAAACTCTTTGGCAAGACTTCATAACAGCCTGATTCAAAATTTCATAATGAAATTATGTCTCTGATCAAAGCCTGCATGAGCTCATGAGCTGATTTTTGCCATTCGTGTTTATTCTGGTTTGCACCAAGTTGAGGCATCAGAAACACATTAATCTAATCTTCTTTCTGGGAGGAGGCTTTTGTACCCTCATTTGGGGATCAAAGAGACAGAGTATGGCAGGAGGAACCATCTTTAGCCCCTTACCGAATGTGGGGTTTTGATTGGTTCTTAGAGTCCCCTTAGGCTCCTATCAGGGCTATGGCCTTCCCAGCAGAGTCGAGTCTCGGGACACTTGCCCTTGAGGCAAGAAAAGCAAAGCATAAGAAGAGAAAGAGAAGTGGGGGCAGAGGTGGCACATGTCTTTAATCCCAGCACTTGGGGCAGAGGCAGGTGGATTTCTGAGTTCGAGGCCAGCCTGGTCTACAGAGTGAGTTCCAGGACAGACAGCCAGGGCTACACTGAGAAACCCTGTCTCGAAAAACCAAAAAAAAAAAAAAGAAGGGAAAGAGACTCCATCTCTCCTTTGGGACACAGTCTGCTTTTGCTCTAGAAAGAATATTTCAGGGTTTGTTTGTTTTAGACTCAGAGAAATGCTCAGCTCTGTCTCTTTCAACAGGAGTACTTTTCAACAGGTTTTCTTTTTACAACACAAACTCACACCCGATGGCTCCACACTTCTCATGGATCTTACCCGACCAGCACTTTTCTGGTCCTTCTCAAAGGTACACAGATAGGTACTCTGGGCAACTCAAGTCCCAAAACAGAGAAGGATGTTGGTTGAAACCTGGGAAACAGAATTCCCTGGATCTCACAGCGCTCTTTAGACAAGAGGTATCCTGCCCTCCTGTCTTTCCTTATTCATCCAAGAAAGATTTTAGTTAGGCCTTATTTTATGTCAGGTGCTTATTCAAAGTGTTTTTAATTTATAAGCTCAGGGACCTTTACATACATACTAACTGCACCTTTGTGACACTTCAGCGCTCTCTCGCGCTCTCTCTCTCTCTCTCTCTCTCTCTCTCTCTCTCTCTCTCTCCTAATGTCTTGGAGGGCTGTGGTGGCACATCGCCAAGCTGGAGGTGGCACCCACCCAAATCCTAGCACTCTGGAGGCCAGCATGAACTGCAGATTTCCAGGAAAGCTAGGACTACAAAGAGAAACCCTGTCTCAAAAAGCAAGCAAGAAAACAAACAAACAAACAAAAAGATTATGTCTTGTTCTATGGTTTGGCTTGTACCACCCTATATAGCCCAGGCTAGACTAGCCTTGAACTCATGGCAAGGATAGTCTAACCTCAAATGCTGAGGTTAGAGACTCATGCCAACCCACTGAGCTTTGTTAAGCTCTGAGGGCACAAAAGTGAATAACATACCTGGTTTCCATCTTCCCTGGAGCTTATGGCCTAGATTTGGGAAAGCAGTCAATGCTCTTGTGAATAGGACCATTTCAACTTCAGCGCATGCTGTGAAGTGAGGTGAAATGGAATAATAGGAAGAAAGTGGCTGACTTAGATCAGTAACTCAGCAAATACTTCTGCCAAAAGGATAAACTGCCAGATCAATCAAGAGCATGTAGTTCAATTTGAAAACAAGTGAACAGTGAAAAAAATTTTTTTTGATGTAGGGTCTCTCTATGTAGCTCAAGCTGGATTTGAACTTGTGGCAATCCTCCTGCCTTAGCCCCTCAAATATATTATGTTTCCTTAGATTCTTTAAGTTACCCTAAACCATGATTGGAATATAAGATAGAAAGTGTGTTTATTTATTTTTAATCTGAAATTCAAATTTCATTGTCCTGTATTTTTCTTGATCTTGTCCACCACCACCTCCTCTTCCTCCTCTTCCTCCTCCTCCCCCTCTTCCTTCTCCTCTTCTTCCACCTCCTCCTCTTTCTCCTCCACCTCCTCTTCCTCCTCCACCACCTTCTTTGGAGACAAGGTCTTGCTATATAATGTGGATAGGCCTGAAACTTATGGTAATCTTCCTTCCTCTGCCTTTTGAGCATTGGCATTATAGGTGTGTGCCACCATGCTGATGTATTTGCCAGTGTTGGCACTCCTATGGATAGATGATATTTGAGCAGGAACTGACCAGTAGGAACCAGCTATGCCAATTCAGGGAAAGTGTGATTCAGACAGAACAACATGCAGTATAAATATCAGAAGGACGGAGAAATGAGGTCAGAGGAAATGGAGCCAGATCACAAGTTTTGTAGAGATGGGAAAGAGTTTGAATCTGTCTCTCTTTGTGACAATAAGCCATTAGAGAATTAGAAATCTTTCTTTCTTTCTTTCTTTCTTTCTTTCTTTCTTTCTTTCTTTCTTTCTTTCTTTCTTTCTTTCTTTCTTTCTTTCTTTCTTTCTTTCTTTCTTTCTTCCTCTCTCTCTCCCTCCCTCCCTCCCCCCCCCTCTTTCTTTCTTGAAGCTGAAGCTTGAACCCAAAGTCTGTTGCTTACTAGAAACTGCTCTACTCCAGCCTACAATTTAAAGGAAGGGTATGATCTGTTCTGATATTTGCCTGGGACACTTTTAGAAAGGTTCAGAGGGCAGATTCCGATCAATTCGTGCACTGGCCTGAGAAGAGGCTTCTCTCTCTCTTTCACCAAGAACCAGGGCTGCCAGGTGCCCTGGACGTTGCCATGGAAGGGACGCTTGGCGGTTGCTAGACCAGGAGGAGGCGGGAGCAGGGCAGAGGCGGAGCCGGGCCAGCCCTAGGCAAGCGCCGCGCGTTCCCAGGAAGTCGCATAGCGCGAGCGGAAGTGACGTTCCCGTGTTCGGGGTCCAACGTGCTTCACCTAGGTCCCTTTCCTAGTTGGGAAGTTCTGAAGTGGTTTACCTCGCGAGTAGCAGAGCGGTGTCGGTACTGTCGGCAGGATGGTGAAGCCCAAGTACAAAGGACGGAGTACCATCAACCGCTCGGCGGCCAGCACCAACCCAGGTACGGCGGACCGGGCGGGACCAGGCCGCGGGAGCCTTCGGGGAGGCAGGACCTGGCTGGCCCGGCCTGTACGGAGGGCCCGGGTGTAGGCACCTGCTCTAAAGTTGAGGGATGAGTCACGCCAGCCTCTAGCAGCCCTGAGGCCTCTCAGGCGGAGGTGCAGAGAAAGGCAAGTTAAAAGTGGACTAGGATCCTGGAATCCTGGCAGACGCCTGTCATCCCAGCACTTAGAAAGCTGAGGCAGGAGGATCGCAAGTTAGAGGCTACCTGGACACAAATAGCCTCTGTCTTCACAGACTGTGGAAACACAAAGTGGAGTAGGTTGACCCAGGGGGCCTTTACCCCTAACCATAACATTTGTGCCACCTTAGCCTTGACCATGTAAGTGATAAATGCTAGAGCATTGGTCCTCGGAATCAGACGATGCATAAGCAACATTTCAGGTAAATATGATGATTTCAATAGAGGCGATAAATTCCCATCTACAGAGTGAACAAAACAGGCTTTCGAGGAGCCCCTCCAACTTTGATTTAGCTACTAAAACTGTTTGAATATGGTTTAGGCATAGAGAGGCTTGGAGACACATACCTGTAGTTCACAACACTGGGAAAGCAGAACAGGCAGATCTCTGTGAATTCGAGGTCAGCCTGGTCTTACATAGTGAGACTGTCCCAAACTGGGGGGAAAAAATTAGGTATACTCTTGTCTCCATAAAGCTGCAAGGATAGCTGACTTCAGTATTTTAATTTTGACTTTTTAATTAGATTTTTAAAAAGTGATGAGAACACTCAAGCAGGAGAGAACAGCAGGAGAATAAGAGCTCACTCGTACTATTGTTGCAAGAGTTCAGTTCCCAGCTCCCAGTTCAGTCAGCTCCTGGAACTCCATCTCCAAGGGGAATCTGATACTTCTGGCCTTCAGGGCATCTACCCACATATATATGTATAACTTAAAAAAAGAAAAAAGCCCTCAAGCACACTGTTTATAGCAGTACTAGATGAGAATATTCACGAAAGTTGCTGCATTACTTTGCTGTCTTTTCATAACAATATTTAGTCATATAATACCATGCATTTGGAAAATATACTTAGGATTGGCTGGTGATTAGTTTGATGATGTTTCTAAGCAGGGATTAAGTTTATCAGCAGTTTAAAAATGAAGATGGAAGCCCTGAGGATTAGTAGAGGGAGTCAGGAAAAGGATACATAGCCAGATGTGGGTGGGTGGACTTCTCAATAGAGAGTTCGACTGATTTAGTTTTATTTTGGGTTCTCTCTTAAAATTTAGAGCGGAAGGGGCTAGAGAGAAGGCTTGGGGGTTAAGAGTGCTGGCTGCTCTGGCAGAGGACCTGGTGTGATTCCCAGCACCCATGATACTAATAACCATCAGTAACTCCAGTTCCAAGGGATCTGCCACCCCCTCTGGCCTCCACTGACACTCTGTGCATTTGGTACACAGACATGTGGGCAGGATATGGGTGTATTTATACATATGGGTACACACATATGTACATATTATACTTATACATAAAATATAAATACAATTATTAAAAATTTAGGACAAGAGAACTAGTTATGAATTCACAAAGGCAGTTTCTAGATATGCTGCTTCTAACCTCAGAAGCTGTGGTTATCGGTCTTATAAGCCATGTTTTGTGTGGAATTTAACCCAATTTTTAGAAACCATCATCATTTCTTGAAAGTTAAGACAGGTGGTGGCTCACACCTTTAATCCCAGTACCTGGGAGGCAGAGGCAGGTGGATCTCAATGAGTTTGAGGCCAGCCTGTTCTACAGAGGGAGTTTCAGGACAACCGGGGCTACACAGAGAACCCCTATGCCGAAAATTCAAACAAAAAAGACTAAACATATTTCTTTTTTAAAATATTTATTTACTTTATATCTGAGTTTTACCTACATAATAGGTACACTCTGTTCACCCCTATAGGTGGTTGTGAGCCACCTTGCAGGTGCTGGGAACTAAACCCAGGTCCTCTGCAAAAATAGCAAGTTCTCTTAACTGCTAAACCATCTCTCTGGCCTAGTCCTTTCATTTACTTTAGACAGGGTCTCAGCATGTCACCTCTGACTCACCGTTTGGCCAAGAATGTCTTCCAACTTTGTTTTTAAGATTTATTTTACACACACACACAAACACACACACACACACACACACACACACAGTAGCTGTCTTCAGACACACACCAGAAGAGGACATTGGGTCCCGTTACAGATGGTTGTGAACCACCATGTAGTTCCTGGAATTGAACTCAGGGCCTCTGGAAGAACAGCCAGTACTCTTAACCTCTGAGCCATCTCTCCATCCCCCGTCTTCTAACTTCTAATCCTTGTTTCTAGTACTGGGGTTAATAGCTGTGCCACAATGGCTGGTTTGTGCAGTGCTAGGATCAAACCAGGGCTTTGGAATGCTAGGCAAGCATTCTACCCATTTAACTACATGGGTATTGTGGACACGGTAGTTAGCATTTAGACAAACTTTCTAAAGGTGGGTACTGATTTTATGTAACCATTATAGAGTATGATTGAGAATTAAAAATTAAATATCAGCCAGGCTTAGTGGTACACACCTTTAATCTCAGCACTCAGAAAGCAGGAGCAAGCAGATCTCTGTGAGTTCCAGGAGAGCCAGAGTTACATTGGGAGATCCTGTCTTAAAAGTAAATAAATAAATGCCCAACACACTCAGTTCCTCCCACAATGGCACTCAAAGTTCTTGTCGTTACAACTTCCCTCACTTTTTCACTTACATATTCCTTTTTTAAGCATCAGAATTCTGAAAAATCAGTTTGTATAAGACTGAGTGAGAACCTTCATGTTTGGTAGTCCAAAGTCCCTTTTACCACAGATACTTTCTTCATTCTGATGGAAGGCAAGTTAAATAAGAAGAATAAAATTCCCATATGGCAGAATCTTGAGTTATATCTAGATGAATCTGCCTGAGCATGCTGTAAAGTTGTCCTGTGGGGCTCCTTATGCTGCTGCTCAGGATGGCCCTTGAAGTCCTTATTTAAGGAATGGCTCAGAGCTGGGCGTGGTGGCGCACCCCTTTAACCCCAGCACTGGGAGCCAGAGGCAGGCGGATCTCTGAGTTTGAAGTCAGCCTGGTCTACAGAGTGAGTTCTAGGACAGCCAGGGTTACACAGAAAAACCTTGCCTTGTAAAACCAAAAAGGAGAGAAAGAGAGATTGAGAATATGAGGGGGATGGGGCGGGGTCTGGTAGTACATTAGTTTAATTCCTGTACTGGAGAGACAGAAGCAAGCAAGCAAATCTTTATGAGTTTAAGACCAGCTGGGGCTACATAGTGAGACCCTGCCTCAAACATCACAATAAAAAAGACAGATGGTCTGGAGAGTGCATGCTAACTCCAGGATGATTCTTTAAAGATTGATTCTGTGTAGTTCCCCCTGCCCCCACCCCATCTCTCTCTCTCTTTTTTTTTTTCAGTTTTGCCAATTTTGCAACTATTTTTTAAGATTCAAAAAATTTATATGTATTTGTGTTTTGCATGCATGAATATATGTATACCACTGTATGTGCCTGGTGCCTACAGAAGCAAGACAAGGATATTAGATTCCCTAGAACTGAGTTACAGTTGTCAGCTGTCACATGAGTGCTGGGAACTGAACCCAGCTCCTCTGTAAGAACAACCAGTGCTTTTTTTTTTTTTTTTTTTTTTTTTGGTTTTTCGAGACAGGGTTTCTCTGTGTAGCCCTGGCTGTCCTGGAACTCACTCTGTAGACCAGGCTGGCCTCAAACTCAGAAATCCACCTGCCTCTGCCTCCCAGGTGCTGGGATTAAAGGCGTGCGCCACCACTGCCCGGCTCAGCCAGTGCTCTTAACCAGTGCCTATTTTTTGCTTCCTTTTCTTATTGTTGTTGGTTTTGTTTGTTTTTTTATTCTATTCTATTTATTTGTTAAACTGATACCTCGCTCAGTGTCCTTTGTAGTTGAGAGTACAGAATGTATCAAATGCTTGTGTTAAAATTCTCACTCTGCCGATTAGCAGCCATAAGTGACTACTCACTGTGTCCCAGGCGCAAGGCATCATAACATAATTCTTTATAAGACTGTTGTGTAGCTTGAGATGAGGCCAGTAGTGGGGAGTATGGTGCCGGTGCCAGAATCAAGACTGTTGATGTGCGGGGCAGTGGTGGCGCACGCCTTTAATCCCAGCACTCTCGAGGCAGAGGCAGGTGGATTTCTGAGTTTGAGGCCAACCGGGTCTACAGAGTGAGCTCCAGGACAGCCAAGGCTATATAGAGAAACCCTGTCTCGAAAACCAAAAAAAAAAAAAAAAGACTGGTGATGTTAGCATCAAGTTGTCAAATACAATTCTTTTGGAAGTTCAAAGGTGGAACTAGCTTCGGCCTAGCACATTGCTCATAGTCATTTATTGGAGCAGCATGTGGAAAGAGTAGACATTCTTTGGTAAGGTTAGCTTGACTAGTTGGGTAAGCAGTTGGTTGGCACATTTTAAACAATGACTATATTTGACAGTTATTGGATATCAAAAGGCTTATTGTTCATTTCTAGATCGAGTACAGGGAGCTGGAGGCCAAAACATGAGAGACCGAGGCACAATTCGGCGCCTGAATATGTATAGGCAAAAAGAGCGCAGGTGAGCATTGGGTCCAGCCAGCCTTCCCTTCCCTTCATGCCCTGGATTTAAAACTGAGACCTGTTAAGGCTTCGTTCCCAACCCTACTTTCTCCAAAAAGGAGCAGGATGTCTTCGAATGCCATCTCCTAGGAGTGTCGCTGTGGTGATACAGTTAATATGACTAAAGTCATGGGTAGTAGATGGCGAAGCAGTGTTTGTTTCCTAACACTTCCAGCAAGTGGCCATCCTGTGTCTCATACGCTGATCTCCGGCAGTGTAGTGTCAAACCCCAGCTAAATACTCATCAGCCACAAGGACAAAGTGTCTAAGACTACTTACAAAAACTGCTAGGAAACTTGGCTTTTAGAGCCAGACTTCAGATCAGAGCATTGTGGCACTAGGAGGCTCATCCCAGCCCGGAGTTCTGCTGAGGCAGCCTCCACTGCAGGGGCTTGCTGAGAGTGGCATTTTGCTAGCTGGTCTTAATTTGTTTGGTAATTAGATGCGTTTCTTCTGAAAGTTGTGTGTAAAACACAGTCGTCAGTAACCTAGCCTGCTTTGGTCTCCAGCTTTGCAGTTGCTTTTAGAATTTTGAGTTCCAGGATAAATCACCCTCTACTTAAAATTCATTTAAACCAGCCTTTAAATAATTACCCAAAAAACTCAAGTATGTGATTTTTTTTTAAAGAAAACAAACAGTAAATGGATTTTTAAACATCAGCATTGTTACTCATCTAGCAGAAATCATTACGTGCTCTGTTGCAAGAGGTTACACAGCTTTGGGGCAATCTGTTTCAAATGTAGAAGGACTTTTTGTTTACTGAAGTCTGTATTTCATGATCATTTTAAATCCCCCCAAAGTCCTTTTGATGGAAAGCACATCCGTGAGCCAGACTGTGCTCTTGCTGCCTTTCTTCTGTCGTCAACCCAAATCTGTTATTTCCTCAATTTAGGAACAGTCGTGGTAAAGTAATTAAGCCACTGCAGTATCAGTCAACTGTGGCTTCTGGCACAGTGGCACGAGTGGAGCCGAATATCAAATGGTTTGGTAAGTGTCCTCCTGTCTCTACTCTACAAAGTGTTGAATGGAAAAGACTCATGTTGAAACATCCAAAAGAAGGTTCTGGTGCGTGAGACTGCCCCTGCGTATGAAAAGGGACTAAAGAGTTCCCGCATGGACAAGAGCTGCTGAAAGGGCTGGGCTGCTTACACTGTGCCTTTGGAGAGAAGAGAGCTCATTCTCCGTTGGAAGTGAGCCCTTGTGACCACAGAGGCGGTTAGGCCCTTCCTCATGGAAACATCTACAGACCTTGGGCTGTTCATCTCTTTGTTTTTTGTTGGCCAGGGAGATGGCTATACAAGAAGTGGCCTTGCAGGTGCTCTGGTCCCTTTACCTAGTGGCAGGGTGGATGTCCTTATTAGTTGTTGCAGGAGTGAAAAGAGTTTATCCAGTCACAGGAGTTCGGGGCATCTTTGGGAACACTGCTTTCTACTGTAATGTTTAGATAGTCACTGTTTGTCTGGCATCTGACCTCTGTTAGGTGCAGGTGGCCCTGCCTGTCACTGTATCTAATGCCTTTTGATGGGCTGCCCCCTAACAACTGAAACAGAAAGAGAATCAAGATTCTTTCAAGGCCAGGCCGTGGTGGCGCATGCCTTTAATCCCAGCACTCGGGAGGCAGAGGCAGGTGGATTTCTGAGTTCGAGGCCAGCCTGGTCTACAGAGTGAGTTCCAAGACAGCCAGGGCTACACAGAGAAATCCTGTCTCAAAAAACCAAAAAAAAAAAAAAAGATTCTGTTCAAGGACAGAATGCGGGGAGGTCAGGGGAGAGTGCTTGTCTGGAATGTGCAAAGCCCTAGGGTCTGTCCTCATCATTGGAAAAGGAAATAAATGTTGTATGTATGTCAGAGAAGACTGTGGACGGATTATTTACCATGGAACTGGGTATTTGGAATCAAGTTGTATATGTGGCTAGAGGCAAGTTATTTAGTCTCTGTCCTTTAATTTCCTAATTTCTAAAATTGGAAAAAGAATTGCAGTATCCCAAGATGGTTGTGATGGGGGCACACCTATAATCCTAACACATGACAGTTGGAGGTAGAAGAATCAGAAGTTTAAGGCTAGCCTGGACGACATGAAATTCGGTCTCCAAAAAAGATAACAAACAAAAAACCAAGAGGCAGTATGGTGGCTCAGTGGTGAAGGTGGTTACCCTCGAGCTGAAGAGAACCTGGGTTCTATCTCGGACCCTACAGAGTAGAAGGTAGAAAGAGGATAACAACTCCTGCAGGCTGTCCTCTGATCTCCACACAGGTGCTATGGTGCCCCCATCATAAATACATGTAAAAAGAAGTCTGTGCGCTGTGCTTAGCATAGTGCCTGGCTGGTAGTGAGTATTGAGCACTTGGCCCTTGTGTCTGCATTGCTGTTTTCAACTTGAACACTGTCTTTAGCATCAAAGGTGGGCATTCTTTGGGTGCTGTTGCCTTCTTGCATATGTCCTGGAACTTTAGTAGTCCCTCCAAGCCCTCTTAACTCTGAGGTTTGGGGTTCCTTCTCTGTGCGAACCGATCAGCTGTGATTGGCCCCGGGTTTCTTTGCCAGGACTGGCAGGAACATTTGTCAAATGTCAGTTCCATTCAGTGATGTTTAATTTTTGGTTTCATCCAGTCAGGAAGTTGGGCTCTGAAAACTGTTGAAACCCATTATGTGTCTTAGTTGTGGGGGGGTTCCCGGTGTGTGAGTGCAAGAGGGGCATGCTCCCCCCTTTCTCAAGTTTGCAAAGAGTTCTAAAGAGTGATGAATGTACAGGCTCTGGGGGGCTTGAGAATGACCTGACGACTTGCCTTCCCCTATCAGAAGGTGAGCGCAGAGGCAAAACCAATCTCCATCTTAAATCACATATTCTCTATCTGTGAAACAGGAAATACTCGTGTGATCAAGCAAGCATCATTACAAAAATTTCAAGAGGAAATGGATAAAGTTATGAAGGATCCATACAAAGTTGTCATGAAACAAAGCAAATTGCCGATGTCTCTTCTGCACGATCGAATCCAGCCTCATGTAAGACAAAGTGCCATGTTGCTGTGATTTTTAGGGCCAGCTCTGGACAGATAGATACTGCTTTAGTTCGTCTTTGTCTTTCGTAAGCAGCGCTGAGGGTTTTATGAACTTTAGGTGCTCTCCTTTGTTACCTTTGCTGTGAATTGAGTTGGGCCCAAAGGTGCAGGCTGTGTGGATCCAAACAAGGCTTTGCAGTGAGACTCGAATTTCCATCTTTACTCAGCCCTCCTCTATTCTTAGTTACCGTTCTTCATGAACCTTAACTTCCTTGCCATAAAGAGAACGCATTTGCCTCTTTTCATGTTTGAAAACAGCTGAAGTACCAGTAAGGACTTCCTCTAATAAGCATGCAACACCCTGGCCAAAGCTAAAGAGATGATAGCTATTAGTAATGTGTGTGTGTCTGTGTGTGTGTCTGTGTGTGTGTCTATGTGCACGTGCACACGCACACAATTGTTCATGTCTTCACATGTACAAGTGGAGGCCAGAGGACAACCTTGACTGTCGTTCTTCAGGCACTATCTACCTTTTCTGTTTCTTTTCTGAGGCGGGTTCCCTCACTGGCCTAGAACTGACTAAGTAGGCCAGACTGGCTAGGAAGTGCCTGGGAAGTAGGCCAGACTGGCTAGGAAGTGCCTGGGATTGTCGGTGCTAGTTTATCCTTCTGGGGGGGGGGGGTGAAGGCTGAGGTGAAAAGAGTCCTTCGGTGTTTTGTGAATTCCTTGGCGGTTTTCAGGTACAGGAAAGGGTGCTGTTGCGATTGTTGGTTGCTGGAGTTGTATAGTACAGTAACGACTGACCCTGGCTAGAGCAGAAGGAGTTCACACGGAACAAATAAGTGCTTAATGTTTGCCTGCACATTTTAAACTTGCATTGGATAATAATTCCCAGAATCCAGCCAGTGCACATGCTTCAGTGCCAGTCTGGGGGGGGGACGACATTGACATGCATACAAGGATTAAACAGTTCAAAGAAAAGTGTTTACTTACAGAACAAAAATCAAAAGCCAAGCTGCCTATTGCCTCAGGTTTTGTCAATTATGTTGTGTTTTATGATGGCCTTGAAGAATGGCACCTATTAGTGAGTGACTGTTTCCTCTCAGGGAAACAGATGAGTGTAATTCATGAACCACAGACAAGTTGCTCATTTCCCTTGTTCTCTTTGTCTCTTCTCCCTAAAGCCATCTTCTAACCAACTATTGAATCCATTTCTGGGAAGAACAGAGGTTCTATTGTGGATTTATTGCTTTGTTGCTTGCTCCAGTTGTTCGTTGCTCAGATATCTGATGTGTGAAATGAAGGAACCTTCAGTTTCAAGATTCAGCTTGTGTTTTGATGGAGGAAAATACTCAGAACAATTGGTGGGCTTCCTGCGTTGGCTTTGAAAACCCTTTCTATTTTAATCCAGTGACTGTGGCATGGTATGAACTCTAGTTCTGAAATGGTTCTGCACTGGGGAGTCAAATCAGATATGTTCTAACTTCTACAATTCAGTTCTGTGTGTTAAGTGTATTTCTTAGGAATGGAGTAAAAATAGTGTAACTAACTTTGCATGTGCACTTTAATTGTGTAGTATTGCAATAAGTAAGCTTATTGGTTCAAAACCATGTGTTTCCTTGGAGGCTGGAGGTGTCAGATCCTCTGGTTTGGATCTGTTACAGGCAGTTGTGAGACAAGTGATGTGAGTACTGGGAATTGAACTCGGGTCCTCTGGAAGAGTGGTATGTGTCACTGATTGTTGAGCTATCTCTCTAGCCCAGTTAGAAGATTTCTCAGGATAATTTTTGTCCACGCTTGATTTGTATAATTGATATGATTGTGTGTCGCTTGTCTCCACCCTCCATCTCCTAGGATACAGACTCATGCCACTGCATCTTTTTGTGTAGTTTTTTTTTAACATGGCTTCCAGAGATTAGCTAGGTCTTTACCCACTGAGCCATCTCCCCAGCCCAATCATACTTGTTTTCCTTGTGGAGGGACATTCCCTCAGTTAGAAGCTAGCAAGAGAATATATACCACAAGCTCAGGGAGTCCAGGTAAATGAGGCCACCTAAAGGCCCTAGGGAGCTGGAGGATCAGGAGGGTCAGTGACGTTTGGAGGGCATGAGCTGACCCATCACTCATGAGCCCCCCAGCTGGTGCTTACCCAGGGCCCTGTGCTAGGGGGGAAGGTGTGTGTTGTGTTTTAGAGGAGAGTCTCTGCAGCCTTTAACATTCTGTTATGTGGTAGATCCTAACTCCAGCTTTGACTTTTATCCTGCTTCAAGAATTCCTACGCCTGTAACTCCTTCACAGCGCATCAAGTTCTAGTTAGGATCAGTTTCCTTTATCACATCTAACCTATTATTTTGGACTTTTGCTAGATGTTTTTCATCTGAAGCGTTTCCATGTGCATTTAATAAAAACGTTACCTAAATTAGGGAGACTGTTATCTGAAACTAAAATGCATCTTATAAAACAAGCAATCCCTTTTAGTCATGAGAGAAATTAATTTCCAAGAAAAAGTTGGCATTTACAGTTGGTTTAAAAAAGAAAAAAACACACACAAATTTTGACTGATTGTCCTTGACAAAACCTGTGAATTTGGCAAGTTTTATGCACTTGTTTGAAAGCTCCAAAAAAGGGTCAGAAAAGATCAGTTAATTTTCATCCTCGTAGCACTGATTACATGTGACTGGGGCCTGTGATGAGTGAAGGGAAGCAGGGTTGGCAAGCCTCACATGGCCGTTCTTACTTGGTGTCTGTGTGACCTGTACATTCTTTCAGGGAAGTTCACAGCATTTCAGAATAGAAGAAACCCTTGTGCAATATAAACAGACATTACAGATTTGAAACCACCCTGGGTCTGTGCTCTTGCGGGTTTGGTGTGGTTTGAGCTTCGGAAAAAGCAAACTCACATTTTTCCCCAGGTGGTTTTTAGCTTTTGCTTTGGCTCAGTGTTTTTCTTTCCTGAGTCTTACCTGCAATTCTCCTTTGTCTTTAGAACGCAAAGGTCCACATTCTTGATACTGAAAGTTTTGAAAGTACATTTGGCCCAAAGTCACAGAGAAAGCGGCCAAACTTGTTTGCAAGTGATATGCAGTCTCTTCTAGAAAATGCTGAAATGTCTACTGAGAGCTATGACCAGGGCAAGGACCGTGATTTGGTGACAGAGGACACTGGTGTAAGGTACGCATTTGAGGTTCTCATCTCTGCTGCTGTGCTACAGGATGCTTCCTCTGAGCTCTTCCTGAATGCTGTGGGGTAGAGAGATTGCACATACAGCTAGTTTCTTCTCCTCTCAGACTAGAGGCATCAGTGTAGTAGAGGCCAGACCAAAAATACTTTTGCATGGCTTCATCACCACATACCCCTCTTTGTTCCCAAGAAAAAGGAGTAATGTTTTCTTCCTTATGTCAATGGTATCCACAGTCATTCATAAATTTAAGAGGGTAGTTATGTTGGAAATTGATACTTTGGCTTCCCGGGCCTCTAGACCACTGCAGTTTATAGTTGATCGTTTTCTGACCCTCCAATGATAATATAAAAAGTGATGGGCCTGAATAAAGGTTATGGGGTTTGTTTGTTTGTTAAAATTTGTGTTTTATTTTTTGTATGCATATTTGTGGTAGAGGAGTTGATTCCCTTCTTCTCCCACATACGTCCTGGGGACCTGACTCAGGTTGTCAGGTTTGGAGCAAGCATGTTTACTCACTAAGCCATCTTCTAGCCCTTTGTTTATTTTTAAAATTAGTACACAGAGTAGTGAGTTTCATTATGGCATTTTCATATCTATGCATCCTTTGTGTAGTGAGTTGTTTTTATTTTCACTTCATATTTGTTTGGGTGAGAAAAGATTGTTAGCTTTCTTCATTCTCGTGGGGATCCATAAAGTAAAGATTACAAATTGCTGAAAGGGGTTCCCCTGCCCCGCCCCTCTTTTGTGAGATAGGGCCTTGCTATTTAGCCCTGGCTGGTCTGGAACTCACTATGTATGTAGAGTTATTATGTAGCCTCAAACTCACAGAGATCCTCCTGTCTCTGCTGCCCAAGTGTTAGGTTTAAAGGTATGTGTCACTTAAAAATATATCTTTCTGGTAGTATTTGATTGTGGTGAGCTTTGCTATTGGATAGTTGTACTGTCTAGTTTCTCCCTGAGGTCATCAGAGACACTGACTGTTGTTCCTCATTCCTAAGGATTACTTGAGAGGCAAGCCAGGCACAGTTAATCTTAGCACCTGGGAGGCAGGGACAGGCGAATCTGTGAGTTTGAGGCTGCCTGGTCCACAGACTAAGTTTCAGGAGGGCTGGGGTGGAGAGGGTAGCACATACATCTTTAATCCCAGCACTTGGTAGGCAAAGGCAGTCCAATCTCTGTGAGTGCAAGGCCAGCCTGATATACAGAATGAGATCCAGGTCAGCCAGGACTACACAGAGAAACCTGTCAAAAACCAAACAGACAGACAGACAAACAAAAAGGATTATTGAGAGGGAAGTCATGATATCAAATCATAACGCCTGCCTACTTTGAATAGGCAGCTGCTGCCACCCTGTCTTTCAGAAAGCCTTAGCTATCTTGGACAGTGCTAGAGGGATGTTCTCCCCACATCCTTTAACAATGTGCAGGCTGGTTTGGCAGTCTCACAGAAACATGTGGACTGGAGACCTCAGTGGTGTTATCTTATTGCTGTTGCTACCTCATCTCAATAGAGATAAAAGCAGGTCATTTGAGACCAAACAGACAATTGTGAGCCAGCCATATGAGTGTTAGGAAATGAACTCAGGTCCTCTGGAGTAGCAGTAAGCCCTCTCAACTGTTGAGCCATAACTTTAGCTCCCTACTCCCCAACCCCTTTTGTTTTTGATACAGGGTCTCACTGTGTGTAACCCTGGTTAGCCTGAAACTCACAGAGCTCTGCCTGCCTTTGCTTCCATAGAGCAGGAATTAAAGGCGTGCACTGGCACACTCAGCAGTGTTCTTCCTTGCTAAGCTACTCCGTTGTGTGTACCACTTCTCCGTTGTATATATGTACCACATCAGGTTGATCTGCTGTTGGAACTTGGATGCAGTGACTTTGCAAATTCACATTGATATCCTTCCTTTTGATGTGTTTGGGGTTTTTTGTGTTTTTGTTTTTGAGACAAAGTCTTATTGTGTAGTCCTGTTGGCCTGAAACTTAACTGTGTAGACCAGGCTGTCTAACTCAGAGCTCTGTCTACCAGCTCTTAGAGCTAGGATTACAGGTGTCAACCACCACCGTTTTCTTTTAATCTTGGTAGTGCTTCAGTTGCTCCTTTCTGCTCCTTTCTTAGAAATGAAGCTCAAGAAGAGATATATAAAAAGGGGCAGTCGAAAAGAATATGGGGAGAGCTCTACAAGGTAAGGCTCACGGCGTTCACCGAGGCGCAGGCGCAGTGACTGACCGACTGAAGCTCTTGGTTGAAGTAATGCTTTACTGCTTTCCTCGTCTTCCTTCCCTCCATGAAGGAACTATGATGTAGTCTGGTGCATACTACTGCTGTGCTTGAAGAGCACTTGCCTTCTATCGCCTGTCAGTCTTCTGTACACTGCCTCTCAGGATAGGCCCCATGTGCTTAGTGCTGCATAAGAAGTTGTAAGTGATTGCCAGGCATGGTGGTGCACGCCTTTAAGTCCAGCATTCGGGAGGCAGGGACAGGTAGATCTCTGTGAGTTCCAGGACAGTCAGGGCTATAACACAAACCCTCTCTCAAAAAGCCAAAGTGGGGTTGGGGGGAGTTGTAAGTTACTTAGCCTCACTATCTCATTCTGTAAATGAGAGGACAGGTCTGGAAAGGGTTAATACCTTAACCAGTCTGCCTAACCCTGTGGGGAAGGAAGAAAGGCTTTGTGTATACTCCTGAGTGCTGACCTAGTGCTTTTGAACGGACTGTCTGTGGGGGATAATATAAAAAGCTTCAAGCACGCCATGTAATTAAGTCATAATAGGAAACTAGGACCATAAAGGTAAACTAGGCAATTGAATTTTCTGTAAAATACACAAACCCATACATAATACCTGGTACTTGTGAATCAGATGGGTTTGATCTAAGCCAGCTTTCCTACTTGAAATTTGACAAGTTTTGAATATCCTTGAAGTGAACAGCTTTGAATTCTGATGAGTGGGCATTGAGACTGGATGCCGCTCACTCCCCTTACTAGACTGTTTGCAGTTGTTTCCAAACACAGTTTTATTCCTTTGGGCTCCGTCAAATGTCCCCCTTCATTTGGTATGGACTTGTAGCCAACCGTGTCTGCCTCTTTGGGTTTGCAGGTGATAGACTCGTCAGATGTTGTAGTTCAAGTTCTCGACGCTAGAGATCCAATGGGCACTCGTTCCCCTCACATCGAAGCTTACTTGAAAAAGGAAAAACCCTGGAAACACCTCATTTTTGTACTCAATAAGTGTGACCTTGTTCCAACTTGGGCAACAGTAAGTTCAGCTCATGACCTAAAACCCACTGTGGAGGCCAGTAGGGCAAGCCATTCACGAATATATCAGTGCATAGGTTCTGAACAACAGAGCATTGAAGTGTCATACTCTGGGGATTGCCCTTACTGTCTGTACTGAAAAGAGAGCTAACATGCACTGACGATAGGCAGAGCCACCTTCCTTCCATCTTCTGGTTGGGGGCAGCTGTAAGCTTTTGTGTCCCCTCAGTGGAGGCAGTTGCCAGTCACTGACTGCTTCCCCATTGTTTTGCATTAACTGCATTTAGTAGTTACGATAGTTTTTGGAATATTGTTTTGTAGTCAATTATTAAACAAAAAACAAAGCACTAACTGTCATACTTGAAAAAGCGTCTCAGAATTATAGCTGCTGTTCCCCTTAGGCAACACTGTATTTGAAGCCATCCGGTAATTCCAGCTCTGATTCTTCTGACTATTGTAAACAAACCAGCTATAATTTACCAGCGTGTTCTCTCCTCCCCTTAGAAACGATGGGTTGCGGTGCTCTCCCAGGACTACCCGACGCTCGCTTTCCATGCGAGCCTCACTAACCCCTTTGGGAAAGGAGCATTCATTCAGCTTCTGCGGCAGTTTGGGAAGGTAAGGTGGCGGCTGCTGCTGTAGCTGAGTGCACCAGCTCAGGGGCTGGCTCGTGTGTCTAAAGTTGCCAATACCAGGTCAGTGCCGGGAGGTTGAGGCAGAAGTACCAAAAGTTTAAGCCAGTATGGGCTACATAATGAAATCTATCTCAAAACAACTGTTTTGTTCACTTCCCACTGTTTTCTAGAGGTATAAAAACCTGCAGGCACTCTGCATCATGAAGGATCTGAAGCATTTTCTCATTTCACATTTTCCCTTTCTGCCATATCACTAGTACCTTTGTCAAAGAATAGCTGCCCAACCTGTCACTTCAGGGACATTCTGAACCAGATCCTTCTCTTCCGCCTGGCTCTCACAAAAGACATGATTCCTGTCACACCCTTCCTCATTTCCTAGAAGCAGTACTTTTGACTGTTGGCCATCACTTCTGCTATTTCAATACTACATGCTGTTGGTACACACTTATGATTTATTCCTTGATTCCCTCAACTCTTCCCCATATGTTTACATACTTATTAAATGTTTCTGCTTTAAACTTTTAGGGTTAGTTTTTTTGCTGGGTGTTTTTTTTTTTTTTTCTTTCTTTTTTTTTTTTTTTAAATGTTAGACATTGAACCCAGAGCCTTAAACATGCTAATAAGCACTTGTCATTACTAAGCTATGAGCTCAGTTAGAAATGGCCCTCATGCACGCTCCCTCTTGAACTCATTGTTTTATGGAAAAGGGTTTTGTTTTGTGGTGTTCTGAGAACAGATGGAACTGTGGTACAGGCTGGCTCCATATTCACTGTGTAGTTGAGGCTGGCCTTGAATTTACAGCAGCTGTCCTGCCTCAGGCTCCTGTTGCCTCCAGATGCTGGTCGCGGTGAGATTACTTGTGTCCATCTTCCTCTGCACACGTCTCTCACTCGCTCTGCTTCTCTGTACTATGGACAGCAGTGTTGTGCTGAGTGTCACTTGGCGTTACAGCCTTCTGCCTGATGTGCCATTCAGAGAGGTGCACCCAGGTGCTCTCACGCTGCTCTGGCTCAGGAGTTTGTCTCCATTTCCCACCATTTGCTCTGGCGTTTCTTTGTATAGTTAACATTTGGGCAGACACCTGGTAGAGAACTTGGGCAAGCAGGTAGTCCAGTTTTCAGCCAGCCCTCTCCAATAGGAACTGGCTGCTCTCCACCTGTGGTCAAGTAGTATGCCAGGCATGGTGGCACAAGCTTCCAGTCTCAGCTACTCAGAGACAAGACTCCTCCCCCCCAAATCACTTTAGCTCAGGAGTTTGAAACTGCCCTGGGCAACAGAGAACTGGTATCAAATTGAAAGCAAAAGTACTCACAACTCTGATAGACTCTTGGTGTCTCTTTGGTGTGGGGACTGCTAGACAGCAGTGGTGGATCTCACTAAAGAGGGTAGCGTTATTTAGGGACACAGGCATTTTCTTTGGGTTTGTCGTTGTCTCCAGAAGAAACTCTTCCAGTTTCATGATTTAGCTCTGGGAGCACTAGGGGAGCAGGGTCTAGAGGAATGGTCTCACTGCCTTAGTGTTTAGACTTAGTTGGACTTGAACACCTGCCTTTTGCTCTGCTCCAGCCATGTTCAGATGCACATGTCTCCAGTGGTGTCTCTTAGGCTCCTTCCCTAAAGATGTCTCTACAGTGGCTGGTGATACACTGTGATGAGGAGATTGACAAGCTGATCTATGTGCTGTTAACCTAGAGCAGAGATGCTTTACATGGGTGCCTGAGGTCATGGCTTGCTCCTAACATGTAAATACATGTGTGTCTCCTGGACTGTGAGGCCGGCTTGTGTTGAGGCTTCTCATCAGGATTCGTTAAGTGCTCGTGCTATAGTAGTGCTTCCATTAGCCAAGTAACACAGTCTGACCGACCTAAGGGAAGTATGGCCGAGTATATATGATAGATATTCTTTTCTTTTTCTTTCCTTTTTTTTTTCCTTCACAGTTGCACACAGACAAGAAACAAATCAGTGTTGGGTTTATCGGCTATCCAAATGTAGGCAAGAGCTCTGTGATAAATACATTACGATCCAAGAAAGTTTGCAACGTGGCCCCCATTGCAGGAGAAACAAAGGTGTGTATGGGTTCTACTCTACATTTTTTTCTATGAAGACTTGACTGTTTAAGATATGGAGATCTTCCCTCTCTTCTTCCCTTGCTCCTGTTCCCTTCCTTTCTTTAGCAGTACTGAAGATCAAACCAGAACACCTCACACACACCCTAGGCAAGTGTTCTGCAGTGAATGTGGTACCCAGTCCCTGTCTGCTTCTCAAGACTGAGTGTGCCTTGTATGCTAGGAGTTGACTGTGGTGTGATTTGGTTGACCGCCTTTAGTTAAGTCCTTTGTAAATTGCTCCTGTGCTCTTTTTTTAAAAAAGATTATTCATTTTTATTTTTTGTGTATAATTGTTTGGCCTACATGTATGTTCACCGTGTACGTGTCTGTTGCCAACAGAGGTCAGAAACAAGCACCAGATCCCCTAGAACTAGAGATATTGACCATTGTGAGTTGCCATGTGGATGCTGGGAACTGAACCTGGGTCCTCTACAAGAGCAGCAAGTGTTCTAAACCACAGAGCCACCCCACATCCCCTAACTCCAACCTTTTGCTTTAATAAAACCAACCCAAGAATATTTGGTGTCTGGGTTAAGAAGGAAAGAATAACTTGGTCTTTAGATAGATACTGGTATTTAGGAGTCAGCTGCTATAACAGAGAGAGTTTTGGGAACAGCATGGTTCTGCCTTGTGGCAAAGAAGCTAGCAGCTTGTGTTTCTGAATGCTTTTTAAGCCTTGGAGAGGTTCACTGTGGTGGTTTTTGCACAATACCAACTGGAAATCCTGCCTCTGCCTTATTCTTGGGCTCTTAGTGATGGAACTCTAGTTTGTGTTTGATGGAAGCTGTCACACTTGGCTTAAGTAAAGGAGAGACTCTGGCCTGGTTATTCAGCAGGTTGCTTTTCTCTGGCCCTCTCTTTCCTCCTTTCTAGATTAATATGGCAATGTCACAGATCAGTGAAGTTAAGCTCCCAGTATTTGACTTTGGCAAACTTAGAATTTCTTGTTTGCAGGTCTGGCAGTATATTACCTTGATGCGTCGCATATTCCTGATTGACTGCCCTGGTGTGGTTTACCCATCTGAGGACTCAGAGACCGACATTGTGCTCAAAGGAGTGGTGGGTATTTGTCCTTAACAGTTGTGTTTTCATTTGTGGGATCCCTGAGAGCCTTTGCCATTCCTTGTTCAGAAGGCGGTCTGGGGTCAGCCTGTCTAACCATGCAGAAACATGATGTTGAACAGAGCAGCCTCCTTTCCACTCAGCCTGCCTCAGGAGGTCGAAGGGCTGTGGGCATGTCTGGTCAGTGTCATCCCACAGCAGTATGCAGTAACCACGTGGGATCTGAAGGGAAGCAGGACTTGTTTATGCTTAGTGACAATTCGTCTTCATGGGTTTATGGATTGAGTCACCTTGGAACCCAGTCATTTCCTCATTTGTTTCTGAATATGGTTGAGAACTTAAATGATTCCCTTAGCCATAACCGTGCTTCTAGCATATGTCCTCTGCACATTCCTCCCCGTCCTTCTGAAACTCTTGGATTGCTGTCTGAGTTCTGGGTTCTGGGAGTAACAGGCATCTTAACCGTTCCTGCCAGTGAGTAACACAGAGCATTCCAAGTTCAAACTGCCTGTGGAGGCCGCACGCAGTCTGTGGTAAAGCAGGATTAGAGTTGATCTCTGGGCTCCATAGCTGTGGTCAGCTTTCAGGAGTGTTGCTTGCCCCTGCCAAACTATCACAGACTCAGCAAAGCCCCACCCACCTTGTGATATGGAAATCCATTTCACTATAAAAATCACTGAATTTTCCTGTCTGCAAAAGAACTGAACACGGCATTTCTATTACTCTCTAGGTTCAAGTTGAAAAAATTAAAGCTCCTCAAGACCACATTGGTGCTGTCCTTGAACGAGCAAAGCCAGAATATATCAGCAAGACATACAAGATTGAGTCCTGGGAGAATGCTGAGGACTTTCTTGAGAAGCTAGCTCTCCGCACCGGGAAGTTACTGAAGGTGAGCCAGTGTCTTGGGGGTTGGCACTGGGCTACACGGACCTGCCGTTGTGAGAATGGTTGGAGCTGTGTCACTAGATGGTGAGGGGCAGGGTGACTGAAATGGCCCTCCCTCATCCAGAAGAGCTTTGACTCTGTGGGTTTAACTGGGAGTCTGTCCTGTCTTTTCAGGGTGGAGAGCCTGACTTGCTGACTGTGAGCAAGATGGTTCTCAACGACTGGCAGAGAGGCCGGATCCCTTTCTTTGTTAAGCCGCCCAACGCGGAGCTGCCGACAGCTCCCCAGGTAAGAAGTGAACACAGGTTCTGGAAAGTGGGGTCAGATGGCCCTAATGTGGTGTAACTTATGGTTGCTTCCCTTCATGGGGCATCTTCTTCATTCTTGGTACATGTGTATCATTCCATTGTATAGTCTTGTCGAAGAGCATTAGGAACAAATGAGCAGAAGTAAGACAGAAGAATGAGAGTAGATACCAGCCTTTGCAACTAAGAGAAGAAGAAGAAATTACTATTTGTTAAATGTCTGCTTCTGTGGGCGCAGAGTTGCCAAAGTTCATTCATGAAGAAACCAACCACAGCCACAGAGAACAAGGGGGTGAATAGGAGTCCTTGCTCTAAAGAGAGCTGGGAGCTCACAGGCAGGGGAGCAGTGGAGTTGATAATGTTCTGGTCAGGAGGTGTTGCCTTGGGGACTGAACTGGGACACAGACAGGAAACTGCTTGCTGCCCCATAGCTTTTACCCTGATGGTGCCTTGGCCTAAGATTCAATCTTAACACTTGACTTTCCTATTTCTAGGGTCCTTTTCAGAATTTAGCGGGTCTCTGGAAGTGATAGCTTTGGGTTTTGTTTCTGTGTTCCATCATTGGGATCCTTGTAGCTCTGGTCTGCTCCTGGAAATACCTTTAACTAAAGCAAGGTGGTTCCATTTGGGTATTTTTCTCCAGCATTAAAAACTTAGCATGCTGTCAGGTGCCAGTGGTGCACACACCTAGAGCCGAGGCAGACCAGCCAAAGACACACAGAGAAACCCTGTCTTGGGGGCAGAGGAGGGGGACTTAGTGTGCCTGAGATTGACATTATCTGGCTTTCCTCTCTTTTCTCTGGAAAATCACAACCAACCAAGTACAGCAGTTCCTCTGTCTCTGCTCTGTAAGTGATATCATTCATTCACTCATTAATTAATCCATTCATTCAACAACCAGAGTGGAGTTCCTAGTCTTCTGAGGCAGAGGGGCTGCTGTGAAAAGCGGGCAGGTCCCTACCCTACTTAGATTCTAGTGGGGCGTGGACTCATATGTGTAAGTGCAAGTACACGTGTGTAGTGGATGTCAAATATGTGAATGTCAGATATGTGTAGTGGATGTCCACTCCACTTCTACAGGTCTCTGACTCTAGTGAGATTCTGATTTTAACTTGTAGAATTAGTAGAGACCCCACAAATCATGGACTTGAGTCCCACAGCCTGGTCCTCCTTAGCATAAAAGTTACACTCAATAAGCTACAAATTTAAGGCTCTGGGGTGTGGTTTGCTAGAGGAGAAACTCAGCAAAGTACTTTTATCTGTGATTACCAGTTCACCACAAAGACTAAAGGTCAGAGCAGCTCAATGGAAGCCTAGGCAAGGTAGGGAAGAGACAGCTATAAAGAAAATATCTTGTGTCTGTATGGATATAGCACCTGTCAATAATAAATTTGATGGCCTATCACTTAGAGAGGAAATAGCAGGCGGGACATCCTGTAGGTAAAAGGATTCTGGGATAGTGCCAGGTACAGGAGATTCACCCAGGAATATGTGAGGAGATGGATGCATGGTATCTGAGCACAGCCACATGACAGAATGTAGATTGGAGTTATTGAAGTTATGATCTAGTTAGAGAAGAGCCTAGTTATATGGCCAAGGTATTTGTAAAATGTATTTTTGAGTCTGAGTCTTATTGCTGGGAGCATGGGGCTGGGAGAAAGAACCAGACTTGACTTTTACAGAGAGCAATTTCTGTTCTCGCCCTGAGTAGGCATATCAGGGTCTTTACCACTCTGGAGGAGTCTTTCATTATGTAGGTGAATGATTGGCTGTAGATGATTCAGCTCAGTCTCTGGCCCATCTTCTTTCCCTAGAGGTTGGAGGTGAAACTATGAGCGTTGCCTGAATCTTTCTAGTGAACAGGTCCTATCTGCAGTCAGCTGGGTTCCCAGCCTATAGGTTCCCAGCCTATAGCACAGTAGCTTCCATTCAGGTGTGCTGGAAAGGGGTTCCTCCTGCATATGGAAGACAACACATCCCTCAGGACTGTCCTGTGCCAAGAATGTATGTTTATTAGGCTTGAATACAGCTGAGTTCAGGGAATTGAGGGTACTGTGAGCACTCTACCAGGGGTTGAAGGGGTCAGAGGAGGACTTGTGAGTGGAAGTTGGTTTTTGTTTGTTTGTTTGTTTGTTTGTTTGTTTGTTTTCAAGACAGGGTTTCTCTGTGTAGCCATGGCTGTCCTGGAACTCACTCTGTAGACCAGGCTGGCTTCACACTCAGAAATCCACCTGCCTCTGCCTCCCAAGTGCTGGGATTAAAGGCATGCACCACCACTGCCTGGCCCACAGAGATCTCTTAAGCACAATTATCCTTATTCAGTGTTTCTCCTTTTTATCTTTTTTTGGTTCATCCTCCTTTTCTTGTTGGTAAAGTAGTAATTCCTTGAAGATCAGAAAGCTAGAAATCACTAGACGATGGTACCTTTGATCCCAGCACTTGGAAGGCAGAGTCAGGTGGATTTCTGAGTTTGAGGCTGGCCTAGTATATAGAGCACAATCTGGGACAGCCAAGGCTATACAGAGAAACCCTATCTTGAAAGAAAAAAATCTAGGAATCACTACCAAATATACAAACTTATATGCATGTGCATACACAAACATATGCTGTGATACAGGTGAGGGTCTGAGAACAACTTTGGAGAGTTCTTGCCTTTCACCATGTGAATTCTGGGGGTTGGACTCAGGTTGTTAGATTGGGCAGCAAGTGCCTTTACCTGCTGGGCCAATTTGCCAACGCAGAAATGTACACTTTTATGCAGTTTACTGCATTTTATGGATTCTGGACTTGTTTAGCATCCCAGCCACTCTCGACTTTGGAGAGTCATTAAGTGAGATTGGGTCACAGGGATAAAATGTCCATATGTGAAATGTGGAAAGCTTGGCAAATGCTGACTTTGCATGAATACCTAAAATAGGCCAGTCACCTCAGTGTTTCTAGACTCAGCGCGCATTCTGAATTTTGGCCTCCCCGTGTCTCTCCTTATACTTCCTAGTCCTCCTTTAACCTGGCTTCCACTTTCTTGGATTTATGTCTTCCATTTTTCTATGTGCCTCCTCTGCCCCCTTTTTCCTGATACTCAAGGAGGACACCACTGTCTTGGTTCATTGGGTCGGTTCCCTTCCTCCTAAACCACAGCTCTGTCCTTTATAAAGGATCAAAGGATCCTTTATAGTGCTGGCTGCTGTGTTGAGTTCCATTGGCTTAGATCCGAGAGGAGGACTGCTTATCTGAGAGCCACTAGCAGTTGAAGCATGGCTCTCCTTTTCTGATTCCATTTTCCTCTTCTACATTGTTTGGTCCTCACTAGCTTCCACCCTCCTCACCATCGGAAGTTCCCACAGAAACAACCCAGAACAACCCAGAAGAAGAGACCACAGAAACAGAAGTTGAAAGGTCAGACTCTATCATTGAAAAGGAGCCAGAAGCAGACTGTTCCCAGGGTGGAAACTTAGAGATGCAACAGATCCTTGCACGGGTTCGCCAGAACTTTGGCAAAATCAACGTGGGGCCTCAGTTCTCTGCGGATGACCTGGTGCCTGTGGAGATGTCAGACTTGGAAGATCTGGAAAGCTCTGCAGAAGAGGAAGAACAGGAACAGGAACAGCCAGGAGAGGACATTGAGGAAGAGTGTTTCCGAGACACTCAGGAAGAACCGGTGGAAAATGACACCAAAGCTGTGATTAGAGCCCTAGATGAGAAGATTGCCAAGTACCAGAAGTTTCTAAATAAAGCCAAAGCTAAAAAGTTCTCTGCCATCAGGTAATATTTTCTTCTTCCTACTAATTAGCTTACCTGTTCCGTTCTCACTTGCCATGATCATTGGCTTTGGCATTAGGGTTTTAAAGTACTTAGGACAGAATCCAGGGGCCTGTGTCTATCAGGCAAGTGCTCCACCACCTAGCTGTAGTCCCAGACAAGTGCTCCACCACCTAGCTATAGTTCCAGGCAAGTGCTCCACAACCTAGCTGTAGTACCAGACAAGTGCTCCACCACCTACCTATAGTCCCAGTCTGAACAGGGAGCTAGGAATAGTTGCTTTAAAGAAAAATCTATAAATTTCTCATCTTCAGCCACCTGAAGTACAGGGGCTTGGCTACCTAGTATTCTAGCCCAGGAGCTGTACAGACTGCTGGGCACTGGCTGTATCACCCAGTGACCACCACAAACACAGTGGGCTTTCCTTTTCTTCATGAGTGTTCCACCTTTCCAGATATAGGCCTTTTCAGAGCAGTTAAAAAGGAGCAGTTGTGTGACTTTGCTTTTATTTTTCAGAATATCCAAGGACTTAAGTGAAAAGGTTTTTGCAAAATATGAAGAAGAGAAGAAAACATCTGCAGAAGTCAGTGATGCAGGTGAGATGTGATTTGTAGCTCGGGGTGATTTCCTCCATGCAGGCAGGTACTGAGCATCTGGTCCCACATTCCACTTACCATGCAAATTGAATTTTCCACTTGAGATTCTGCACATTTTAAAGATACAGCTGATGGCTTAGGAATACCGCTTGACAAGAGTGCATATTTATAGCTCAGAGTCGGACAGAAGAGTCTGCAGAAGAATTGAGGCAGGGTCTATCTTAGTTACTTTTCTATAGCTGTGATATATAGCACATGACCAAACAAGCAGTGCTTTGGGGATTTTTAGCCTCAGAACCCACTTCTGTGACACATATTACCTTTTCCAAGTAGTTCCATCAATTGGGGACCAAGTATTCAAACATTATGAGCTTATGGTGGCCGTTTTCATTCAACCACCTCAGATATTTCATAAAGTTACTGATAGTTTTTACATGATGCAAGTTGAACTCCACTATAACCATGGCCTGCTTGTAACCCTGCATCTGTCTGCCTCCTTACACGGGGCTTGTTCCCACAGTGGTCTTCCAGATTTTGAAATGCTGTTTTTATTGTTAATCTCCTCTGTGTTTTATGTATCATTTGTATCCAGCACCCACCAAAAAGGCAAGGAAGTGGAATGCACAGATGGAAGAAGAACCTTCAAATAAGACTCAGAAGATGCTGACGTGTAAGGAAGTAAGTAAGCTGTGTCTTCTAATGAGATTTGGGCACAAAAGGTAGAAGTCCAGTGTACTAGTGCATGCCTGCGGTGCTCTTGGTTCCAGTATGGGAGCAGAGGCAGGTGCGGTCTGTGAGTTTGAGGCTGCCTGGTTTACATGGTGAGTCCTCAGATAGCCAGGGCTGTATAGTGAGACCCTGTCATGGTTGAAGAAATCAAACAGAAGAACAGTAGAAGTCCATTTTGAGGTCTGTTTAATTTATTTTATATGCATGCGTGTGTGCAGGCATCTCATGACATGGTGAGCACCTGGAGATCAGAGGACCGCTTGCTGGTGGATCCTGGCAATGGAGCTTCTGAACCCCTTTTGTTTGCTTGTTTAGTTTTTGTTTTTGAGGCAGGGTCTTGTCTGCAGGCCCTGGTTATCCTCAGACTCAGGCAGCCCCTTATCTCTTAGTACCTCAAGTGGTGGGATTATAGGTGTAAGCTATCATACCCAGCCACAAATTCCAGTTCCCAGGGCCCGTTCTTTCTGAAACAAGAGTTTAGAGCTGGGAGTCCTAGGAACCCCATGTGTTAGTGATCTGATAGAAGTAATTTAACTTGCGTCCAGAAGTAGCCCAAAGAATGAAGGTCCTTGAGTCTAAGCCTTAGGTTTCAGGAGTTCTAGGTTATCACCTTCAGACCTGTGTCCTATTGGCCCGAAGAACTGGAAGATTTTGTGTGGCTTCAGGGAGGTGACACACAAAGAGTAGAGCTGGTGAAGCAGGCAGATGACTGACCCCTGGGAAGGACAGCTTTGGAAAGGAGCTGAGCAGAGCTGAAGCAGCCCCGCTGGGAAGAGGGATGAGGGCTGGGCCAGTGAGTCTGCCACTGGTCTTCAGGTCTGCGATGGACAGTCCCCCAGCTCTGCTGCCATTGCTGTGGGAGCTGCACAGGCAGGGCGGGGGGTGAGAAGTGTCTCATGACCATCAGGGTGTAACTGGTTTACTTTTTGTTGTATGTTTGCAGCGGAGGAGAGCAGCACGGCAGCAACAATCCAAAAAAGTCGGTGTACGCTACTATGAAACACACAATGTGAAAAACAGAAACAGGAACAAAAAGAAGACGAGTGACTCAGAGGGACAGAAACACAGACACAAGAAGTTCAGACAGAAGCAGTAACAGCTAGAAAGCTGTTTATTAAATTATACAAAAATATGCCATTAGGAACCGTGTTCATTTTCTCCTGCCCAGTTGGCATCTCTAAGGCTCAGCACAGTTGGGAAGCTTAGTGGTGAAGACATACCCCAGTTCTGTGGCAACAGGAAGTCCTCAGCCCCAAGTTTTCAAACACTTGACCTGGCCCTTAGTTCCTCCGGTGTGTGACACTCTTGTGTCTATGGACATGCGTGTTTCTCTTAAACTACTAAGCAGCACTGGGGTTAGGAGTCTACAATGGTGTAAAGCACAAGTGCTTCAGAGACATTCAGGTGAGGTTTGGAGGTGTGAGGAATGCCCCAGCAACCTCGGCTTGTTAGGGTACAGATGCTTTCCTGCACTCCCCACAAAGCCAGCACACCACAGGGACTGTGCTGCTCCGGGAACAGGGCTTCACAGGCAGGTTGTGCTAGTAGAGACCTAATTCCTCAGGGTACTGGGAGGGTCCACGATGTGACTTCTAGTATAAGGTCAGAGTGTTGGGATATAGTCAACTCAGAACAGCTCTTGGGGTTCATAGGCCTTGCGGTAAGCTTAGACTGGGATGGAGGTCAGAGCTGCCAAGGAGTGAACCCTTTCTGGCCCCCTTTCTGGGCTACTGTGAACTTAAGGCATTCTCACCAATTGGAAGGAGATGTTAGTGCCAGCTTAAGAACAGGTCTTTCACTTGACTATGATGGGTATCACCACACTCGTTCTCTCCCACCCTGGGCTTTCCCCCAGTGGAGATTTGTCTGTAATTTAAGTCTTCTGGATCTACAAATCTGCCTTCAGTCCATAACTTGTCTAGAACTATGTGTGAGATGTGGCTACCTCCTTAGCTATTCGTTAATAGCTAGTTAGGAAGTGTGGAGTCAGGCTTTGCTATCCAGCAGAAGGTATTCAAATGGTGTGGGAAGGACCTGGGGTGCAGACAGCTCTCAAGACACCTGGACTTTGGTATCTCTCAGTGAGCATGGCTTTGATTCTACTGCTGTTTCCTCACGGAGCCAGGAAGACTAAGGACAGGGTCCTGCTGACTCAGCAGGTGGGAATAGAGTCCAAAACTAAACTGCACAACGAGTTGCTGAAGCTTACATTAGAGAGGTGACATGGAAGGGTGGGGCCAGAGAAGCCCAAGGTGGTGCCACACTTTGGGAAAACACTTGCTCCCTAAGTTAGTGAGATAAAGCCACAGGCCAATTTATAAGCTGCACATGGACACAGGGTTCCAGCACCTTCCATTGCCCAGCCAGGAGCCTGGCTGCCAGACCTTAGGTGTTCGATGACACTGGGACAGCAGTTCTAACAATTACATGAGTGGTGACCGGGAGGGGATTGGCTGTTCGCTCAGGAAACTGGCTTTTTATTACAATGGGCTTATGGGGCAAGGGGCCTGCTGAGTCCCATGTGTAAATTATCACTTCTTCGGTGCGATAATGCCTTCCAGTTGGGCCTGAAACACAAGAACAAAACTCCATTAATATTTGCATCTTATACCTTAACATGTAAGCTAGGAGGAATAGCCCAGAGGCTGCCACTCTGAGCATCCCCTCTTCTGACGCAGCTCCACCCTTTCTAGATTAGCTGGATTCAGGCTTGGCATGGTTTTGTTACATTAGCCGAAACCAGAGTTGACCTGGTCTCCATACAATAATAGCTCAGTGTATTGTCACACAGAAAAGGAAATGGAATAAGAGTTGTTGAGATAGTGGTTTTCTATAGCTCCTACTTTAAGCCTGAGAATGCCCACTAAGTTAAACACTCGCCTCTCTAGGTTAGCACATGGAGCTCTGCTGGAACCAGAAGTTTTAGGAAACAGCAAATTATCAGCCACTGTGACAACTTGACACTCAATTAGAGGAAACTACTACCAGTGAGTAGGGAAAGCTAGAACACTGGGGGTTATTTACTTCCTCCAGCAGCCAGCACAGTGATTTACTATGGTGATAATGTGGACAGACCCTTAAGGTCTATCCTGAGGACTGAAAACACTGTCTTCTTTGTAGTGCAGCTTCAAGCCAATAAAAACTTGTTGTAAAGAATCCTTGGCCTGGGGATATCAAGGCTGCCTTTGGATGTTAGAAGGATGCTAAGGTATTCAGCTTTACGCTTGTTGGAACTAAGAAACCAGCTTTGGAATCTGAGTCAACGGTTTACATCTGCCTGGGGAAGTCTCTAGCTTTGCTTCTAATAGACTCTTCAGCAACTATCAAAATCTCTCATCCTCTGCTGATGGCTCATACAAAGCCTTCCTTATCTCGAGCGTAAGAACTTTGGCTTTGAGGGAGGGAGGGAGGAGGGAACTGCTTATGGGTACCATATTTAGAAGTGAAACTCAACCCTCAACAAGCCTTCCAAGGCCTTGTTAAGCTGCACTCAGGGGCATAAGCCCTGTAGCTTCTGCTCAGCATATCTGGGGGTGGCCAATAATTGTCTATAAGCATTTCCCTATAGCTTTTAATCCCATCACTTGGGAGGCAGAGGCAGACGGGTCACCCTGGTCTACGTTTCCAGGACAGCCAGGGGAAAGGGAAAAAGAGAAGTTGCCCTGTGATGAGCAGTGAGGTTTGGCTGGGGCTCAGCCTTTACAACCTGTAATCTCATCTCTTTCCCACCCAGCCCTCTTTCCCAGCACCACAGTTGGGCAGAAGAAAACCACCTATAGTTGGGTTCCTCTGGCATTCACTTAGGGAGCTTCCCCCCACTTCCTCTCAAAAGCCTTCTCTGCTGCCACAGTGCATCAAGATGGAGAAGGTTGGGGGGCGAGCAGGGGAGATGACACTCCTGTTGGAGCTTGCTGAGGAGACCTGATCCGTGGAGGAAGACTCCAGTGACCAGCTTGAGAGGACAGACACTGTTGTGTCCTCTCTGGTTATGAGCATCTTTTTCCCAGGAGGAAAACAGGTTGGCAGGCATGAGATGGCATTACAGTTGAGAGGTAGGCTGAGGTATTGCTGAGAATAGGCTTCCTTCACAACTAAAAGGCATAAAAATTGTAGAAAAGGAGACACACCCTACCCTAGTCAGCCTCCCTTACTCCTTAGCAGTACAAGTGGGCCAGCCAACATTTAAAAGCCATGGGCACAGACTTGTAATCACTGTTACTAGAAAGGCAGAAGCAGAATTTCAAGTTCAAGGCCTCCCTGGGTTAGAGTGAGTTCAAGGAAAGCCTGGGAAACTCTCGGGTCCTGTTTCCAACTGAAAACTAAAAGGAGGGCTGGAAGCCGGCTCAGCACAGAAGATCTGGCTTTATTTCCTAGCACCCACGAGGTAGCTTACAACCATCCATCCCTCCAGTTCCAGGGGCTACAACAAGCACAGTGGGTGTGTGAGCATGCAGGCAAAACATTCATACAGATTTTTTTTTAAAGCCTAAAAATTCTTTAAAAGAAAAGTAAAAGGAGAGCTGGGTATGATGTGCTTGGCTGTAATCCCAGAGGCTAAGAAGGAAGTATGTGAGCTAAAGGGTAGCCTGAGCTACATGAGAACCTGTCTCCAAAAATCCAAACAAGAAAAGGCAAGAGGAGGGCCGGAGGTGGAGTGTAGGGTTATAATATCTGCCTAGTGCTCTTCACAACACTGAATCTCCACTACTTCACACAGTGAAGTCACCGGTGAGAAAAGCTCTGTAGGTCTGCCCCCGTAGGCAGAGCCTGGACCTGGGCCCCTTTTACCTTCAGTTGCTGATTGGTCCGCTTCAGGAACTGGATCTCCTCATTGTGCTTCTTCTCCTCCACCTGTCGCCTCTCACTCTCTCGCTTCTCAGTGGCCTCGCATTTCGACTTCTGTTCATTCACTTGCCTCTCCAAGTCTCTCTTTTCTGTCTCCAATTCTGTAATCTAAAGATAGAATGGCCACCATCCTGGGACATCCCCAATTAGATGAGCACTTTAGGAGCCTGGCTGAGGTCACTTGGCACACAACAGCCCAATCTAAGACAATGCCAGGGTATGTACTGCCACCCAGTGGGAAGTCGGTGACTGACATGGAGTGTCCTTAGACAAGACGACTCCACACTGACTGAGGCCTTGCAGTATTAGTGTGGAGAACACCCTTGGGACCAGAATTCAAGATTACAATGACAGCTGCACGCCCTGAGATTTACAGAAGCATCTGGGAGCCATGGGGACATGGTCAACCCCACTCACTTTCCTCTCCATGTCTGACTTCCCCTGTTCGGCCTGCAGTGCCTTCCTCATGCCAAATGCCACACTGCTCTCGTACAGAGTCTGGTAGGCAGCGATGGTCATGCGGATCTCATCTCGAACTCGCAGCAACAGCAGCCCTCTCTCTGCACAGTTGATGGTGACCTCCCGGATCAGCTCATCTTCCAGTATGCACACAGGGAGATAAAAGTCATTGGTGAGGGGGCATGCATTTTGTCTGTAGCAAGCCACCGTTCCTCTTGGGAAGGACTTAGGATATGTTCTCAGAGGCTTGGATCTGCGACAATGACAACTGGTGAAGGTAGGACACCCAACACCCCTGTAAGGCAGGTGCAGTGGCACGCATGTGTAATCTTAGTCCTGGGGAGGTGGAGACAGAAAGTTTCCTGGAGCTTGCTCACCAGTCTTGCTAAATCAATGAGCTCCAGGTTCAGTGAAAGACCCAGTCTCAAAAACTAAGGTGGAGAGATGGATGACTCAGCAGTTAAGATTGTTGACTGCTTTTCCAGAAAATCCAGGGTTGGCAGCTAACAATCATCTGTAACTCGAGTTCCACAGTATTCAGTATGCTCTTTGGGTCTCCTCAGAACTGCACAGATGTCATACACAGGTAAAAACACTCACACACATAAGGTTGTTGGGTTTTTCTTTTCTTTTTTTTTTTTTCTTTTCTTTTTTTTTTTTTTTTTTTGGTGTTTGTTTTTGTTTTTAATCTCAAAAGAAGGAGTGAAGAATGATAGAGGAAGAAAGGCTTGACAGCCGGGCCGTGGTGGCGCCCGCCTTTAATCCTAGCACTTGGGAGGCAGAGGCAGGTGGATTTCTGAGTTCGAGGCCAGCCTGGTCTACAGAGTGAGTTCCAGGACAGCCAGGGCTACACAGAGAAACCCTGTCTCAAAAAAAAAAAAAAAAAAAAAAAAAAAAGGAAGGTTTGACATTGACTCCTGGTCTCCACACGTGTACTCACATGTTCAAGCATGACTATACACACGTGCACGTGCATATGCATACAGCACACACCAAAACCAAATACATGGTTTATGAGAAGGCACTATGAGAGGGTGCTTTCCATGATCAAAAAACAGGCCACACAGCCACTCCTCTTGGAAGAAGCATGTTAGCAAACTTGGCATGGAGAGAGAGACTAGAACCTTAGCTTGTGGTAATTGGTCCCCTCGCTTCCATGTTCAGGCACAAAGTAGATATAGGACGAACAGGCATCCCCAAATGGTGGGATTTAAAAGTACTGCTTTAAGTCGGGCAGTGGTGGTGCATGCCTTTAATTCCAGTACTCTGGAGGCAGAGGCAAGCAGATCTCTTGAGTTCCAGGCCAGCCTGGTCTACAGAGTAAGTTCTGGGAAGCCCTGTCTGGGGTTAGGGGGGCTCCTATTGGCTTGACTGGTTTGGGACTAAGAATAGCAGGCTCAAGAACTTGCTTCTCTCTATATATAAGTCTCCAAATTGGGGGGCAAACCACACTCATACTGAGCAGGCTAAAGCCAGCTTGCTGAATCTGAAGCTGCCTAAGAGATTGGGAGAGTTTGCAGTTGGGAGCCCATAGCATTAGGGTGACTGAGCAGAGGGCAGCCATTGACATCAGTACTCAGTGGTCACATCTTCAATTCTCATGTCATCCAAGTACAAATGACAGCAGCATTTTTCTGGAGTGGGGGCTGAGTGTTGTTGGATAGACATAGTATTAATTTTCTGATTAAAATATTAGCACACTGGCCGGGCGTGGTGGCGCACGCCTTTAATCCCAGCACTCGGGAGGCAGAGGCAGGTGGATTTCTGAGTTCGAGGCCAGCCTGGTCTACAGAGTGAGTTCCAGGACAGCCAGGGCTACACAGAGAAACCCTGTCTCGAAAAAACCAAAAAAAAAAAAAATATATATATATATATATATAATATATATTATATATATTAATTATATATAATATAATATAATATATAATATAATATAAAATGATATAATATAATATAATAAATATAACATAACATAATATAATATAATATATATAATATAATATAATATAATTAATATATAATAATATTTTATATTATATATATATATATATATAATATATTAGCACACTGGGTTGGAGAGCTAGCTCCGTGTTTAAGAGCACTAGTTTTCTAGAGGACCAGAATTTGGTTCCTAGCACCCATGTCTGGTGGTTCACAACTGCCTGTAACTCCAGCTCCAAGGGATCCAATACCCTCTTCTGACCTCCACGGGCATCTGCCTACACAGAGCATGTATGCATTTCTCCCCCCCTTAAAATAAAATAAATGGTGTTAAAATATATTTTATTTTTGAGGTTTTTAAAATAATTATATCATTTTCCCTTTGCCTTTTCCTTCCTCCAACGTCTCCCATGTACATCTCCCCCCACTCTTTCAAATTCATAGACTCTGTTGGTGGTGGTGGTGGTGGTGGTGGTGGTGGTGGTGGTGGTGGTGGTGGTGGTGGTGGTGGTGGTGGTAGTGGTGTGTGTGTGTGTGTGTGTGTGTGTAGTGTAGTGAGAATTTTGGTTTCTTTAAAAAAAACAGAAATTTTATAAGAATATGTTTTCGGCCTAATTCCAGGTGTGGGATATGGGGCTGCTTCAGATTGTCCACAGCAGCTGACTATGATTTGCCTTAGGTTCTAGCAGAGGTGTGGGTCTGTTAACTTCAGACGGATAGCTTCTGTGATTATGTGATGTGTGAAACTCTCTGAACTTTTCAGAGGTATATAAATGCTAGAGCCCCGAGATTTGGGGTTCAAGGTGGGTTGTTGGTTGTTTGCTGTTGGCTGTTGGTTGCAGTTTGTTAAGCAGTTGTGCACAAAAAAACCAACCAAACAAACAAAAAAAAAATCCAGCAAGAAGAGGAAGTTAGATATCCTGATTTTGAGAAGATCCAACTGGCTCCAAGGAACTCAATGCCCCTAGCCAGCGAGAAGTACTCTAAGGATAATGCCACCCTTTTCCTTTCTACCCTTTCCCCTCCCCTATCTAGTGCTAGGGGTTTAAAGAGTGCAAAAGGGTGGAGAAGGGAGGAAGAAAAAGAACCCACAAAGTAGCAAAGAACTGGCTACATGTATCTGTTCATATATATGAATTTTATATGAATTTATATATTTCTAAATATATAAATACAACCTGCTCAGTCCATATTGTTAGTTGTGTGTATATGTTTCCAGGAATGTTCATTTGACATTGAAAAATAAGTTTTAAAAAAATAATGCCAGGCCTGGAGTGATGGCTCAGTGGTTAAGAGCACTGACTGCTTTTCTGGAGGTCCTGAGTTCAATTCCCAGCAACCACATGGTAGCTCACAACCATCTGTAATGTGATCTGATGCCCTCTTCTGGCACACAGTTGTACATGAAGATACAGCGCTCATATACATAAATAAATCTTTTTTTAAAAAATGTAATGCTAGGAGTAATGACATACACCTTTAACCCTAGTTAGTACTCAGGAAGCAGAGGTGGGCAGAGCTCTGAAAGACCAGCCCAGCCAGGGCTAGATATTGAGACCCTGTCTTTAAAAAACATTAGCATAGACTTATTGTGGAAATCTTTGAAAAAAACCAAAGACTCAAAGTTAAAAGTCTTCTTTTAGAGGTATCCTTGGCTAGCCTGGAACTCACTATGTAGGTCAGATTGACCTCAAGCCAGAGAGATCTGCCTGCCTCTCCCTCCCAGGGGCCTGTATTAACGGCATATGCTACCGTGTCTGGCTAAAATGGAAGTTCTTACCTTACTCCAAATACCTCTCAAGGGGAGGGAGCAGTGAGATGGCTCAGTGGGTAAAGACACTTGCCACCAAGCCTGACGACCTGAGCCATTCCCTAGAATCGGCCTGGTAGAAGAAGACAATCAAATCTTGCAAGTTGCCTTCTGGTCTCCACACTCATGCCATGCATATGTGCCTTCATAAAAATATACATGTGTGCACATGCACAGCCACACCCAACATAAATCTAAGAAGCAAACCCCTGTGAGGGATCAGACACTCCAGTGACCATGAAGGGCAGATGAGTAGCTGAGGTGGAGAGGTGAGGCTGGGCATGGAAGGGAACATCCTTAGCAGTTGGAGGGGGAACCGGGCAGGAGGAGAAGCAGTGATTTCTGAATGGGCGGGGGTTAGTGTGGGGTAACCAGGGCTTGGTTTTGTGCTAGAAGGAGGTAGAGAGTGTGTGGTGCTCACACCACCAAGGCCACTCACCAAAACACTGGGAGTAGAGTTCCCTACGCACAGGGCAGATGCCTGTCTCCCTGGCCTGCCTCTGCTGCAGCTTCAGGTCCAGCTGCTCCTGCAGATGCACCACATCCATTCTGGTGCTGGGTGTGCTGGACACCTGCTGAATCCATAGCTGTGTGTCTTCCACCCATTCCCTGTGACACAGATATAAATCGCCACATCTGAGCAAAGGGTCCTTGGAACTTTGAGCAGGAGCAGCGGGTGAGGGTGGGCATCATAGCCATCATGCCACGCCCACTTCCTGCTCTTTCCCAAGCCACGCCCACTACGCAGCCTCCACAGGACACCTATCTTAGTGTTGGGTAGATGGGCAGTCTCTTATTTTCCACGAGACTACAGGTTATATCTGGCTAACATGCTGAGGACAGATGTGTGGTTGTGCTGCTTGGTTCGAATAGAAAATGCTGTGGGAATTCCCCACACTGGCTTATGGTGGAGACACAGAGCACCATAAACCTCATGCAAGCCACTAGGAAGCATTTGTGTATGTTGGGAGTATGGAGATTCTTAAAGTGCTGTGTTATTGTAATGAATTCTGTGCTGGAAGAACAGCCGAATTCTTCAATAACGGACTTTCAGGCAGAATGGCAAGAGAGGGAGAAACTTCTGTTATTGGGAGAGAATCCACTAATAAATGACAACTCTCTCTCTTGGCCTCTATCTCTGGAGAAGTTCACAGGTTCTCTGTGGTTCTTTCATCTGAGAGAAAGTTTTATTGTCATGGGCATAAATAAGCCCATTAGGTGGAGGTTTTTAAGAGTTCTAGCTAGGCTGTGTAGCCCAGGCTAGCTTCAAACTATTCTCTTCCTGCCTCTGCCTCCTGAGTTCTGGTATTAAAGGTAAGCTCACTGAGCCTTGCCTTATTGGACATTTATGAGCTTTTGAGACACAACTTTGCTATGTAGCACTAGCCAGGCTGGCCTTGACTTTGAGGCAATCCGCCTGTGTCTTGCAGAGTGCTGGGATTAAGCAGGTGCCACTACCCCAGGCTCTCTGTGAGGAATCCTGATGGAGGTATCAAAGAAGCAGAGTATTGAGAATGGAGTGTAAGAGGAACCGGGCCGGGCTAGAAGGCCTATGCATGAAAGCAGACATCTAAAGTTACAAGAGTGCTCAGCACGTGGAGGGTATGGATTTAGAGGGTACCTGCCTGGCTGTGAGCATCCAGCCATACTGAGACTCCACCAACTCTAGAAAGCTGAGAGGAAACCCAAGGTAGAACACAGGGACACACCTATGTTCTGGGGCCAAGAGCTTAGACCTTCTCCCAGTCATTGTTGGCTCCCCCCCATCTCTCTCTCTCTCTCTACCTTGGAGGCAGGATGGCGTTCAAGATTTCTTCTGCCTGTTTGGTAGGATCTGGGACACAAGAAGTTGAGGGCAGCTTGGCTTTGGGTGGCTGAGGGCCTGTACCAGAGGGTCCAGGCTGCTGGACAGTGACTTTCAATGGCCGAGCCTAAGAAGAGACAGGTGAGTCAGTCCAGTACCTCCAGATTTCCTCAGGTCTCTTGTACAGCCTTCGCCATTTCCAGCCTATTTCCCTCATATGTGGTCTCAAAAGAAAAATGAGCTCAAGAGACCATGAGGGATATTTGGCTCTGACCCTGTGTTTGAACTGGTGTTTCTAGAATGAGTGGTCAGGCCTCTGTTCTGATTCTCTAGACATAGGTAAGTCACCACCAGACCTGTTCTTGGACCTGACTACCACATGCCCTATCTTTTCCATGTGACTTCTTTCTCATCTTAAATTTGTCCTCTAGGGTAACATCTTGGCTTCTTGTACTTTTCTCCCAACCTCCATCCCTGTCCCAATTCTCTCAGCCCCAGCAATCTGTCTCCTGAAATTCCAGAGATCCTCAAAGCTGGGATGCCTTTCCCCATGGGAGTT
>CM052702.1:113329499-113384317 GCA_028551405.1 Uromys caudimaculatus
CTGTCCCAATTCTCTCAGCCCCAGCAATCTGTCTCCTGAAATTCCAGAGATCCTCAAAGCTGGGATGCCTTTCCCCATGGGAGTTTGTAGGATGTCGCATCCCCTGAGACCTGTTCATACCTTGGGGCTCCGTTTTTCTGTATTCCGGCTCACCAACACCGGGGTGTCATATTTAAGCAGAGAGTCTGCGGGGGGTATCATGGTGGCAGTAGGGGTAGCAACTCCGCAGCGGCCTCTCCGGGTGGAGCCTTGTTTGCGATCACCATGGAAACCCCTCCTCTCCCTGCCCCATGGATGGGGCGGGGCCTCGGAGGAAGGCGGGGCGGGCCGCGTGCAAGTTTTGTTCTACAGTGCTTTCTCCACAAGCACTAAGCTTCTTGGTAAACAAGATTGGAGCCCTAGCGTTAGGTATGATTCGGGTTGTGATGAAATGGACAGACCACCTTTGCTTAAAACGGAAGTCATCTAGTGACTCTATAGAGTATTTGGCGACGATTGACACCTGGAAGTCAGAGGCTGGCGGATCTCTGTGAATTCCCGGACAGCCAAGGTTATATAGACACTATCTCAAGAAACAAAAAAAGAATTTCACATTGTTGATTGTGTGTCTGTGTTTCGTAACTACTAATGACGCGCAACGAACAGCGCTGGATTAGCTTTCCCACATGAGTTTTTTTGTTTTTTTGGTTTTTTTTCTTTTTTTTTTGTTTTTCGAGACAGGGTTTCTCTGTGTAGCCCTGGCTGTCCTGGAACTCGCTCTGTAGATCAAGCTGGCCTCGAACTCAGAAATCCGCCTGCCTCTGCCTCCCAAGTGCTGGGATTAAAGGCGTGCGCCCCCACTGCCCGGCTTTTTTTTTTTCTTTTATAAAGCCGGGCGATGGTACCACACGCCTTTAATGACAGCATTTGGGAGGCAGAGGCAGACAGATCTGCGAGTTCAAAGTCAGCCTGGTTACAGAGTGTAGTTCTAGGACGGCCAGGGCTACACTGAAACCCTGTCTCGGTGGGTGGGGAATTTTTTTTTTTTTTTGCCATTTTTTTGAGATCCTGGGGATTAATCCAGGGCTTCGTACACGCCAGGCAAACGCTCGCTCTGTAACTAAGCTACAATCTCAGCCTTCCCTTCCCTTTTAACTCTGATTTTTATTTGGCGGCGCTGAGGATGAATCCAGGGCTTTCCGCTCTACCCGAGATACACCTTTTTCAAAATTTGAGATAGAGTCTCACTAAATTGCCCAGGCTGGCCTCGAAATTACTGCGTTCCTTCTGCCTCAATCTCCCGAGGTCTGGCCCAGACTTTTCAATACTCCAGCCACACCTCCCAGCAGCGGAGACCCCAGTGCCACCAGCTCGGGCGTTCCCAGCGTGTGAACTCAAGCACCTGGGGCCCCGTCCCCCAAGGGGCCCGACACCGTGAGGGCTTCTGGGATAGCGCGCTGCCCGGAAGCGGAAGTGCAAAGCGGTCCGTCACTTCCTTCGGCTCAAGTGGCTCAACGGACCGTGCAAGTGACTCTCGGTCGGGCCGCAGGATGAAGGCGGGGAAAAGCGAGCGGGAGCGAAGCAGCCGGCGGCGACACCGGTCAGGCGACGTTTTGGCGACCGTGGTGGTGAAGCAGGAGCGTCTGAGCCCCGAACCCGTCGCGCACCGCCGGCCCGACGCTCCAGCCGCTAGCCCGCCTCCGCCCGCCGCCGAGCCGAGCCGCGCCGGTCACCGCGGGAGCCGAGCCCGGGGAGCGAGCCGGTGATTGGGCCGCAGACGGGATAGAGCGGGGGCCGGGTGGTGCTAGCGACTCGGGAGTGCACAGCACCTGTTGAGTTAAAATGAGATTCCCCCGCCTGCCCACGAGTGGACGGTGGGAATGTCTTCTCCACTCGTCTGCCTACAAAGACACGTTGGGTCTTGGCGACTTCTTCGCAGCACTCATTCACCAATGCCTCCATATAGCATCGATTTACTGAGTGCGTAGTGTGGGTTAAAGATCAATTGAGGTACTGGGCCACAAGGCAAAGAAGAGAGATGCCTTTACCTTGGCGAAGTTGGGCAGGCTCTAACCCCAAGAAGGAAAATAACAAATAGATAATTTCAGTCAATATTAAAGACAGATAAAAAAGGTAATGTGACTGCGAGAGATTGGGTAGAAAAAGAGAGAGGACTTGTGCAGAGGTGCACCTTAAGCCGAGACCTGGCCGATATGATTGATCCGTTCTCTTAAGTCAAGAGTCTTTTAACAATCCAGGAAGAACCCAGTGTGGTCCGCCATGCTTGTAACCCACCAATGGGGACGCTGAGTCAGGAGGATCCTGAGTGTGTGTGTGTGCCACACACACACACACACACACGATTATGACAGAAAAACTTACACACAGAACCTGAATTGGAATTTAGAAATTGAACAACAGCAGCAACAATAACAACAAAAACCAAAACAGCCAGCATATCTGGAATTGAGTGACAGAGCAGTCTTGTCGGCTGGTAGGAAGGACGTAGGATGGAGGACAGGGCAGGGCCCTGAAACCTGCCAAGGGATTGGATGTGGTTGTTGGAGAAGGGGGTGTGTTAGGAAAAAACAGGCTAGATTGACTTCCTGGGTAGTAGTGCCAACTAGTAGGATGACAGACTGGGAAAAGAAAGGTTTCTGAGGTTTTGGGGTTCAAGGATTAGGTTGTCTAAGGTTTAGCAGGCAGTTTGTATGCGGTTGGGAGAAGCGCTTATGGAAAGTGAAGGCCTGCCTTGGCTACTGATTTCACAAATGTGTTTCGTAGGCCAGCCTGGTACTAGAAGCTAACTTATTAGGGGGAAGGGACATTGAGGTAAAAATCCTGTATACCATTCTCTCAAAAGGTCCCCAGCCAAAAAGAAAAGCAAGTCCTCTGGGAGAAGAAGCAAGTCTCCTCGGACTAAGAGAAGCCGGAGTCCCCACTACTCCACGGTCAAAGTGAAGCAGGTGAGTTAGTGGGCAGGAACCTTGGATTAGAGGCTCGAGTCCAGGGCTGTTGCTGGACTAAAGAGCTTGGCAGCCATGTGTGAACATGTTTTCTTGTCCCTGCAGTGGGCCTTTCTAAAAACCATATATGTATTTAGGGCTGTTTTTCCTGAAATTTTAAGGTTTGGAGGCAATTGTTGATTTGATTCTGATAACTCTTGTCAGAAATAATACCGGGAGACATACATTTCCATGTTTTCTCCCAGTGGTGACCTCTCACACAACTGTGGGTGTGTCTTGGTCAGCATACAGACATTTCACTGTCATCAGGATGCCTCGTGATGTTCTTTAGAGTCTAGTACTTTTCCGCCTTTATCCTTCCTTACCTCCTGGCCGGCCGCTTCTCTCTTTCTCATTTCCTGGATGCATATTTAATTTAAGCCCATGGTCTTTAGGTTTGAAGATTGTCTGTGGTGCTGTTTAGACCAGCACAGATGGGTCACATTGGGCCTGTGAGTGCCCATGTGCTGTAGTACCAGTTTCTCAAAGGACACTGGTTGTCTCCATTGGAATCTTTTACTCCCACACTGAAATTCAGTCAGGTATATGTCTGTTCTGCCAATGCCGCTCAGACTCGATTACCGCACTTCCATACTAAGTCTTGAAACTGCCCTCTTTGCTGCATCGGTGTCAGGGTTTCAGAAGCCCTAGAACTGGAGTTACAGACAGCTTGTGAGCAGTCATGTAGGTGCTAGGAATTGAACCCAGATCCTCTGGAAAAAGCAGCCAATGCTCTTGACTGTTGAGCCATCTCTCCTCACCACCCTCCTTTTTTTTTTTTTTTCCTTTTAGCTGTTCCGGTTCCTTTGTCTACATCTCTATGTAAATGTTAGAATTTGTGTGTGTGTGTGTGATAAAAATCTTTTAAAAATTTTTTTTTCATGTGTATGAGTGCTTTCCCTGCCCCTGCAGGTATGAGTATGCACTGTGTGTATGTCTGGTGCCCACAGGGTCCAGCAAAGGGTACCAGATTGCTAGAACTTGAGTTAAGGATGACTGCTAGGAACTGCCCCAGCTCCTCTGGAAGAACAGAAAGTGCTTCTAACTGCAGAGTTATCTTCCAGATTTCCTAGTAACATCTCGAAAGAGGCAGGTGTGCTGGTGCGTGCATGTAATTCTACGTTGAGGCAGGGGGATCACAAGTTCAATACTGGTTTTAAATGATTACTGAGAAGCTGTCTCAAAAGTAAAAAGGGCTAGGGATAAAATTTAGAAGTTGAGTGTTTGTTTCCAGCCCTGAATCCTGTCTTATTACCATTACGTATGTGTGCATGTTAATGGAATATTAGCCTTAAAAGGAAGGAAATTCTGACACATGCTACAAAATATCTGAACCCCGACGACTTGCTTAATAAACCAGGAAAGAAAATTGCATGATTTCACGTTTTTGTAGTTGAGACAGGGTATCTCCTGCTAATTAGACCCAGATTGGCCTGAAACTTGCTTGGTAGCACAGACAGGCCTAGAACTCTTGATGATTCTCCTGCCTCAGCCTTCTGAGTGCTGATATTAAAGGTATACCATCAGCCAGACTCCACCAGCAGTGTGTGTGTGTGTGTGTGTGTGTCCCTTTGGAGACAGATTCTCATTCTCTAACCCCTAGAGATGCACCCACCTCTGACTCCTGAAGCCTGGGATTAGAGGTGTGCAGTCCCTTCTCTCTTGGTGGGAATTGCTAATGTGAGAAGACTCCTATTTCTTTTAGCATTGGTGCTCTGATTTTTAGAAGAAGTATGTCTTCAGGGTTAGGTTAAGTGTTGGCTTCTTCTGGAAACTGCTGTTGCCATGCTTTGCCCTTGGAGCTGTCACCTCACTAACTGATTCCTCATTGCTTTGTTGTTGTTCATTCGAAACCATTTTCTCTGTGTAGCCCCAGCTGCTCTAGAACTCTTTGTATACCAGGCTGGCCTCAAACTCAAAGAGGTCTGCCTCTGCCTCCTGAGGGCTGGTTTAAAGGTGTGTGCCACTGTGCTGAGAGCTCATTGATTGTTTCTGCCAGGTTGATTTTCAGTATGTCTCCATTTTGTTAAAGTTTGGAAACTGCCAGGTAGTACCTTCTTGTAGGTTTCTCGAGGCGCTCGTGTTTCCTAGGTTTATCCATAGATGTTTGAATCATCTTTGCAATTGCTGAAGTTGAAGCTTTTGAAATTATTTCAATTTCCTTTTGGCCTATAAGAAAGTTAACTTTTCCCTTTACATATCTTAAATGTGACTGTTTTCTACATCTACTGTCCTGTGAGTTTGCCTGCGGGTGACTGAGAGAGAGAGGTATGCTGGGCAGTGGTGGCGCACGCCTTTAATCCCAGCACTTGGGAGGCAGAGGCAGGCGGATTTCTGAGTTTGAGGCCAGCCTGGTCTACAGAGTGAGTTCCAGGACAGCCGGAGCTACACAGAGAAACCCTGTCTCGAAAAACCAAAAAAAAAAAAAGAGAGAGAGAGAGAGAGAGAGAGAGAGAGAGAGAGAGAGAGAGAGAGAGAGGTATTTCTCCTCCTTGTTTTGAGGGATCTGGATGTGGGCTTGAGGAAGAGCTTGGGATATGGAGTCTAAATGGTCCTTTGGTGGAAAGAACCACACTGATATCAGCCTTGTGTGGATAGGAATTTGTTCTGAATACCAGAATCCAGGTCACAGATGTGTTGTTGTTTGAGATTATTTTGCCTATGTGGGTGTTTGCCTACATGCGTGTCTGTATACCACATAGATGTAGTGCCCACACTTGCCACAAGAGGGCATTGGATCCTCTTGGAACTATAGTTGTAGTTGGTTGTGAACAGCTTTGTGGGTGCTGAGAACTAAACATGGGACCTCTGGAACAGCAGTCAGTGCTCCTAATTGCTGAGCCATCTCTCCAGCTCCTGCAGCTTGTTCACAGAGTGGATGCCATCTTTCCCTTACTGGAATCCCATCTGAATTTCAGGAACATGAGGACCATCCACGGAGAGGACGAGAGGACCGGCCACACCGGGAGCCATCAGAGCAGGAGCACAGGAGAGCTCGGAACAGTGAGCGAGACCGGCACCGGGGCCATTCCCGCCAAAGGAGGAGCTCTGATGAGAGGCCTGTAAGTGGGCAGGATCGGGATAGAGACAGCCAGAACCTGCAGGCCCAGGAAGAAGAAAGAGACTTTCATAATGCCAGGCGCCGGGAGCACCGCCAGCAGAATGAAAGTGCTGGCGGTGAGGCTCAGGAGGTGATCCCGCGCCCTGCTGGTAACAGAAGCAAAGAGGTTCCTGTTAAAGAAAAACCAAGCTTTGAACTTTCTGGGGCACTGCTTGAGGACACTAATACCTTCCGGGGTGTGGTTATTAAATACAGTGAGCCCCCAGAAGCCCGGATCCCCAAAAAACGCTGGCGTCTCTACCCCTTTAAAAATGATGAGGTACTTCCAGTCATGTACATCCACCGGCAGAGTGCATACCTTCTGGGGAGACACCGGCGCATCGCGGACATCCCCATCGACCACCCCTCTTGCTCAAAGCAGCATGCAGTCTTCCAGTACCGGTAGGTAGACCAGAGGGAGAGCTGGAAAGGGAGACGGGTGAGTGTCTGTCTGACTTAGGATTCCTGAGACTGGCTGGCTGGCTGTGTGGAGATTTGCTGAGCCCATTACCCCTTGTATCTAATGAGCTGAACTGAAGGAGTACTGTCTTAACAACCTGTGGGTGATCTCTGACAATTTGTAGGAGAGACTTGAACTTGGTGTCAGAAATCCAGATATTAGCCCTCCCATTGCATGGTGGTGCAGGCCTGTAATCCTGGCTCTCAAGAGGCTAAGCAGGATTGGTGGTATATCCTCTAGGTGTGAGTTATGTACCATGACCCCATCTCTAAATTAATTAATTAATTAATGGATGAAAGGAAGAAAAAGAAATTAAAAAGATAAAAGATTCCTGCCATGGTCTTGACCTGTTTCCGCCTGCCCCCAGGGCTGTATGAGGACCAAAGAGAAATAAAAGCCAGAGTCAGAATGCCAGATATACGCTGGCTGAATCTGCTGCTTGGGAATACATCTTTACCATTTGATACCCAACCCTGTGAGGAAAGCAGGGCCAGTGGTAACATCCTCATTTAACAGGTGAGAAAACTGCAGCTCAGTACAGACAACTGTTGGCAGTAAGCAATCTTCAGAGCAAAACTCTGTCCGCAGCTAGCCCTTGGCGCTCAATTCCTAATTCTGTTTTTCCCTCATTCGGGCTGGTGCTAAAATGGATGTACAGCATTGGAGAAAGTATATGTGTGAATAGCCTTGCGTTTTGCATTTCGACCTTTGTGGCCCTCCATCTCCAGCCACCAGCCACAGACAGCTTTACCTTTCTCCTAGGTCATGTAAAGTGCTCTGAATTTCCCTATCAGGGCAGTAACTTTCCAGAATTTTCATTTGAATCCTGCTCAAGCCAGGTCACTGACATCTAGATCTGTAGAGAAGAAGATAGGTGGTCTCAGGTAGGACATGGCTCACACACTTCTCTCCTTGGTCTCTCGTAGGCTTGTGGAGTACACACGTGCTGACGGCACGGTTGGTCGGAGGGTGAAGCCCTACATCATTGACCTCGGCTCAGGCAACGGAACATTCTTGAACAACAAGCGGATTGAGCCACAGAGATACTATGAACTGAAAGAAAAAGACGTACTTAAGTTTGGGTTCAGTAGCAGAGAATATGTCTTGCTTCATGAGTCTTCAGACACCTCTGAACTTGACAGGAAGGAAGATGAAGATGAGGAGGAGGAAGAGATGGTGTCTGACAGCTAGCAGCTGAGAAGCAGCCTCTACTGTTAGAAACCGTCCCTCCCGGAGGCTGTGGGGGTGACTCCAGCGCCTCTTCTTGCCTTAAGTCTTTCCTCTGCTGCTGCCCAGCTTATGTTGCAGTATGAGAACTGTCACTTCATGTTTTCTTGAACTTGGCCCAGCAGCCGCCTGCCTGTGGGCGCTTGTTTTCCGAACAGTCTCACCAATTACAGCATGTCGAGTCTGGTCAAGGTGTGTGGCTGTGGTGGGTGCCTTCAGAACTGCTGCATAGGAAGCAGCCCTTGGAAAGGGGGTTGTGGCTTCTTCTCTTTGTACAGTTTCTTATTTATATTTGTTGAGCTTTGTGGACCAGGAGTTTTGTTTTGGGACAAACCCTAGAGTAGAGAATCTTAGTCAGCTTTGGTTGTCACCAGAACAACCTCCAGCATATACCAAAGCTTTGACCTGGTTCAGCTCTTGAGTCATAGAAGTTGATTTTGCACTTCGTTTTTGGGGGTGACAGTTTACCATGTGACCTCTTTATTGGCTGTCTTCGATAAACAGACTCTCTGCGACGCCTGTGTAGCCATGACTGTAGGGAGGTCATGGCTTCTACCAACGGGTGCTGGTGTCATATCATGCCCTGGGCTGTAGATCTGCACCCTGTGAGGAGTCCCGATTTCTCCATGAAACAGACATACTAGTTTGATCATCTGGTCTTTTTCTTCAGCTTTGCATTTTTATTCAAATGTTACCTCTCTTCTCCCTTTGAGAAACACACTACACTGACTTTGTAGGAGGGGCCTTGCTGTGGCCTAGGGACGTGTGTATGTGTCTAAAGGAGGTTGTGTAGCTTCCACATTTCCGCTTTGACCATGTGTTTGTATTTACCTCCCAAGGGTGGAAAGTAGGGGACAGCCTAGTGTCTGAACTTCCCACCTGGGGTCTGTGTGAGTAGAAAGCTACTCCTTACTTACTCTGTGTGCTTCAGAGCTATGTGCTGACTTTCATATGACAGTGTTTTGTGATATAAATAATACCACACGATAGGCAAAGGCCTATCTGCATTTGGAGAGCAGGTTTTCATTTATATGTATTTTTGAGATTAAAAAAATAAAATTTGTAAATACAGCCTCATTTTAGAGGGTATTACTTTTCTCAAATAATGACTTGTTCATAGGTGTGTTTGCTTCTAAAGGAATCTTTGTAAACTGTCTTGAGGTAAAAGTACTGTGTGTGTAGGGAATTGTAGGGAGAGACCCAAAAGTACTGAGGACAGGAACCGCTTATCTCAGCAAGGAGGGCATGGGTCATGAGCTGTCAGGGAAGGATTTGTGTCAGTGCTCTGCATTTGGTGACATCAGGACCACTTTGTCCTCAAGTGGAAGTGATAGCACTCGACCTGTATTGCTCGCTCACTTGCTCTTTCTTTCTTTTTTTTTTTTTTGGTTTTTCGAGACAGGGTTTCAGGCTGGCCTCGAACTCAGAAATCTGCCTGCCTCTGCCTCCCAAGTGCTGGGATTAAAGGCGTGCACCACCACTGCCCGGCCCTATACTGCTTTTAACTTCCTCCTGGGCTAGGATTTAGGATGCTGCTGAGTAGACTGTCTTGTTTGTATAGTCAGGGTCTTGCTTGTTCTCAGGGCTAGAGGCTGGCAAATCCAGGAGGGTCAGCTCAGGAATGTATTCGGAAGAGACTTATATAGCCCCCACTGTGTCCAGAAAGCACATTGTATTTTAGATATTTTTCTCAATTCAGTCAAAGTTTTCTGCCTGAGATTCCATAATAATCTGCCAGCCTACTTCAGGACCTCCTTTTCCAGGAATAGTTTGTGGATTTGTTTTCTTGATAAACACTGTGCAAGGTGAACACTTTGCCTACCTTTTCTTGTAAAGAGGTTCCAGGAACTAGAAGTGGCAACTCATGCCTATAACCATGAGCTTGCAGAGGCTGAAGCAAGAGGATTGGTGCAGATGTTAGGGGGTGTGGGACATGAGGCAGCCTGGTCTACGTAGTGAAACTTTCATCGCAATAGAAATGTCCCAATTGTACTGATAGCAAACATTTGTCTTAGTGGAGTGGTAGCATCCTAGGTTAAAAACTTCATGTTAAGTCATCCGAGAAGATATCTTTTCTTAGAGACTTGTTCATCTTAACTATTTGCAAGGTCTTCACTGTCTTTCCTTGACCAAAAAAGTACAGCTGTGTGGGAAATAGTTCTTTGCTACCGAGCTTCTGCACCAACTTCTTGGTGCCCCCTAGTTCTGCAGAGGTGTGAAAAATCTTCAGACGTAGGCCAAAGAGATGGCTCAGTTAGTAAAGGTGCTTGCCACCTGCCCAGATGACTTGGATTTGATCCCAGGACCCTCATGGTGGAAGGACATATCACCTCCCACAGGCTCTCCTCAGACCTCCACATCTGGGTGTGCATGCAAGATAAATTCTGTAAAAGTCCTCCCCAGGCTTCTTACCTACAGTTGTTTCCTATTCTGATATCAAAGATAGCTCACTGGGTGCAGATGCTGATGGTTGTCCCAGATACTTGTACTGTGTTTTGGTGCTGTGTGGACCGGAGGAATGAGTTGAGATAGTGGTATTTGAAACAGGGTACTATAGCTTGATTGGCCTGGAATTCACCCTGTGGTCCAGTCTATCCTCAAACTGTTGGCAATCCTGTATCAGCAAGTTTCTCCCTGTCCCCTAACACTCCCAGGTCTTCACTGTGGTCTTCCAGCATCAACCTGAGCGCCCAAAGTAGCTGGCCCTAGAAGCAACCAACATCAACAGGGTCCTGTATTTTATGCCCGCACACCTGGCATCCCATGAATGCAGGCTCTGCTTGATCCTGCACAATGAAGTCAGCTACCTGACCCATACCCAAGGATGAAATTAGACCAACTTGGCATGGCTAGTTGCCAAGGAGGTTTGCGCCCTAGGTGGAGGTGACATTTATAAAGATTGACCAGTAGGGCTACAACATGATTAAGCCAAGGGGTTCGGAAATGGATCAGCAGAGTATGCTGTTTCAGGTCAGCCACCCTGAGGCCATGGAGGCCATGTTACACAACTGCTTCCTGTTCACCTAGGAGCAGAGAGAATGGCAGACCATAGAGCCAAGCCCTAAGAGACCACAGGTTAGCCAGGAGATTGGCAAGGCTGAGAACAAGTCCTAAACCCATGGCAGCCTTTAAGACTAAGCAGGTTGCTCTCCAGTTTGACCTAACGTGGAGATGCCGCTTCTCTACCTGTGTCAAGCAGTCCTACTCTTGCTCATGAACTGCTGGTTTCCTTGCTCTCAAACCCCCGTCCCACCCTGTGCAGCAGCCTTTTCCTACCCGTTCTGCATCTTCCCTCACCCGGTGAGCCTCCCCAGATGCTGTCACTCCCAGGTCCACCTTGAGGTACCAGAGATCCACCCATCGAACCCAGGAGTCTGCACCAGCCCCAGGTGTTCACCCCCTCATCAGCGGGTCACTCCCAGGCTCCAGGAGTGCCCCCGCTTGCTTGCGCAGTCTACCCTCATGCCCCAGGACTCTTCCCTTCTGCCTCTGGATCCCATGGACAGCTGCTAGGGATACATTCCCAGTCTGTTGGGGTTCACCCCTTGATTCCCAGGGAGTATCCAACTCCGTGGCTCCTGGGCTAAGGCCCCCACTTCCACTGAGGGTCCTGGAAACATTCTCCCCCAGCAGGCCTGGCTATATGCCACCTTTTCCTATGGCAGTCCTTAGAAAGTTTTGTTATTTTGTCAAATCCTGAGCTCATTAAACAGCCCCTCCTGTGTGCAAGGGGAATTTAAAATGGCTGGGGATTAGTTTATCGGTAGAGTGCTTGCCTGGCTTGAGTGCAGTTTCCAGCACTGAAGACTTTTAGAAGAAAATGGAGGGGAGACAGCTGGGTGTGGTGGTCACATCTTTATTACTACTACTTGGGCTGCAGAGGCAGGCTGATCTGTGACTGAAGAGAGCTGTCTGGTCTACACAAGGAATTTGAAGCCAGCCAGGGCTACAGAGTATAGACCCTGCCTCAAGTAAAAATTTCAAAAAACACAGTTTAGAAAGTGAGAGTTGAGGTCATTTACTGAAAAGCTAGAGTGACTCTCAGTTGAACACAGCATAATGGTTGGTTTGCCACTGTGAGTCAAGTCAGCAACACTGAGCAGACGTTCCAGGGATGGGTAACCTCTGAGGCACAGACGTGGGCTTTGAACTGTAGGAGAGGGCCCCTGGACCAGTTGGGACAGTTGAGGCTGCAGAGGGGTACATGGGAAATGTACAGGCTATGTTCTTAAGTCCCATAGTGCTGAGTGGCAATGAGGTCACACAGTCCCCTGCAGAGTGTGACCGACAGAGTGGAGGAGGCAAAAGAAAATTGAGTAGGCTGCTCACATCATGAGAGTCACAGAAATCTCGGGGTGGGACAAAGACAGGCTCGGGCAACTCCTTGTCTCAATAATAGAGTAGTGCAATACACTAATGTAGTGTGGTGGTACAATGCTTGCTTTGCAAGCTCGGGAGCCTGGATATGGGTCCCCAGCATACATGTGAAAACCAAGCACAGAAACATTTGTAATCCCAGTGTTGGAGATGTGGAAGCAGGTGGATCCTTCCAGCCAGTGTAGTCTGATGAGCTTCAGGTTCCCTGCGAAGCTATTAAAAAAAAAAAAAAAAAAGATAGGGAGAGATAAGAGGCATCTGATGCTGACCTCTGGCCTCCACATGCACTCACACGCATGCACACAAGTGTGCACACCCCTGTTGTGTGACAAAACTCCCCCAGGAGATGCAGCACACATGGCTGGGGATCCCACAACAGACCAAAGTCCAACTTGGTGAACCAATGAGTTTTATTGGGGTTACTTGCAGGGGCAGAAATGACTCAGACAGCTGCATCAGCAAAGCTCATGGGTGACAACTCGAGAGGGCTGCACACTCTGCACAGCCTGCAGGGAGCTCAGCAGGTTGCAGAGTGTCCTTTCCAGGCGCCTTGCTTGGTCTAAACCTCTTCCAGGCAGCTGACCTGGTCCCTGGGTCTTTGCTGCTCAGCTTCCCTTCCTCCAAGAGGATTCTCAGCTTTTCTGTTTACTTTGTTTACTCTGGCGACTCTGCCGAGGAGTGAGTCTGGTCAGTTTCAGGGACTTCCTAAGGCTATTTTGATTTGTTTCCCTTTCTGCTTGAACTTCCCAGAGGGATGGAATGTTTCAATCTTTTTCAATTTCTAAACAACCCCACAAAAATGTTGGTATATAATAGCACTGTCTTAGTTAAGGTTTTACTGCTGTGAACAGACACCATGACCAAAGCAACTCTTATAAGGACAACATTTAATTGGGGCTGGCTTACAGGTTCAGAGGTTCAGTCCATTATCATCAAGGAGGGAGCATGGCAGCATCCAGGCAGGCAAGCATGGTGCAGGAAGAGCTGAGAGTTCTACCTTTTCATCTGAAGGCTGTTAGTGGAAGACTGGCTTCCAGGCAGCTAGGGTGAGGATCTTAGGCCCATGCCCACAGTGACACACCTACTCCAACAAGGTCACCCCCCACACACAGGGTTTCTCTGTGTAGCACTGGCTGTCCTGGAACTCACTCTGTAGACCAGGCTGGCCTCGAACTCAGAAATCCACCTGCCTCTGCTTCCCAAGTGCTGGGATTAAAGGCGTGCGCCACCACTGCCTAGCTACTTTAAACATGTACCAGCTCATACCAGAACTCCCTATCTTCAGCTAAGCAGGATTTGACTTGCAAATGAGAGCTGAGGCACACGAAACAGTGGAAGTCACACACAATTGTGTGTGTGTGTATGTGTGTGTGTGTGTGTGTTTTACCTGCATGTATATCTGTGTACCCTGTGTATGCCTGGTACCTGTGGAGACCAGAATATGATGCCAGATACACTGGTTATAGACAGTTTTGAACTACCATGTGGTTGACTAGCAATTTAATGCAGGCCCTCTGCAAGAACCACAAGCATTTTTAACTGATGAACCATCTTTCCATTTCCTTTTTAATTAAAAAGATTAATTTTGTGTGTATGGTGTTTTGCCTGCATATGTGTCTGCATCTCATGTATCATGGGAGGCTACAAGAGGGAGTCAGGTCCCCTGAACTGTAATTAACACAAAATTGTGAGTCACCGCGTGGGTCCTGGGAATTGAACCAGGGTCCCCGGAAGAGCAGCCAGTTCTCTTTAACTGCCAAACCACATCTCAAGGCCCAGATTTGTACTTTTCTGTTTTCTTCCCTGGTGCTGAGAATCAAACTGTAAAAAAATCAAACCCTCTAACTCCAGTTCCAGAGGATCCAACACCCTCTCTTGACCTCTAAGGGCGCTGCAAGCATGTGCACGGACATATACGCAAGCAAAGCACCCATACACATGAAAATTCATAAATGTTTAAAATAACAAAAACTCTACATTAGTAGGTCAGGTAAAGCACTCAATGTGAATGAAGCCAGATGAGTGTAATCCCCAGAACCCAGGTGATAGAAGCAATGAACTGACCCCTGCAATTGGCCTCTGACCTTCACACCTGTGCCCTGGCATGCTAAGCACTTAAGACAGCCGGGCAGTGGTGGTGCACGCCTTTAATCCCAGCACTTGGGAGGCAGAGGCAGGTGGATTTCTGAGTTCGAGGCCAGCCTGGTCTACAGAGTGAGTTCCAGGACAGCCAGGGCTACACAGAGAAACCCTGTCTCGAAAAACCAAAAAAAAAAAAAAAAAAAAAAAAACACCCAGTAAAATGAGGAAGAGGAACATATATAGAGAGGTGTCCACTGAATTCAACAATATACAAAAATAAACAAGATGGCCAATAAATTTATTCCCGACATTCAAAGCTGGTAGGTTGACCACATTCCATTGGATGACCCCACACCTATAAGTGTATGGGCACCTCAGTCATTAAAAGGGGGGTGTGCGTGCTGGTGGAGAGATGATGGCTTAGAGCTCTTCTTCAGGGCCCTGATCCAATCTCCAGCACCCACACGGCAGCTTACAACTGTACCTCCAGTCCCAGGGAGATCTGATGTCTCCTGGGGGATCTGATGTTGCCTGGTGTTCTTGGGAATTACATGCATATGGTACAGACATACATGCAGGCAAAACACTCATATAGATAAAACCAAAAATTTCCAAGGTCTAATTGTTATTTTTTGAGCCCAGGCTAGCCTCAAATTCTGTGTAGTTGAGGCTGGCCTTGATTTTTTTTTTTTTTCCCTTAATACAGTCTCACTATGTAGCCCCGGCTGTCTTTGAAATCACAGAGATCTGCCTGCCCTTTGTCTCCTGTGTGCTGGGAATAAAGGCATGTGCACCATGCCTGGCCCTGGAGGTTCTTAGTGGGCCAGGCTGGCAGGAAAGGAAGGGGTGTGTGTGTGTGCTAGACTCAAATTCAGGGATTTGTGCAAGCTTAGGCTTAGGCAGACTTTTTACCAACTGAGTTCTATCTCCAGCCCTTGACTTTTTTTCTTTTTCTTTCTTTCTTTCTTTCTTTTCTTTCTTTCTTTCTTTCTTTCTTTCTTTCTTTCTTTCTTTCTTTCTTTCTTTCTCTTTCTCTCTCTCTCTCTCTCTCTCTCTCTCTCTCTCTCTTTCTTTCTTTCTTTCTTTTTTTGTGAGACTGGGTCTTAGGTAGTCCAGGCTGGCCCAAATACTATGCAGTACCTTGACCTTCCTGAGTCTCTTACCTCCGCCTCTCGGGTGCTAGAATTATAGGCATGTACTATTGGAGGGAACATGAGAGAAGTGTAGAGGTTTGTGAGAGAGAAAATTAGGAAAGAGGATTTGAAGAAAAATGAGACCTGTTGAACAATATCCACTTAGGGCATAGAAACTCAAGGACATCCACACATGGGTCAAAGAACGCCACCTAGACTTCCTGTGAAGTTGCAGAGCACCGAGAAATGCAGAGCTGGGCTGGGGATGTAGCGGTAGAGTGCTTGCTCAGTCTGTCCTGAGTTCCATCCCCAGCACCAATTAACAGTGGGCATGCTCAACCCGTGCAATCCCAGCAGTGAGAAGGCAGAGGCAGGATGATAAACTCAGGGTCTGTGTTTCTGTCCAATAATACCAGCCTGGATACAGTTCTGGATCTGACGATAAAAGCTAATTCTTTCATAATCCTTCCCCTCCGGCAAACCACGTAGAACAGGAGATCTGCTTGCCTGTGCTAAACCCAGGAAAATGTTGGTTTTGGGATTTTCTCTGCAGCCCGGATGGTGGGGCGGAACCTTGCTCGGGTTTTCCACCTGCAGTTGGGTGGTGTGGCAAGGACATCGTCTGCAGGGAGACACATGGGATATTTAATAGGCCTATGCTGCAGCTGGGTTCTCGGTGTAGTGAATGTCTGTGGGTGTCAAGCTCAGAGGCCCACAGTGGAGCAGCAAGGACTGCCCCACACGAACAAGCGCCACTAGGCGCCGGCTTTCGCGCGCTGAGCCTGCCAGCTTCTCCGGAAGCCGCGCGCGCAGGCGCGGTGGGGGCGCGCCCCCTGGCGGCCGGCGGCGGCAGTGCGCAGGGTCCGCCTACTGGTCGCGCGCCGCCGCCTCCGCCGCCGCTTGAGCCCAACATGGCGATGCACAACAAGACGGCGCCGCCGCAGATCCCAGACACCCGGCGGGAGCTGGCTGAGCTGGTGAAGCGGAAGCAGGAGCTCGCGGTGAGTGGCCGAGGCCTGGACGCCGTCCTCGCATGGCTTCGCAGGCAGCTCCGGAGGCGAGGACGGCGGGCAACCAGGGTTCGGGCGCTCTGGGCGGCCGGGCGCGGCGCGGTTCCCTGCGGCGGCGCGGTTCCCGGCCTGCGCTCAGTGGGGCGGGGCGGGGCGGTGAGGGCGCGGGAAGGGCGAGAGGCAGGAGGCGGGGACGACGCTCAGGTTGGGTTAGCGGGTGGGAAGGAGGCGGCTAGACCCTGGCCTGGAGAAGATGCACGATGAATTCCATGGGCGGTGCGTTTCAATGGTTGGGGAATGTGCTGTATTTGAAGATGCCAAGGAAGGGGGCTGGAGGGAGACGCTGGACACAGCCTAGGGAATTTGGATTGACGACGCGCACCAGGAGCCTCCGGCACCGTGCTGGCTGAGCCCTCCAGGCTCCCGCCTTTTGCGACGAGCATCCGGGAGGCAAAGCTCACCTGAAGCTGCCCTTCCAGGTTTCCATAGCAACCGGCATCCACTGCGGGCGGCCCTTCCAGAGCTAGCAGGGAGGAGGCAGTTGATGTAGAAGAGATAGATGCTTTTGAAAAGCTGTTCACCCTTCTCGCTGCTGGTAGCAACACATTTCGTGAGTGAGAATGGAGACAGCTCACTGTCTGATCCTGCTCATGACAGCTAGGTTTTGCCTCTGAAATAGATGCAAAATCTTGCATGTGTGTGCATTTTCTGAGGATAGACTACACATTCCATTCTATGTATAAAGGGGTCCATCACCCCCATTCTTCCACAAAAATGGTTCATTGTGGATAAGCTTGACTTTACAAGCCTGTATCGGGATTTCACTTTGCTTAATGCTTGCTTTTCCCTGTCCCTGTTTTTATCACCTAGGAAACACTTGCAAACTTGGAGAGACAGATCTATGCTTTTGAAGGAAGCTACCTGGAAGACACTCAGATGTACGGCAATATTATCCGTGGCTGGGATCGGTATTTGACCAATCAAAAGTGAGTGTCAGAATCTAGTAGTATCTATCCGTTTTATCCTCTACTAATATTTATCTGTAGGGTTTTTGTTTTGTTTTAAAACATGGTCTTACTATGTAGCTCTGGCTGGCCTGGAACTGACTAAGTAGACCAGGCTCGCCTCAAATTCACAGATCACATAGCTTTTTGTCCCTCTGACTCCTAACTGGTGGGTTAAAGGTATGGACTGTCATGTACAACTTGGGATGTTTGCTTTTGGCATTTACTCTGCAGGGAGATGTTAGAGCCGTAGTGTGGAATGAGGTCTAAGCTTGAATTTGTACTCCGACTGTCTCACAGAGAAACCTTGGAAAAGCCCATATTTGTGATTAAAGAAAGTAGGGCCCAGGGTGCAGGGGCGTGTAGGTGTAAATGAAATACAGCATGTGACTTAACTGTCTTCCACATTTTAATCAACCACGAGATCCAATTATGATCTGTCATACCTCCAAGCTAATTGTACCAGTATTGAATCGGTAATGTGATTCTATAAAAATCTCTAAATGCGTGAGAATTTTTCAAATCTGTAGAAAAACTGAGATGAGATAGTACATGACCAGTTAGTATGTTTCCTATATATTCATGAGTTGCTAACTTACTATGGATACATGCCCTCTCCAATGTATGAAAACATCTGTGCATGCTTAAGAGCCTTTTGTTTTGAAATAATTGCAGATTGAGATAAGAAGCTGCAAAAACAATAGACCGGGCTTGTTTGTTCTTACGGTTACATTTTACATAACTATAGAACACCATCAAAGTCAGGAAACCAAGATTGGCTTACTGTGTGTGCATAGGTGTATAGCATTTTATCAGATGTGTATAACTACAAATGTAAAACCAGGCCCAGGAGACATTGCTCAGTGAGTAAAGGCGCTTGCCATGCCTGTCTGATGACCTGAGCTCAGTTCCCAGAACCTGTGTTAAAAAGTGCACATCTGGCAGCAGGAGAGATGACTCAGCATGTAAGAGCACATACTGCTTGCTCTAGAAGAGGACAGGAGTTCGATTCCCAGCACCCCTGTCAGGTGCCTTAGAACAACCTGTAACCCAGCCCCAGGGGATCAGACTCTGTCTACTGCACTTTCAGGATCCCCACCCCGCCCCCATTTAACACACATGTGTAAATGCACAAATGGAATTTTAGCACATGTGGGAGGTGGGGACAGGAGAATCACTCAGAAGCTTGCAGGCCAGCTAGTCCGGTCTATGCAGTGCTGTCCAAACAACAAGATTTTTTTTTTTTTTTTTTTCGAGACAGGGTTTCTCTGTATAGCCCTGGCTGTCCTGGAACTCACTCTGTAGACCAGGCTGGCCTCGAACTCAGAAATCCACCTGCCTCTGCCTCCCAAGTGCTGGGATTAAAGACGTGCACCACCACTGCCCGGCCAAACAACAAGATTGACTCAGCCTCAACAAAGTAGAAAGCAAGGGCCAGCGGTAGAGAGCTGCCCTCTGATAACTGTGTGTATGAAGATGCAGACCCATTCCGCCATCACAGGATCTCCTCCATGCATCTCTGTGGTTACATTTCTGTTTCCCTGTGCTCTCTCTCCCTGCTAACCACTGAAGATTTAGACGCTTATACCATCTTTGCCTCTAGGTATATCAGCAGTTACTTCCTGAGAAGAGCAACACATCTCTGCTTATAGCTTAAAAATTAACACCGATTCCTTCAGATTCCCTCAGTTGGCCCCACAATGCTTTGCTACTCTTTTTTGATCCTGGATCCAGTTGCTTTCGGTAGTTATGTCTCATTAGTATTTTGTTGTTTGTTGGGTCTTCGTTTGGAGACAGGGTTTCTCTGTGTAGACCAGGCTGGCTTCTGACTCACAGAGGTCCACATGACTCTGCCTCCCAAGTGCTGGGACTGTAGGTGTATGCCATCACGTCCTGCAAGGTCCTGCTTTCAGGTCTCTGTTGCTCTTTGTCCATTGGTACAGGGTCTAGCACCCAGGGTGTTGAGCATGCTGAGCAAGTGCATTGCCGCTGAGCTGAACCCCCAGTCTGAGTCCCAGGTTGTGAACTGCTGGTCCTATACCTCGGTCTTATTGGGTGACATGATGTCAGGTGGTCCTACAACTGCTCGTGGATCCTGTAATAGGTCTGCTGTAAAAGTTTATTTCTTCATGTTGGCGAGACGGTTTAGTGGGTAAAGGTGCTTGCAGACAAGTCTGACTACCTGAGTTCTATTCTTCCTCCTCGGTGCTGGGATTAAAGGCATGCGTCCTCACACAGCTATAATCACTTTTAAATTTTTATTTATTTATTTTGTGTATATGGGTATTGTGCCTGCATGTATGTCTGTGTACCATGTGTGACCTACTGCCCTTGGAGGCTAGAGAATATAACACCTGATCCCTTGGGACTGGAGTTACACAGACATTTGTAAGCGCCATGTAGGTGCTGAGAATCAAACCTGGATCCTCTGGAAGAGCATCCAGTGTTCTTAACTGCTGAGCCATCTCTCCAGCCCCCATTTTATTTTCTTTAATAGTCATATTTTGATTGAAAAAATTTCTTGCCTGTTAAAGTGGCATAGATTTTAATCCTAGCACTCAGGAGATAGAGGCTAGTACTTCAATATGAGTTTAAGGTCTGGTCTGCATATCTAATTCCAGGCCAGTCATAGTGAGACCCTGTCTCAAAAAAAACAAAAAAACGAACAAAAAGTCATTTATCATACATGTGTGTGTGTGTGTGTGTGAGATGTGTGTTGGGGTATGTGTGTGCCACCGTGTGGCTCAGAGGACAGCTTTGTGGGTTGGTTCTTACTTTCACCTTTACCTGGGCTGAGGATTGAATTGGGGTTGTCTGACTTTGCAGCAAACACTCATTACCCTCTCGTCAGCCCCTTCACTGGTCTCTTTTGACAATAAGCATTATCGTAAACACGCACTGACACAGAGTAGGGAGCGGGACTGGGTTGGGCAGGCCAGGCCTGCTTATGTGATAGTGCTGGTTGGTGTGTTCGTGCCGGGCAGGACCTGGCTGTGTCCCTGGGGCTCCTGGGAGTCTTAAAGCACACAGACGGAGAAATAAACCTGACAGTGTTTATAGTCATCTCGCCTCCCAAAGTGGGAGGCGTTACCGTTTGTGGGCAATTGACATAAAGTTACGAGGATCAGAGGCATTCCTGAACTTGAACCTGATTAAAGAAGAACGAGTGGGGCTGGCCAGATGGCTCAGCAGGTAAAGGTGCTTTCTACAAAGCCTGACCACCCGAGTTCATTCGCTGGAGGTAGAAGGAGAGAGCTGACTCTATAAAGTCATCTTCCTACCTCCTCAAATTTACTGGAGCACGCGTGTATCCTCCCTCCACATCAGACACAAACACAGTGATGATCCATAAGATACAAAAATCTATAACAACAACAACAACAAAATTCTTCTGTTTTTAGAAACTCCAATAGCAAAAACGACCGGAGGAACCGGAAGTTCAAGGAGGCCGAGCGGCTCTTCAGCAAATCCTCAGTCACATCGGCGGCTGTAAGTATGTCGGCTGCTGTAAGTGGCGGTGGTGGAGGGTGTGTCTGTCTAAGGCCCTTTATTCAGGAGTGTGGACTTTCCCTTCCTCTCTGTGTGGGTTGGTGTCTTGGGGTCTATGGTCTCTTGTCTGGTAACCAGTGACTTCTCTTTTAGGCAGTAAGTGCCTTGGCAGGGGTTCAGGACCAGCTCATCGAAAAGAGTGAGTCTGCTTTTACCTTGTTTATCAGTTTATCCTAAAGTAGCCAGGGGCCCTGAGTGAACTCTGGTTCACCCAGCCGGGCACCTGAGGACTGCATCTTCTACAGTTTTTCTTGCGTCTGGAAGTTGGGGCACCTTTGGGCATCCTCATGCCTTTCCTTGTTTTTTGGAGGTGCGGTCTTGCTCTATGTCTGTCTGTCTGTCTGACTATGTAGCTTATGCTTGTCTCAACTCTGATGCACTTGCCTCTGCCTCACCCTTGCTGTGACTGAAGGTGAGGGCCACCTACTGCCTTCCTGCCGCTTCCTTCCAGGGAAGTATGGCTGGAGATACTGAAAGACCCCAAGCTCTGAAAGTGCTACAATAGGCCATGAGTTCCTAGGAATTTTGTTTGTTTGAGGTGGTCCCTTCTAGCCCATGCTGACCTGGAACCTACTGATAGCTGAGGCTGGCCTCGACCACTTCATCCTCTTACCTCTGCTGTCTGAGTGCTAGGATCTTAGGCACGTGTCATCATCTGCTAAGAGAACTTTTCCAGTAGTAAGCCATTTCGATCAGAAAGATGGCTCAGTGATTAAGAGTGCTTCCTGATCTCTCAGAGGACCAGGGTTAGCACATCCTAGCACCCATGTGGTGGTTCACAACAGCCTTTAACTCCAGTTTCAGGGGATTGGTTGCCCTGTTCTGGCTTCTGAGGACACCTCTATGGCAGGCACACACATAAATGAAAATAAAATAATTTAAAAGAAAAAAAGATCCATAGGGCTAGATGTGGTGGCATGTACCTTAAAACTCAGCTCTTAGGAGGTAGAGGCAGGCTGATCTCCTCAGTTTAAGGCCAGCCAGGGCTACATTGTGAGGCCCTGTCTTAGTTACTTTTCTAGTGCTGTGTCAAGATATTGAATCCAAGCAACTTCTACAAGAAAGTTTATTAGGGTAGGGGCTTACAGTTTAAGAGGGTTAGAGTCATCGTGGTGGGGATCATGGCGGGAGGCAGGCAGTCGTGGTGCTAGAGTGGTAGCTGAGAGCTCACATCTTTTTTTTTTTTTTTGGTTTTTCGAGACAGGGTTTCTCTGTGTAGCCCTGGCTGTCCTGGAACCTGCTCTGTAGACCAGGCTGGCGTCGAACTCAGAAATCCACCTGCCTCTGCCTCCCAAGTGCTGGGATTAAAGGCGTGTGCCACTACTGCCCGGCATAGAGCTCACGTCATAAGATATAACCGCAGGGTAGAGAAGGAGGGAGGGAGAGAGGAAAAGTGAGAGTCAGAGAGACAGACAGACACCAACACTGGAGATTAGAGGTAGAGTGATCATTGGGAATGGCTTCCAAACCCTCAAAACCCAATCCTAGTGACATACTTCCTCCAACAAGGCCACGCCTCCTAATCCTTCCCAAACAGTTCCACCAACCAGGGACCAAATGTTCACATATGAGCCTATGGGGGCCATTCTCATTCAAACCACCACAGACTCTATCTCAAAACAAAGTAACAGGAATTCATTTAGTAGGAAGTTTCAGATGTCCCTGATAAATCCCTACTGCTCAACTTAAGAAATTCTAAGGGTGTATCTGTGTACTCTTAAATATAGAAGGGAGAGTAGATACTATTTACTCACACAGATCATTTCTGTGTGGAAGCCAGGTCTAATTTAAAAAAAGAAAAAAAAAAGGAGCTGGTGTTTGTGTGCCACTGTGCATTTGCAGTGTTCTTTACTGTGGTGGGGTTCGAGCCCGGCTTTGGGCAGGGATTTGAGGAAAGGGGGTTTTGGTAGCTTGAACCTGAGAGTCACTCGGTGACATCAGTTAGTGTATCTGTAGATTTCTGTCCCAGCCGGACTCTCCTGTGCTTAGTCCTGTCTAGCCCAGAGTAATTGCCATTGAGTCAAATTCCAACTTTTGTTCAAACAGAATTGTTCTGTGTCCTTGGCAAGCACTCTGGCTCTCCCCTTTCCTGGAGCCCTTTGTGATTGATCACCTCATCAGATGCTATAAATCTTTAAAAAAAATTTTTTTTTTTTTTTTTTTAAAATTTGAAACAGGTTCTCACTTTGTAGTCCAGGCTAGTCTTGAACTTAGACAGTAAAGATGTTCTAAAGTTTATGTTGGCTAGCCACTCTTTGGCATCTCTACCGAGCATGGAGCCACCTGCCTGTACTATATGGTTGGTTTTGCTATATATCAGGTTATTTTGACTGAATAGTCATATACTTTGAAACATGTCTCTGCTGTTTTTTATTTATTTTTATTTTGTGTGTGTGTGTGTGTGTGTGTGTGTGTGTGTGTGTGTTTTCTGGGTGTATGTATATGTATCACATATGTGTCCAATGCCTGCAGAGTCCAGAAGAGTGCATCAGATCTCCTGGAACTGAAGTTACTAAGGGTTGTGAGCCACCATGTGGGTGCTAGGAACTAAACCATGGCCCTCTGGAGGAGCAGCCAGTGCCCTTCACCACTGAGCCACCTTTGATCCTTTGTCCTTCTGGTTTTTTTTTTTTTTTTTTTGGTTTTCGAGACAGGGTTTCTCTGTATAGCCCTGACTGTCCTGGAACTTACTCTGTAGACCAGGCTGGCCTCGAACTCAGAAACCCGCCTGCCTCTGCCTCCCGAGTGCTGGGATTAAAGGCGTGTGCCACCACTGCCCGGCTGTCCTTCTGTTTTGCAAAAGGATGTTGCAGATGCTTTTCACCACTACTGACTGTTAACCTTCTTCAGGACTGGTTTTCCCTCCACACCTAGTTGGTTTTTATTTGAGTCACCATCTCACTGTGTAGGGTTGGTTGGCTTGGAGCTCAGAGACCGCCTCCGCCTCCGCCTCCGCCTCCGCCTCCGCCTCCGCCTCCGCCTCCGCCTCCGCCTCCGCCTCCGCCTCCGCCTCCCGCGTGCTGGGAGTGCAGGTGCGAGCCAGCACACTTGGCTATGGCTTTGCTTTTACATAGCTGCTATGATACAGGGGCCTGAACCTAGGTTTGTGCATGTGCTAGCCCAGCGCTCTACCACTGAGCTACTTACAGAAACATGGGTGGGAGATTATTCATGGGAGCATGGGCAACTTATCAGTGGTTTCTCCACTGAAGAAAATGCCCCTTAGCACCTTATAGGTCAGGGAGGCCTGGGGGCTTGTGAGTAGGTCAGATCCACAAGGAAGTAGTGACAGGTCCAGTCTTGCTCAAGTAATCATAGCTGCTGTGAGTCTGTGAGTTCAAGGCCATGTCATGCCCAGAAGGCAGGTTTTCTATCATTCTGCCCCTTCCTCCTGTTAGGACATTCTTCCTGCCCCAGATCTCATTTCTTGAACCTTTGGAGGGAGTGATATAGATGTCCCAGTTAGGCCTGAGCATTTAGTGGTCACTGGTTCTCAGCACTTTGAACAGTTGTGAGCCACTACCACTGCAAAAAGAGGTTTCATTGACCAAAGCTGCCTGTCAGTGGGCATAAATATAAATCTAGAAGGCAGTTTCTCAGGTTTGTTAGCAAATCCACAGCAGTGGCTTCACCACTAGGGCCTGTGACCTCCCCCAGCACCGGCTTTTGACCAGGATCACAGTAGCTCCTATGGAGTGGGCATCACATCCAACCAGTGAATGGTTGGTTATCTCCTTGGTGGTCATGCCATTTGTGTGCTGGTGGACACTTCTTGCCTAGCATGTTAGTGGTGTGCATAGCTGAGTGAGACTGCAGATGGCCTCTCCCCCAGCAGCCAGCACAGTACCTTATGGTACTGTGGACAGTAGACAAAAGTGAGGAAGCTTTAGCTCACTTGCTGTGACCAAAACCTATGGGCTTGCAGTGGTTTTTGTTTGTTTTTTAATTTTTATTAATATTTTATTTGTGAGACAGGGTCTTGTCATGTAGCATTGTCCAGGCTGTTCTTACACTCAGGATGATTCTCTTCTTTCAGCTCCACAAATGTTGGGTACTGCAGTGAACCACCTTACTCCTCTGAAATTTTAATTTTCATTTGATTTTCTTTCTTTCTTTCTTTCTTTTTTTTCAGACAAGGTCTTTCTGTGTAGCTCTGGATAGCTAGAACTCTGTAAGTAGACCAGGCTAGCCTCAAACTCATAGGGCTTCTTCTTCCTTTGCTTCCCAAGTGCTGGGATCAAAGGTGTGTGCCATCATGCCTGGCTGATCCTGAATTTTTTTTCCCCACTAACTAGAATTTAGTAAAAGTTCTGTATCGGATTCTGTGTATCTGGGTTCCCTTTGATTTCTTTTTGTTTTTGTTTGTTTTAAGACAGGGTTTCTTTTGTAACCCTGACTGTCCTGGAACTCACTCTGTAAACTAGGCTAGCCTTAAACTCGCAAAGATCCACTGCCTCTGCCTCCTGACTGCAGGGATTAAAGGTGTGTGCCACTGCCCGGCTCCTCTTTCGGGTTTTTTTTTTTTTTTTTTTTTTGTTTTTTTTCGAGACAGGGTTTCTCTATGTAGCCCTGGCTGTCCTGGAACTCACTCTGTAGACCAGGCTGGCCTCGAACTCAGAAATCCACCTGCCTCTGCCTCCCAAGTGCCCAAAGGTGTGTGCCACCACTGCCCGGCCCTCTTTCAGTTTTTAATATCAGTTTCTCGATTTATTGATTGTTGTATGTAGCCACACTCGTGTGACACGGTACACATAGGGCAGTTTGTGGGAGTTGATGTTTTCCTTTCACTGTGGGACCCAAGGATCAAACCCGGGTCATCGGGCTTCTCTGCAGGAGTCTCTCTGCCTGCAGAGCCGTCAGGAAGGCCCTCTGCTTGGACATCTACAAAGCAGATGCAAAGACTCGAGGGTCCCTGGAAGCCGAGGTGGTTGAAGCCATGATTGTGTCCCAAGAGTGTGCTTGGCCCTCACTCCTGTCCTTTGTGGGTGATGCCAATGAGCTTCACAAATGGAGAGATAGATTTCTGTCTCGTATCTTCTTCAATTTTGAGGATTTCTGAGTTTTCTACTTTGAGCATTTTATTTTCAAACCACTTGAAACAATTTCCTTTCCAAATGAGTTATTTCTGCTTCCTTTGGCTTCATGTTTGCCCAACTAGAAAGATCGTGGATCTGCACGGCCCCTAAAGAGGAGTTTCCTGTAAGTTGTGAAGCATCAGACATTTTAGTGAAGTGAATAACGTGAAAGAAAAAGCGGACAGGCAGATTTTGTCCTTGCCATCTTGGCAGGGCAGCAGGGGCTGCTGTGTATTCTGAAGCATCCAGCAGAGCCACTCTGCTCCCCTGCTCCGCGTCGTATGGCCTCCCTTCCTCCGGGAGACCTGCCTTCCATCAGATACTGCCCTTAGTTGTCCTTCCTTTTCTTTACTGTGTAGACTTCCTTGTCTTTGCTCTAAAGATACGTTGCTTATTTTTCTGTCAGTGAGAAACAAGGTCGCTCATCTTCCTCAGTTCAGCGCAGACAGTGGACAGGTTGACTTGAAGTTGGACAGTCCTTGAGCTAAGAAAGAAAATTCTTGTTTTGTAGTTTAGTAGTTTCTAGTCCTCATGGTTCCTCGTCTGTCACCAACACACTAGTAATTCTGCAGCACAAGGTAGCTCGGGCTGGGACTGTAGTTCTGTGGCAGAGCATTTGCCTAGCATGTGTGAGGCCTAACGTTTGATCCCCAGCACTGGACACGAACAGCCAAAACGAAGTTCTTAAGAGAGCCTGCCTCAGCCGGGCAGTGGTGGCACATGCCTTTAATCCCAGCACTTGGGAGGCAGAGGCAGGCAGATTTCTGAGTTCAAGGCCAGCCTGGTCTACAGAGAGAGTTCTAGGACAGCCAGGGCTACACAGAGAAACCCTGTCTCAAAAAACCAAAAAAAAAAAAAAAAAAAAAAGAGAGAGAGAGCCTGCCTCTCTTTTAACTTTTTCTTTCTTTTGAGCATTTTGAGGCAGGGTCTCAGATACCCCAGGCTGGCCTCAAATTCACTATTCAGCCAAGAAAGGCTTTGAACTTGCTTCTTATCTTCCTGAATGCTGGCTTGGTTCACATGGTGCTGGGGATTGAACCCATGGCTTTGAGCACACCGGGAGAGCACTTTATTATCCGAGCTACACCCCCAGCCAGTTCTCATGGTTCCTGACGTCCCTATTAGCCCTTTGGAGAGAAAAGTTGTTGCCTTGCATATCACTTTATCAGAGAGGAGACCTAGGTGAGTTCTCTCTTTGTGGGCTTTGAGTAGTTGGGCATTGAGTGAGCTTATAGAGTGTGACTGCTGTCTGTCTGTCTGTCTGTCTGGTACTCCAGTAGCAGAGACTGCAGATGGATAGCCAGGTACCTTCACTTCCCAGTGTCTTTTCAGCATCGGAGTTTAGGCCTTTCTCTCCTCCCTCAGATTCTAGTCCTTCTAGCGCCTCATGACTCAGTCCTTGTCTCTCCTCTCACTCTGCCACGGTCCAAGGCTGTGTGGTCTCCTGCCCTGCTATCTTTTTATCTCCTGGCAGTGTTTCCAACATTTGACTTTGGAAAAGTTCTTTAATATCAATATTTAATACGGGCTGTCTACCAGCAACAGGGACCTATTACTATTAATACAGTTGAAACCACACTGTAGCCAAAGCAGGCCTTGAACTTGTAACCCTCCTGCCTCCGAGTACCTGGGATTTCAGGCCTAACCAGGCCCTTGTATTATCCTCTGGTCCTTTTCAGGAAAGAGCTTTGGTTCATCCATTTGTGAGGCCACTCTGTATATATTAAGTGTGGGCCTGGACTGTGCTCTACTGGTTTGAATAAATTCCCTCCCTCCCTCTGTGTCATGGATATTGTTCTGTGGTAAGTAACCACAGCTCGGATCTAGAAATCCAGGCGTGGCTTGTCCCCTCCTCTCCCTCCAATTTCAATCCTCTCAGGAATGGTTTTTTTGACTAGGGGTTCCTCTCCTTCCACATCCTCACCAGCATTTGTTGTCCTTTATTTTTTAGAGACAGGGTCTCTCTATGTAGCTCTGGCTGGCCTGGACTCAAAGACGTGCCCTGCTTTTGCCTCTGGTATTACAGGCAAATACCACAGGATGCGCGTCTTATTTATGTTGGAGTGAGGTAGAGTCTCTTTGCATTTCTTTGCTAGCAAGGAAACTGATTGTTTCAAGTGTGTTTTGGCAGGCCATCTGTATTTAGTTTCTCTTTCTTTTTTTTTTCTTTAGAGGTAAGGTTTCTCTGTGTAGCTCTGACTATCCTTACTAGATTAGACCAGGCTGGCCTCGAACACGCAAAGATCTGTCTGCCTCTGCCTCTCTAGTGATGGAATCAAAGGTCTGCTCCCCTATTCCTTGCTAATTTGTATTCTTCTTTGGACAACTACCTGTTGCTGTTCATTAGCGCCCCCCCTTTTATCATATGATTTGGGTTTTTGATGTGTAATTTTTGCAGTTTGAAAAATCTGTGTGTGTGTGTGTGTGTGTGTGTGTGTGTATGTGTGTGTAGTTGTGTGCAGTCAGCGTACCCCGAGCATTTTTTGTCTATTCCTTTGAGGCAGAGTCTTTCCCTGAACCCAAGGCTTGACTTTTCCCTGCTTGGTGGGGAACTGTAAAGCCCACTGGGCCGTCTGCATCTACAGGGCTGGGGTTACAGGGTGTGCAGGAAGTCTGACCTGTCGTGTGCTCCCGAGCTCTGAGCTCTGCTGCTCATGCTTGCGCAGCAGGTGCCCTGACCACTGAGTCATTTCCTTCAGCCCCCATTGAGAAGCAAAACCTGCAGGATGTTAATTCATATGTCATGGTAGATGGCAAAGATTTGTTCCCCTACTTCTGTGGCCTGTCCTTCACTCTGGGGTTTACTTTGCTGTGCAGAAACTTCTTAATTTCCTATAATCCCATTTGTCAGTTTTGGGGGTGATTTCCTGTGCTGTTGGAGTTCTGTATAGGAAGTGCTTGGCTTTGCCTGTATCTTTAGTGTGTGTGTGTATGTGTGTATGGATGTGTGCGTGTGTGTGTGTGTGTGTGTACATGTACATATATATGTATATATGTATATTTATTTTTTTAATTATGTGTATGTGGGGTGGGGAATGAGGTACAGATGGGAAGGTCTGTGTGAGTATGTTGCCCCCTGGAGGCCAGAGAGGGTATTGGCTTCTCTGGAGCTGGGGTTCAGGTGATTCTAGAGCCCCTGACATGGATGCTGGAAACTGAGCAGTTGGTAATTGTCGAATGTTCGTCACTGTGAATCCTTCATGTCCGTTTACTTCTTTCTTCAGGGTTTTAAAGGTTTCCCTCTTATTTAACTTTTATTTTATTTTGAGACGAGAGTTTCGCTGTGTGTTCTGACTGGCCTGGACCTCTACATAGATCAGACTAGCATTGAACTCAGATCTGGCTACCCTGCTTTCTGACCACTGGGACTAAAGGTGTGCCACCACTACCAGTCGAGTGTCTTAAAGTTTGAATTGCAGACATCTTTCATATCCTGGATAGGTTTGTTTGTTTGTTTGTTTATTTTCTTTTATTGGATATTTTCTTTATTTACACTTCAAATGTTATCCCCTTTCCAGCTCTCACCTCCAGAAACCCCCTATCCCATCTCCCATCCCCCTGCCTCTATGAGGTTGCTCCCCCACCCACCCATCTACTCCTGCCTCGCCGCCCTGGCATTCCCCTATCCTGGGGCATTGAACCCCCATAGGACCAAGGGCCACTCCTCCCACTGATGTTCAACAGGGCCATCTCTGCCACATACGTGGCCAGAGCCATGGGTCCCTCCATGTGTATTCTTTGGTTAGTGGTCCAGTCTCCTGGAGCTCCGGGGGGGTCTGGCCTGTTGACACTGTCATGGGGCTGCAAACCCCCTCAGCTCCTTCAGTCCCTTCTCCAACTCCTCCATTGGGGACCCTGTGCTCAGTCCAGTGGTTGGCTGCGTGCATCTGCCTCTGTTTTTGTCAAGCTCTACCTGAGCCTCTCAGGAGACAGTTGTATTAGGCTCCCGTCAGCAAGCACTTCCCGGCATCCGCAGTAGTGTCCAGGTTTGGTGTCTGTATACAGGATGGATCCCCAGGTGGGGCAGTCTCTGGATGGCCTTTCCTTCAGTCTCTGCTCCACACTTTGTCTCCATATTTCCTCCTGTGAGTATTTTGTTCTCTCTTCTAAGAAGGACCGAAGCATCCACATTTTGGTGTTCCTTCTTCTTGAGCTTCAGATGGTCTGTGAATTATATCTTGGGTATTCCGAGCTTTTGGGCTAATATCCATTTATCAGTGAGTACATACCCTATGTGTTCTTTTGTGACTGGGTTACCTCACTCAGAATGATATTTTCAAGTTCCATCCATTTGCCTGTGAATTTCATGAAGTTATTGTTTTTAATAGCTGAGTAGTACTCCATTGTGTAAATGTACCACATTTTCTGTATCCATTCCTCTGTTGAGGGACATCTGGGTAGTTTCCAGCTTCTGGCTATTATAAATATGGCTGCTATGAACATAGTGGGGCATGTGTCCTTATTATATGTTGGAGCATCTTCTGGGTATAGCTGCGTCCTCAGGTAGTACTGTGTGCAATTTTCTGAACCTGGATAGGTTTATTTTTAAATATTCTATTTCATTTTATTTGAAGTAATTAGAATTTTCCCCTGGTTTCCTTTCAGGTGAATTCATTATTAATACACGTTCTTCTCATTCTCTCTCTCCTTTTTTTCTTTTCTTTCTTTCTTTCTTTTTTTTTTTAAAGGAACAGGGTTTCAATATATAATTCTGGCTGTAGACCAGGCTGGCCCCAAACTTGCAGAGATCCACCTGCTTCTTCTTCCTGAGTGCTGGGATTAAAGGTGTTCAATACCACATCTGGCCTCATTTTATCATATATATATAAAAAGACTGAATTTCATTTATATTCTATGTGTATAGGTGTTTTGTCTGTGTGTGTTCACCGTGTATATATAATCCTAGACATCAAGTCTCCTGGAGCTGGAGTAATGAATAGTTGTGAGCTGTCATGTGGGTGCTGGCAACCAAACCCAAAGCTCTTCTGCAAGAGCAGCCAGTGCTCTTAAGAGCTAAGCCTCTCTCCAGCCATTTTATCTTTCTGAGAGGAGATCTTGCTGTGTTGCTCAGGCTGGTCTTGAACAAACAGAACCTCTGTCTGCACTGAGTTATCTCATTAACGTTGTCAGAGATGAGCTGACCTTAACATCAGGGCCCGTTCTGTCTGGCCTCTGTTCCGTTGTTCTCTGCAGTGCAATGCTGATGACTATAGCTTTGTGAGAGTGAGTTTTAAAATTCTTTCACTCTGTTTTACTGGTTCATTTGTTTTAAGTCAGGGTCCTGTTCTGTAGTCCAGGCTGGCCTTGAATTCATAGTCTTCCTTCCTCAGTCTCCTGAGTGCTGTGATTCCAGCTGTGTGCCAGCACCCAGCTTTGGAGTAAATGTTATGTGAAATCAGGTGCTTTTCTAGTCTGTGCAGCTCCACGGCTCTGGAGCTCCCTCTTCTGGTGCTTTCCTGCATTGTGTTCAAATTAGTTCCATCATTTCTGGGATCTGGCTGTTTCTTTGCTTTTGGGGGGAAAGGGGCGGAGGAAAAGTGTGTATTGTGAGTGCGCTCACGTGTGCTCCATGGCATGCACGTGAACAGCTTTTGGGAGTTGAATCTCTCCCTACCAAGAAATTTCATTTCGACCATTATGGTCTCAGGCCTGCACAAGAAACACTTTTACCTGCTAGGTCTTCTTGCTGGACTCTTCTGCTTTTAAGTTTTGTTCATTTGTTTGTTTGTTTGAATGTGTTTTTGAGATGTAGTTCAGGCTGGTCTTGAACTCCTGATCTTCTTCAACTTTCCCAGCCCCGGGATTACAGGCATATGCTACTGTGCTACACTTTTCTCTTTTCTCTCTTTTTTTAAAAAAATTACTTACTTATTTTATTTATATGGGTATACTGTAGTTGTCTTCAGACACACCAGAAGAGGGCGTCAGATCCCATGACAGATGGTTGTGAGCCACCATGTGGTTGCTGGGGATTGAACCCAGGACCTCTGGAAGAGCAGTCAGTGCTCTTAACCACTGAGCTGTCTCTCCAGCACTGTTTCATCTTTTGGTTTCTCCCTCTCCCCTCTCTCCCTCCCTCCCTCCTTCCCCCCTCCCCTGTGTGTGTGTGCACACATGTACATTGTGGTGTTTGTGTGGAGCTTGAAGGACAACCTCTTTCCCTCTCCTTCATGTGAGACAGAGTGTCTTGTTCTCCATTCCACTATACATGCCGGGCATGCTGGCCCAGGGACTTTCCTGTCTCGGGCTCCCGTAGCCCTATAGGAGCTGGGTTGCAGGCGTGCGCTTCTGTGTCCAGCTTTATGTAGGTTCTGGAAGCCAGATTTAGCTCCTTGCACTTCCATGCAGCTGCTTTACCCACTGAGCCATCACTTGGCCCCCTTCCTGCTTTTAATTTCAGACAGAGTATTCCTTTGTAGTTCTGGTTAACCTAGAACTTGATGTGTAGGCCAGGCTGGCCTTGAACTTGATGGCAGTCCTCCTGTTTCAGTCTCCTTCTGTTTTGTTTGTTTGTTTTGTTTTTGCTTTGTTTTTGCCTATGCTTCTCTGCTTTGGGTGGCTACATACTTAAAACGCTAACGTAAAGACAGAAAGGAGCACACTGGAGCTGGAGAGATGGCTCAGTGGTTAAGAGCACTGATTGCTCTTCCAGAGGTCCTGAGTTCAATTCCCAGCAACCACATGGTGGCTCACAACCATCTGTAATGGGATCTGATGCCCTCTTCTGGTGTGTCTGAAGACAGCTAAAGTGTACTCATAAATAAAATAGATAAATCTGTTAAAAAAAAATAGTAAAAAAAAAAAAAAAGAAAGAAAGGAGCACACTGACCTCCCTGTGGACACAGACCCTTCTGACTGTCGTTAGAGGCAAATACTAACGTATTTGGAGTCCATCAGTAGTTGAGTAGAGTGCAGGTCTCTCCCTGTCCTTATCTAGTGACAGTTTCTGGAAGCTGGATATGGTAATGCACAGCTGTGACCCCAGCACTGGGGAGGCAAAGGCGGAGGATGGGGCCCAGACCAGCCTGGAACTCACTGTAGCCCAGGCTGGTCATGGGTTGGGGGCAGCTTCCCGCCTCTGATGCCCTGCCTTCTCCTGCTTCTTCCTTTCTCCTTCTGTGGCCACTCTCCCTGAGACAGTGTTTAGTGAGTGAGTACTTTACTCTGTGGCCACTCTACCCTGAGACAGTGTTTAGTGAGTGAGTACTTTACTCTGTGGCCACTCTACCCTGAGACAGTGTTTAGTGAGTGAGTACTTTACTCTGTGGCCACTCTACCCTGAGACAGTGTTTAGTGAGTGAGTACTTTCTCTGTGGCCACTCTACCCTGAGACAGTGTTTAGTGAGTGAGTACTTTACTCTGTGGCCACTCTACCCTGAGACAGTGTTTATGAGGTGTTCTTGAACAGGTTTCTGTTGTTTAACCATATCCAAGTGATGAGGAGGAGGAGGAGGAGGAAGATGGTGCTGATGATTAATTTTTGGACACAGGATCTCTTTATATAGCCCAGGCTGTCCTTGAATCTGAGATTTCCTGTCTCACCTTCCCAAGTGCCAGGATTACAGGCATGTGCCACCCAACCTGATTTTTTTTTTTTTAATTTATTTTATTTATATGATGAATACACTGTAGCTGTCTAAAGACACACCAGAAGAGGGCATCAGACCCCATTACAGATGGTTGTGAGCCACCATGTGGTTGCTGGGAATTGAACTCAGGACCTCTGGCAGAGCAGTCAGTGCTCTTAACCTCTGAGCCATCTCTCCAGCCCCCAACCTGACTCTTGAAGTGCTGTTTTAAAATTGACGATTTATGTCAGTTGAAGAACATAAATTACTACTTTGTTCAAGCATTCCTGGGCTGATGGCCTAGCTTACTGGCTGGGTTCAATACTCAAAATTGCCAAAGCCAGGGGAAAAATCATGGTGGGGCACGCCTGTAATCTCAGCATTCAGAAGCGGGGGGCCGGAGGATCAGAAGCGTGTTTTTTTAGTAGGTAAACACTGGCTATCCCTGATGCCTTGAGTCTGATGCCTGAGAGGTGAAAGGGGAGAGCTGATTCTCCCAAGCTGTTCCCTGACCTCCTTTTGCTTGCTGTGGATATTATTTACTTTGTATTGCTGTAAGGAAATACCATGACCAGAAGTGACTTACAGAGGAAAGTTTATTTTGGCTTCCTTTATGGTGCGAGAATGGGTTCCCGTGTAGGAAGCTGGCTGTTTATATTTTGTCATACTTGACAGAGTGAGCAAGAAGTGGGGTAAGACTCCACCCCCTAAGCCCACCCTTAGTGGCATACTTTCTGCAGGTTATACACTCTCTCAAGCAGCTCCACTACTTAGGGATAGGTGTTCAAAGCCCTGAGCCTGTGGGGACAGGTCCGTTGAGACCACCCTGCTGTGGCACACACACACACACCCCGTCCCCAACATACACACAACTAAGTAAAATGTAATTTTAAAAAGATAAAGGAGAGGAGCTGGAGAGATGCCGTTGTCAAGAACGCTTACTGCTTCTACAGAGGACCCTGTTGAGGTCCCAGCGCCTGGGTCTGCTGGCCTGTACTAGCAGCTCCAGGCGACCCGCTGTCTTCCACTTACAGGCGCCTGTACCCCACTGCCTTGCTCATGCACACATACTTATCATTTTAAAGTGAAGTAAATTAAAAAGTGGGCAAAAAGTTTAGGGGTATCCTCCGAGACTTAGGAAGTTCACGGCCCAAGTTCCCATGAGACTGCCGTCTCTAACTTCCCTGCAAGAAAAAGATCTAAGACTTCAGTAATTGAGAGGTAGATTAGACTCTGCTCCCCAGTGGGTACCTTATCTTTGTTTTTTTTATTTACTTTTTAACCATATGTACGTGTCGGGGGCAGGGCGGGGTGTGCATGTGAGTGCAGGCACCTAAGGAGGCCCGAGCTGTTGGATCTCCTGGACCTGTATTCCAGGGGGTAAACCTTCTGGGAATTAGACTCTTGGGTCCTCTGCAAGAGCAGTGCCTGCTCTTAATCTCAGAGTCATTTCTCCAGCTCATCACCCAGCAAGTCTTCACAGAAGGACAGCATTCTCTGATGGTTTGTCAGTTTTGCTATAACCCCTCCTCTCTTCAGCATGCTCCATATTGAAATGGCCCTTATGTAGAGGGCGATGATCTGAGCTGCAGTCAGGTTTGTCCCCAGCACCATTGCAGACCACGTGGATTTCAGGAATTCCCTAGCTTTGATACTTTGACTGCGTGTTCCCTGTCAGCCTGTATCTTCTTTGTTCTATGGCCTGTGGTCTCAAAAGAAAACCTTTGCGGATGACAGGAACTTGAGGAATACTGATCAGGCTTTTGGGACCTGTTTTCTTTCTTCTAGGGGAACCAGGAAGTGGGACGGAAAGCGATACTTCTCCAGACTTCCACAATCAGGAAAACGAGCCGGCACAGGAGGACCCCGAAGACCTGGACGGCTCTGTTCAGGGAGTGAAGCCTCAGAAAGCTGCCTCTTCCACCTCCTCAGGAAGCCACCACAGCAGCCACAAAAAACGGAAGAATAAAAACCGGCACAGGTTAGTGGCAGGGTCCCACCCAGAGTCCTCACAACTGCTGGGCGGGACTTGGTTGGAATGAAGATGCCTGGGACATGGCAGAGTTCTCCTGTTTCGGGTGGCAGAAATTCTTCTGGTGCAAGTCAAGTGGGGTGGTGTTCTCTGAGGGAGGAGTGGGTGGCAGTAGAGAGGCCCTGAAGGGTTAACAGGAGTCACTAGGATGGACTGTGACTCCCATTGTCACATGACATTGTGAGCTTTGGGTCCTTTGCTAAGAGGAAAACAGGGAAATAAGAAATGAGTCCTTGCAAAGTGACTCTGGTTGTTGGGAAGCTGTGACCTGGGGTAGAGAGTTCTCTCAGCCTCGGGTCCTGTCTGCTCCTGCGAGAGCTGAATTGACATGCCTTTTTGACTTTTTAAATACGGGTTTTGATTGTTATGACTTTTCTATTTTGTAGTTCTCTGAGTATGCTGCCTTCAGATACGGGGAAACACTTAAAGCTCCTAAGTGCGAGCATTCCTTCGTAGGACCCTTCTGAGCACTGTTACTTTTGGAGTGGGAAATGAGATGGGAATGGCACCAGTGGACAGAGAGGTCAGGTGTCTCAGGGGACTTAGTGGCCGCTCTGCCTGGGTTTGTATGCTACTGCTGGGCCTTAACTCAGGGTAATAAGTACCTAGAGCAAGGGGCTCTCCCCTATCCTGGTTTTGGAAGCCTGAACACTGTGGGGCCAAAGGGGTGCAGGGCTGTGTGGGGCTGGCTCCCTATCCTCTGGTGGCTGATGAGCTATGTTGCTTTAGAAACCTGTGGGGTGTCCCCTCCTGCACCTACGGTGTCACACTGTGAACTTAACAGACCCAGCACTGTGGAGATTATAGAATTAAATTTAACTGGTTTGAACCTCTTTGGCATCAACAGATTCTTGAATTCTTTTAAATTTTTCTTGTTTTTTGTTTTTTGTTTTTTGTTTTTGTTTTAATTGCAGAAATAGTATTTTCTCCCAATAAATAGTGATGAAGGATTACCGCTTTATGTTTTTTCTGCAAACCAAAACCCACTGTGCTAACCTCTCAGACTATAGTGAAAACCAGCAAGACTTACCCTGTCCCATCCCTCCCCTGGTAAGACTGTAGGTTATTAGATCACTGTGATAGGCTTGGGGCCAATTTATCACAGACACCAGAGAGCCATACTCTCTTTGTTTGTTTGTTTCTTTTTTTTTAATAGTTATTTACTTCTTTATGAGTACTCTGTTTTCATGCACACCAGAAGAGGGAATCAGATTGCATTACAGATGGTTGTGAGCCACCATGTGATTGCTAGGACTTGAACTCAGGACCTCTGGGAGAATAGCCAGGGCTCTTAACCGCTGAGCCATCTCTCCAGCCCAGAGAGCCATATTCTTTTTGTTTTGTTTTGTTTTGTTTTGTTTTGTTTTGTTTTGTTTTGTTTTGTTTTGTTTTGTTTTTGAGACAGGGTTTCTCCGTGTAGCCCTGGCTGTCCTGAAACTCACTCTGTAGACCAGACTGGCCTCGAACTCAGAAATCCACCTGCCTCTGCCTCCCAGGTGCTGGGATTAAAGGCGTGTGCCACCACTGCCCGACTGAGAGCCATATTCTTAAAGAGTATTTTATGGGCTGGGAGATAGTTCAGTTTGTAAAGTGTCTTCCCTGCAGGCATGAAGACCTGAGTTCTAATCCCAGCACCCATATCAGAGCACTCAGTGAGTTGTATGTGCGTATAATGCCGTTAGGGATGATGAGGTCCTGGGGGCTTGCAGGCTAACCAGGCCAAAAGAGCTGATGGGACCCTTTCTCAAACACTACATGGAGAGACACCCTGCATCAACCTCTGGCCCACACACACACACACACACACACACACACACAGACACAGGCAAGATAATTGTTTTATTGTGTGTTGATTTTGTTATATCTACTCTGTTCTCACTTTGGTGATTCTTTTCCTATTTCAGAGTATCTAGAGCAGGGAGAACATTCTTGAAAGTCTCTGGAACTCTGCACCACTGACCAATGTTCTCTTTAGACCCTGCTGGTTGCATGGGCTACCTCATTTGCACTAGTGATGTGACCAGCTGTTGACTGACAAGAGGGCGCTAGAGAAGTTTTCAGTTTAATTGTATCCTTGCAAGTTTCTAGAACATTTCCACGGGCATAACACTTCTTCCTTCTTCCTTCCTCTCCTGGCCCCAGGACTGAATTCCTTCCAGAAACACAGTAGCATTTGAAAGACCATTGCTGGGCGCTGCCCTCACAAGGGGCGAGTCCTGCTCAGAAGGTGGATTGGGTTTTTATATTCAGAATTTCTATCTGTCTGATCTCCTCCCAGGCCTTATGTGCTCGTCTGCTCCCCAGAGAGGCCAGAGGCACTGAATTGCTTTCTTTCTCAGGAAACTAGGGTCAGGACTGCCTTGCGTGGTACCTCAGTAGGCTCAGGTTGTTGGAGTCCTGCTGCCTTTGCACACTCAAGGGCAGCGCTGGAGCACATTTATCTGGACACGCTGGGGAGCCGGCACCCAGAGCAGGGCTTTCTTCGCAGTGTGAGGCTGGTGTAGCCAGGCCATGTTCACAGGATGCTCTTCAGCAAATGGCTGAGGACTTGCCACGTGCCAGACACTGTTGAGGAGAAACAGGAGGAAGTACTTGGGTTTACCCTCTTGTGGAGTCTGAAAGCCCACCAAGTGATCTCCTTCCTGGACTGGGATGGGGCATACTTCATGTATGCTAGTCAAGTTAAAATGATAGGTTTCCTGAATTCATATATTTTACATGTCTGAACAATAGTTTAGTCCCACTGTCTTTAAAGAGAAAAAAGTAAATATTGGCTGCTCTTAGAGATTTTTGCTATTACATTATACCCAAGATTTGTTTTTGTAAGTTGTTGCTTGTCTGTTTTTAAGACAGAGTTTTATTACAGAACCCTGGCTGGCCTCAAACTAATTTCTTCTGCCTTAGCCTCTCAAATGCTGGGATTATCAGGGATTACCATGCCTGCCACCAATCCCCAGTTTAGCTAAATAGGCACACTTTATTTATGTTTGCATTTATTGCCAACACGGGGGGGTTGAACCAGCATGTAACTACCAGTGAAGTCCATCCTCAGTGGATACGGTCTACTTTAGTTTGTGAAGGTTGAATCAGTTTGAAAGGAACACGTTGTAAAAGTCCTGCTTGTCCACTGGTGTGTGTGCCCAGGAAGGTCCTAAATGAGACAGTTGTGTAAGTGGCACTGGAGCTCAGCTTTCCCGACTCTCACAGACGCGGTCGAGCAGAACAGCCATTGGAGTACTGTCTCACTGCCTGTCTTGAGGGTGAAAGGTGCCAGTGGCATCAAGGAGCTGGAGTCATAGTCCAGGCTGATGCTTAGAGATCTGTGCAGACCATGGCCTGTCAGTGATGACAGCATAGAGTGGCCTCTCTGCTGTGCTCCTGGGTCCCAGTTGCCTTTGTTTTGCTGGAGGTTGTGCAGACCCTGGTATTCCTTAGTTGCTGCACTTATGTAAATGACTAGTTGCCATACTGGGGAAGGTGTCACATACCCACAGTCACAGTACATGAAGGCTGAGGCAGGAGGATAGCAAGTTTGAGACCAGTGTGGGCTATCTGTCAAGACCCCCTCCCCCATAAAAAAAATAAAAAATAAAAAAAATAAAAAACCAGAAGAAGAAAATGAACAGTGAACTGCCATCGCCAGTGCAGGAGGCAGAGCGTGAAAGAGCAGGACTGTCTCAGGTCCCTGCATCAGCAGTGGCTTCCGGGAGGAGCTGTGCAGCAGGAGCTGCTGGCACTGGACATGAGCTTGAACAAAACGTTACATGTTTGCTGTTTTCAAAGTGCAAAGTGTTGTCACCTTTTGTATTAATGACAATATGTTATGCCAACTTCTAGTACCTTCTGCTTTATGACTAAACCTCTCCCTTTCTCCTTCCCCCTCCTTCCTCCTCCCTCCACTCTGCTTTCCCTCCTCCCTTCCCCCCTCCCTTCTAACGCACTAATGCTGTTTTCAGTGCAGATATCTCAGCTGTTCTAACCCTGAGTCTGGCAGTTAACACTAGGCCTGCCGCTGTCTAGAGTGCTTTGATGCAGTCACAACCCCCACCCCCAGCCCTAGCCCACCCCCAGCCCACCCCCAGCCCACCCCCCAGTCACCCACTGCTCTGGTGTACACTGAGGGAAGGGAATCCCTTGACTGGTCTTTGGTGCTTTGATGTTTGGCAGCTTACTGACTTAAGATTCTTAAAGCTGACTTTGTTTCCACAAATCTTGCTAGGATGGCTAATCGACTAATTTATTCAATTAGTATATTAATTTCTATTGCTCTCTTCCTCTCCAATGCTGCCCCTCAGCCCGTCTGGCATGTTTGATTATGACTTTGAGTAAGTTTGATTTGAATTAGTGTCTGTGCTGTGTTGTTTAGTGTATAGACACCGGTATGCCGTTTTGAGATCTTTCTAACCCATAGTTTATCTGTTTAATTGTAGGTATGTATATTAGGTTAGGCTGGGAAGTTTTTTTTAAAAACAGAAAAGCGTGATGGAGGTAACATTTTATTTAATAACTTAAGCAAAATTAAGTAAACTTCACTTTTATGCATTTTAATTTCTTTTTAAATAGATAACCTGTACTTTTAATTCATATTTAAATTGATTTTTCTGGCTTTGCTTTGTAAGGAGATTCGTAGCTTAAGATTTTAATGTTTTGCTTTGAAAAGATTTAAAAATTGAAATTCTTGTAATTTCTTTTGTGTTTCATATCCAGAAACACAAACTCCTAGTCTCTTTGCTCTTGGCCACTGCGAGCCTCAGAACCTGCCAGTGGCATAGTTACAGAGCTAACCCATTGACCCGAGCATGACCTCTTGATCCATTTTCTCTAACTTTGCAATAGTTTTTATTTAAAAATTATGGCTTTTGTAACTGCTATATATTTCCTTTTTGAATCACCTCAGTTTACCTTATGGCAAAAATACCTGCTCATATTTTTTAATACTTGCTTAATATCTGAGAAAGACAACTAAATTATGACCAAGTAATGAAGACTCTGGACTTAACTGTAGCCTTGTTGTAGCTGTGCCCTATGCAATAGCTGCTTGTTGCCCGGTTTCTGTAAGTTAAAGTGCAAATGTCTTTTATTTCTTTTACCACAGGATTGATCTGAAGTTAAACAAAAAGCCCCGAGCTGTAAGTATCAGCCACACAACTCAGAAGACTGGCAGAGTTTCGTTTTAAAGCATTTTATTTTGGTGGGTTCAGACACAGGGCTCATCCAGGCTAGACGGGGGCATGGCTGACAGTGTACATCATGGCGACTGGCAAGGCTCTCGGTGATCCTGATCTGGGTCACACTCGGGTTTCTAGACTCTGAGTGTTCATCTGGGTACTTCAACTTCCACGCGTTAGAACAGACATGGTGGCCCGCACCTTTAATCCCGGCACTCAGTCAGCAGAGATCGCTGCGAGTTAGAGGCCAGCCTGCTCTACATAGGGAGTGCCAGGTCAGCCAGAGCTACATAATGAGAACTTGTATTAAAACAACAAAACAGTTAGCAAATGAGTCACACATTTTTAATTGAAGAAAATGCTGCTTCTGTTAATTCTTATAAATTATGAATGTTGGCTCTTGTTTTTGCTGGTCTTCGTGGCCTCAAAGGTGGGCCACTGTACGTGTGAAATGCAATATATTATACCTTAAATAGAACTTTTAGCTACACAGAAATTTTCTAGTACAGTTGTTTGTGTTTTTTTTTTTAATTTTTAAAAATTATTTATTTTTTATTTAATGTATATGAGTACACTGTAGCTGTCTTCAGACATACCAGAAGAAGGCATCAGATCCCATTATAGATGGTTGTGAGCCACCATGTGGTTGCTGGGAATTGAACTCAGGACCTCTGGAAGAGTACTCAGTACTCTTAACTGCTGAGCCATCTCTCTAGCCCGTTTATGATATTTTTAAAAAATTTTTATTCTGTCCGGGCAGTGGTGGCGCACGCCTTTAATCCCAGCACTTGGGAGGCAGAGGCAGGTGGATTTCTGAGTTCGAGGCCAGCCTGGTCTACAGAGTGAGTTCCAGGACAGCTAGGGCTACACAGAGAAACCCTGTCTCGAAAAAAACAAAAAAAAACAACAAAAAAAAATTTTTTTTTTATTCTATAGGTTTGCATTAAGATCATTTTCACCCAACTATATAATGTTCTTTGAGAATATTCCCTCCTAAAATTTATTTTATTTTATTTTATTTTGGTTTTTTTGAGACAGGGTTTCTCTGTGTAACCCTGGCTGTCCTGGAACTCACTCTGTAGACCAGGCTGGCCTCAAATTCAGAAATCCATCTGCCTCTGCCTCCCAAGTTCTGGGATTAAAGGCGTGCGCCACCACTGCCCGGCCTAAAATTTATTTTATTATATATATTCATATATGTATATACATACATACAAGGTATTAATACTTGCTGAATATCTGAGAAAACTATGTATGTATGTATGTATGTATGTATGTATGTATGTATGTATGTATGTAAGTGTTTGATCAAACCAGGGCAGTAAGTAAGTTGTGACTTTTGTTTCTTTCTCTTTAGGACTATTAGAAGACTTGCTAGCAGAAGCTTCCAGGCTGTGAAGCCCTGCTTCCCCTCTGACCTCACAGTGACAAATGTCCCTCGCTTGACTGTGGCCATCTGCCTCTGCCCCCAGACCCAGTGCCTGTAACTGGCTAGTCTGTCCTAACTGTAGTGACAAGTCCTCCCTCTAAGACTTGGGGTTGTTCGCTGTCGTCATCATTAGTAGAACAGCGGGAAGACCTGTCCTTGGTCCCAGTCCCTGCGGGTGGCTAACTGTGCATTTCTCCCTCCTTAGAATGAATGTCTCCCCCCAAACTGGCTGGCACCAGCTCCATCTGTGACCCCCCCATCGAGAAGTGCACACCTCTGCTTCTGTGTTACGCTGAAAGTAGAACCCAAGGTCCATGCACACGGGGGCTGTAAATACCTGCCATGCTCTTGTTTTGTTTTGTGTTGTGTTGTTTTTTTATTGTTGTTTTTACCATCTGATTTTCTTTTGGGACATTTTGTGATGCCTGTACCTTCCTGATGACACATCTGATCGTCTGTTTCATGTGGTATCAATATTCATAACTGAAACTAAAGTGGCTTTTAGAAGGAAATGGGCAACTTGGCTCTTTGGTTTCTTGATTTCTTCAGGGGGAACGTAGGGAGCGTTTAATGACGGATGGCCTATTAGAAGCAGTTTCATATTCAAGGAACGAGAAAGCTCAAAAGCACACACTGAAGCCCTCCTGTTGGTGTAGACTCTTTGTAGGAATAAAATGCTCCTGGCTCGCACTTCTCACACGTTCCCTCTAAGCCTGGGCTTCTCTTCTCTTTATTTTACTACTATCGTGCCTATTGGAGGTTTTCTTTCTCCATCTTTCCTCTTGCAGACATTCACCTGGTTAGATATTGCTCTAAAAATCACCCAGCCAGTGGAAAAGCCCAGAATTACTGAACCTCAGCTTCCACTGAGTAGAGTGAGACCCTCACAGGAGCCAGCACTGCCTACAGATGTCCCTCCCTGCAGAGCTCTTTCCAGGCCCCGTCCTCGTGTCCTCGGCTGTCCTCAGTGAGTGGCCTTGGCTGCACTTTGCAGTCACCTGGGGAGCTCAGCTCAGTGATCGATGCTAGGATCCCAACCCCAGAACTCTAGGGTATGTCTCCGTGTTGGGGTTCTAACACAGAGTCCAAGCTGCTGATTAGGAGCCTGCTGGAGGCCACCGTGTTAAGAGACTGAGCCACACAGCACTGGATCAGGCTGAGGGGTAAGATTCAGGGCCTTACCTGTCCTCTGATGGTCTATTCACAGCCCTCTCTGACGCCTGGGTCTTTGTAGGAGACTTGGGCCATTGTCATGCTGCTGGTGGAGATGGCTGGCCGCTTACCAGAACTACCCTGTCAGCTGTGCAAAAGCCTTTCATTTTGTTTTTACACAGACTCCTATTTTCTTTGATTATTTCCTGATCTTTGGCTATGTCTTTGTCAGCAGTTCTTAAGGAAGTAGTTTATAATATGTAGATTGTTCCTTGGGAAGGAAAATCTCTCGGAAGCATTTTGTTAGTTTATTGCTTTGTGTCCTTAACTGTAAAACATCTGGACCTCCACAGTTGGCTGTGCCCTGGAGGATTAGCAGAACTGCTCAGTGGAACGTGTGTTACTTATTTATTGCAGTGTAGAGAGTTGAATCCAGGGCTCTACCCATGCAAGGCAAGTGGTGTACCACTGAGTACCCCCCCAGTCCCTAACTGTATGCAGTGGCATGTCTGTGCGGGTGACCGACCCTGTGTGTGCAGAAGCCTGGCTTGTGGGCTATTGTTTTATGCCTGCCCCTCCCCAACCCCACCCTGTAAGGTTTAACCATTGATTGGGTCTTCTAGTTTCCCTGTAAACTGGACAGTGGTACTCAGATTTTTCCTCTTTCCGGGTGGCTTCAAATAAGGGCATCAAGACTAGCGGTGTAGCTCGGTGACGGAGTAACTGTCAAGCACGCACAGATTCCTGGGGATTGATCCTCCATCCCATAGAAACCTGGCGCGGTGGTGTCTGCTTTGGATCCTAGCTCTCAGAAGGGTCAGAAGTTCAGGATCATCCTCAGCTACGTAGGGAGTTGAGGTCAGTTTGGGCTACAAGGAATTTTACTTTAAAAACAAAATACCAACTCCAGTAAATGCTGACACTGTATCAACCGAGTTTGCTTACAACTCATGGAAGGAAGGAGTGGGTGTGCTTACTACACAGAGGAACATTTTTCTCAGTGGGTAGGATTGCCTTCCGTTGCAGCCAGCCAGCCAGCGGTCCCTCTGAAGGGGCATCTAAGGCCTTATGTGCTATGGGAGGGACCAGTTTAAAGAGAGTAAGCCAGCTCCTGAGTCAGGTGTGATGGCACACACCTATAATCTTAGCGCTTGGGAAGCAGAGGCAGAGGAGTTCAAGGCCAGCCTAGGCTGTTACTAGCCGGCCTGTGTTGGAGCCAGGTGAGAAGCAACAGCTGATTCCAGTGAACCGCCTGTCTTCTGGAAGGATGAAGGAAAGTCCTGAGGGGCAGCACGCTAGCTGCCACTTGTTGCTCTGTGCTTCTCTCTAACTAGGGAAGAGCTCACCCTTGGCCTCTGGTAGTTGTAAGACAAGACCCAGCCTTTTGTGATAACATTTGTCCACTACTTGGAGGACGCTCTAGTGCAAAGCTTCATGGGAGTGTCGAGCGTACTATTCCAAGGACTAAGGAAGGGGCCATTCTGTTTAAAGTCAATGTTCCAGCACCACTGGAGTACATGAGGAAGTGGGGAGCAGGAGCAGCCCACAGAGTTGGAGTCTGCAGGAGGAACAAGGCCTGTGTGGGGCCGAGGACTGGGCTTTTCAAAGCTGCTGTGACCCAGTGAGGCCTCAGGTCTCAGGAGAAAGGCATCTGTGGCTGCACAGGTTAGACCAATTCTCCACGCTTGAGAATGATTGTTGCCTTTCAGGAAAACCTTTTGTCTCAAGAGTAGGAAGCAGGCAGTGAGGTCCTCACCTGAAAGCGTGAGCGTTTGTTCCTGGGCCAGCAAGTATAGAATGCAGTATAAAGGAGCCTGCAGTGGTAAGCCATTAGCATGTGGTTTTAAAGTGCTCTCTAGCTTGGCTTTTGCACCTATTTGGACTTTCCCACCCTCGACCTTACTCCAAATCACTAAGGCATTTGCACACTTGCAGATCTATTCAGAAGCTATGACTTGATGTTCTGGTAGACGGAAGTGGAGGGCAGGGCCCTGAGCACTACTTCCTTCCAGCATGGGGCTGTCTGAATAGTGCCTAGGAAGGCTCTGTGTGCGTGTGTGCATGTGTACATGTGTGTGCATGTGTGTGTACACCTAGGAAGGCTCTGTGCGGGTGTACATGTGCGTGAGCCCTTGCGTGAGAGAGTGGGAGGGGGGAGGGTATAACAGTGTAGTGGTGGGGATGCTGGTCTAACCCAGTTTTCAAAATGGGTGTTTCAGGTCCGGATCTACAGGGTCAGCCTTAGGATTTGAAGCATAGGTTTCATTTTGAGCACTGTTCTGTGGAGTGAGCCATACTGTGGGTCTGAAAGGAAGCAGGGTGTGGTGGTGGGCGTGTCCAAGGGAAAGGGAGTGGGTGTGGAATGGCTCTGGATGCGGAGGAAAAGATCAGATCTCCCATGTGTTTCCCCTTTGGACCTCAGCCCTATGTAGTTCTTCACTTTGAATATGTTGTGTAATACACGTAAATATTAGTTTATTAATACATGTGGATAATTTATAAATAAATGTTAGGTTGAACCACAAGAAACTGCTGATACTGAGATTGTGTTCCTCTATGACAAAGTGACTGCTGTCATGGGTTAATATTGGGTATGGGAAATAAGTGTACTCCAAGGTTTTATTATTCACATACAAGAATACACTGTAGGCTCCTGGCCAGACGTCTCCCAGCTCCACACCCCACCCCCAGAAACACTGTTTCCAGAGATGGTAGGGGGACGGCTGTGCTCTGCCTTCCCTTTCTGAAGTGGCTTAGATTAGAAAATACCCCAAAGCTAGTTCTTGGGCTGGCAAGCTAGCTCAGCGGGTTAAGGCATTGGCCACTAAGTCTCATGATTTGAGTTTGACCCATAGGACCCGCAGCACGAAAGCTGAGAACTGACTCCCTGATACTGTCCACCGTGCACACCCGTAATCCCGACCAGCCAGTGGGAGGCTGAGGCAGGAGGAGCTTTCCTATCTCAAGCTATCCGAAACAACAAAAGCAAGCCAAATTCCAAAGAGATAGCTGCTGCCTTACTAATAATCCCTTGCCGTGTGCTGGTTTCTTTAGCCTGCACTGTTATTGATGGGGTTGCTGTCCTAGGAAATGCTTTCTATCGTTTTGCAGAAGAACGCTCTCTTGGGATAAATTAGTAGACCTGCCGAGTCAAGAGGACTAAGTTTCTCAGGTAATCTGGCGCAGCAGGTCCCCTCCAGGGTTGACACTAGGACCCTAGTGATAGGATATTGCCTCTTTCCCCGCATCCTGCCAAAATGACAGGACTCAATTAGTTTGGGATGGCAGCTCATGGTGATTTTTACATAAGTATATGCAATTATAGTTTTTACTCCTTGATTATTCTTCCAGCCTGTATGTGTGTCACTGTGTGTGTGTGTGTGTGTCACTGTGTGTGTGTGTGTGTGTGTGTGTGTGTACATGCTCGAGTGCATGTGCATGCAACACGTGTTGCTTGGGGTTGGACCAGGGGATTGACACATGTTGAACACATACTCCACCTCTCAGCTGTACTTCCTGCCCAAGAATTTTTCGTAGATAATTCATTGCCTGGACAGTCAGAACTTCCTGCAAATGCCTTTGAAAATTCGCTGCTTAGACAAAAAACACACACCTGTGAGCAAAGTACTTTGGAAACTGAGGTAGGAGGGCAGCCCTGCACTGCATACTGAGTGAGACCCTGTCCAAAACAAAAGCCAAAAGGAGTTCTCCATCTGTGTCGGTGTTCTGCTTTGCATAGTATCCCAGGCAGAGTCATATTTCTACATCCCATTATTTCAAACCTCATGGAGTCATTCTACCCTCGCCCCCTGAAAGACAACAGTGGATTGGGGTATTAGCGATTCCCAACTGAGCAAGCCAGGCAGTAGTAGTAGTAGTACCAGGAGCTGCCAGAAGGCGGCAGCAGGGTGCTGCATGTCGGTCCGCTGGGAACTGGGGTGGCTAAGCCATTCCTCCCACGGAGTCTCCTTGCTGTTCTTTAAACTGGTAACCAGCTGCTGCCTTGAGAGCAGCTTCAGAAGGCACACCCTAGGTTACAGGCTGGGCCTCCTCCCCTCCAGGAACTGACTGGAAGGATTTACATGCCATGGCCTAGGGTAGTTTGGGCTTCCCTAATTATAGGGCCTTACTTCCTGCCGATTTAGCCAAGTCTCCCACACCCTTCCCATGAACTAGGAGGTCCACAGGACAGGTTCTTGCCACCCAGTCTGCTATGGACCAGTGACAGAAAATGAGCCAGGAGATGAAGCCTGGGACAAAGGTTCTGGGGTCCTTGGGTCAACTTCCTTCTGGCAGGGCTTAGCTGATGACCCCCTCCCCAAGTTCTGACTGCTCACTTTACCCAACTCCCCCTTGAGATGGGTTACCCTGTGTATGCTGTCCCTGGGGAAGGTGGGCAGAGGACCTTGGTGGTAGAGAAAAACAGAAGTAGGAAATGGAGCTACAGAGATGGGCGCTGGCCTTGCCCCCACAGCTGGCTACCCTAATCCCCTGAAAGACACCAGCAGTTTGGGGCATTAGCAACTTCAAGTGGGTTTTACACAGTGGCTCTTTTGCCCTTAGTTTAGGTACCAGGATCCTCGGGGACTGCCAGGTGTTCCCATATCCTGAGGAAACCTGATGGGGACAGAGTGGAGAGTGACCCAGAACAGGGGTGCTTCACCCCATTGCAGGCTGGCTCAGTCTGGCAGGGAGTACAGAGATTTCCTGTCTCAGGCTACATGTAAAGGCAGACCAGTCATTTTGGCTTCTGAACAGGCTGAGGTCCCCCCTGAAAGGGTTATTAGTCTTGTGGAGCAGAACTTGCTGAAGCACCTAGAGGTCACTACCTGCTGGTGCAAGAGGGGAGCGTGGGGAGGCCCAGCTCAGCTCCCAGGGATCATTTCCCAACAGAGAATTTGCATACACACCAGTTTCCCCATCATTGGCTTGGCTCAAGTAACCAGGAAGAGCAGGAGTAAGGAGCAGCTGGGGCGGCTACTTGGAATTTGATCCCTTGCAGCAGCCTAGTGGCTTGAGCTTTGGTCTCAGGAGTTACATTCTGTCCCTGCCACCCTCTCCCGTTAAGCTCACATGTGGATCACTGTGGGTCGGCAGCTGAAGCCCGGAGAGAAGGGCAGTGAGAAGTCAGGGCTGCCAGCTAGTGAACAAGGCTTGAACTGGGGTCTCACTGCCTCAGCTGCCACTAGTTAAGGTATTCTTTTGTATTATCTGGAGAGGTGGTGTGTCTTTGTGCCCTTTTCACGGGCAGGAGGCCAAGGTCCTGTGATTCAGTGCCACCTGTCCAAGCGGCCTTCGTGGGCCAGGGGACAAGAGGTGGTGAGAACTCTGGAGTTAACGCTGAAGCAAGTCACAGGGAAGAAACAGCCTTGGCTTTGAGCCACCAGCCTGGGTAGCTCTGCCCGGAAGCTAGATTGAGAAAGAGGCCTGGAGGTATGGCCCTGTCAGGAAGCATGGGCACCAAGGCAGACATCAGAAGGCCTGAGCTGACCCTCTTCTCCCCAGAATCCAGTCCTAGCTGGCACCTACTATTTGAATCTGTAGCCCTCAGTGGTTTCAATGAACCAGCAGGGCCCAGTCAGTCCCCGCCTCCTGACATTAGCCATAGCCAGCTGGTACTCATGCTGTTGCCTGCCTGTGGAGTCACCCCATTTCTCACCCCCATAGGACAGTCACAGATGACTTCAACTCTGGCTAAGGAAGCCAGTGCAGTGGGAGAGTTTCCCACTTCCCCTTGTGGAGGACCCTTGAATCTCATGGCCCCAAAGCTCCACAGTAGTGTACAGAGAGGGCCCTACTGAGCAGCCGAGTGGGGGAGCATTATAATTGCTTCAATGGGAGAACAAGCTCACTTCCCATTTCTGCAGAGGCTTGAGTCATCATAATCTGGTGTCAGGTTTTAGGATCAGGAAGAGTACTGAAAGCCCTGCCTTCCTCCGTGGGACCTTGGGCAAGTCACTCAGCACTGCCAAGCAACTGATAATGAACCTGACTGTCTGGTATTTTAGGTTTCTATCCCATATAGACAGATGCCCACAAACAGCCTTTTAACCTGAGACTACATCGGAGCGTTTGTGTGTCTGCTGTGTGTTTTATTTCGTGTATTTGAGACAGAGTCTCATGCAGGCTAGGTTGGCCTGGAACTTGTTTTGTAACCAAAGATGACCTTGAACTTCTGGCCCTCCCACAGCTTCTTCCCAGATGCTGGGATGACAGGTGTATACTCCAACACCAGGTGCTGAGTATTGAACTCAGGGCATGATTGGCTACATTCCCAGAGCCCTGGACAATACAGTTTCGCTGTAAGTCTAAGGAAGGCCTTACAGTCTCTCCTTATGCTGATAAAAGCTCCTGAGGGGGCTGGGAGAAACAAGCATGGGATAGACACCTTTAATGCCCATGAGAGGGAGGCTTCCAGATCATGCATGCCAACGGATCCTGATCCCTGCCTTAAGCAGGAATTTCTGGAAGGTTGCTCAGGGAAGAGTTGGGTGGAGCTGGCGGGGAGGGTCCCTAGAGTGACGTTTTCTTCCAGAGCCTCACAGCTGTTCTGGACTGAAGTCGTTTTTAAAACCAAAAATACCAAGCTACACCGACCCATTAAATACAAATCAGAGGAACTGTTCAAAGGTAGGCTTATTAAAGCTGTAATTTTCCCCCATTTTCCTTGGCTGATAGTATTTGCTTGGGAATTGGGTGCTAGCTTAGCCTTTCATTTAAAATATTTAATACTCATGTTCAGTTTTGAAGTTGGAGCTGGGAGGAGGGAGGGAGGTATCATCTTGCCTGGGCTTGTCTAGGGCTGGTGAGCAGTTTGTGGTGGAGGGGTCAGTCCCATGAGCCTGCCCACAGGAGTCACACTTATGGAAGCCTTTTAATGAGCACTTCCTGTGTGGCAGGAGGCAGGTCCCATCCCCAGCATGTATTACCTCACTGAACCCTCATGACAAGCCTGTAAGGTAGCTGCCATTAGGATTCCCATTTCATAGATGAGGAAACTGAGGCCTGGGAGGGATGGTCCCTTGCTCCAGCTGGTAGTCAGTGGCAGGGCCTCTCCGAGCTGCCGCCACTACCCCAGCCCTCCCTCACCCTGCTTTGTGACCCTGGTTCTTTGGACACACAGTAGATCTGGGAGGAAGAGCCTGAGTACCCAAGGGTTCCCTCACCCACTCGGATCACCCCACCCTATGGCTGTGATCAAGTAATTTCCCTGTTTCCTACCCTCAATTCTTGTCAGCAGAGAAAAGGGGAACAGCTCCATCTCACTACCACCCCAGTACCCCCTACCCAGCTCAAGCCACAGGGCTCTGTGCGGTTACACTTCTGCTTCCTGCAGCTGTCACCTGCTGTGTCCAGGGCCACCTTGCCTCCTATTCAGGTTTAGCTCCAAGAGAGCAACTGCTTCTAGGAACCCTCCTTTCTGAGGACAGGAAGTGACATCTGCCCTACTGGCCTCCTGTCACCCCAGAGCAGTTCTACCCACCAAGCACAGTATGGACAACTACCTCTTAAAACGCCTTTATTTTGTCAATTATTTTCATTTAAAATATTTAAATCTCGCCAGGCAGTGGTTGCGCACGCCTTTAATCCCAGCACTTGGGAGGCAGAGGCAGGCGGATTTCTGAGTTCAAGGCCAGCCTGGTCTACAGAGTGAGTTCCAGGACAGTCAGGGCTACACAGAGAAACCCTGTCTGGAAAAAGACAAACAAACAAACAAACAATTTAAGTTTCGTATCTGTACACAGCATACATGTGTCCTCCCCCACATGGGTAAGGGGAAGGCGTGGAAACAGAGGGCCTTAGAGCCCTGGTTTGGAGGGGGGACAGGGTAGGTGGACAGAGCGGGCAGGTGGGTTATAAGAAGCATCTTGCTTACTAACATGAAGCCTCATACCCTGTGAACAGGGATGAGGCCACATTGGCTTGAGGGGGCCTTAGAGGGCAGGCACATGGTGCCCAACTAGCCGGTGGTGCCGGCATCCCAGGGACAGGGTGGAAGGTAGGGTCCAGCTCAGGCCTCTGCTCCCCCAGGCCTCCCACCCTGCCCTCTGAGAAAAGTGAGGGTTTTGGGCATCAGCCACGGATGGACGGCCTGACCGGCAGCGTCTCCTTAAATGACAGAGATACAATGTGTATCAACAGGGTGATCGTTTCTGACCCATGCAGGATAGATAGAAGTGCTACAGGGCCAGAACCAATCCTATGGTATCTTTGGTTTGAGGATTCCCTTGCCTGCTTCACTTGTCCCTCTGTCCAGCTTCCAGGGTAGGCCAGGGGCCGGGGACTGATCTGTGATGCCTGATAGCCCCTTGAGCCACCTTCTGGTTTACTCACTGAGGTGCTGGGACTTGTAAGAAAGGATCTCAGCGGCCAGCTGCTGGGGGTCCAGGAGCTGTGGGAAGCGCCCCATTACAGCTTCTACCAGGTGTGGGGGAAAGACACCACACAGCTTGGTATACACACCAGCCCTTTCTTTGGCCAGGTCACTCACCCTGCCCCAGTGGCCCCCACCGGCTCCTGGGCTAGCTCTCTGGGGCTCCTGAAGGACTGGAGTGGGTGGGGGCAGTGGGTACGGCTCAGACCAGTACTCTCTGGCTGGGTAGGTGGGTGGCGGGGGCACATAATCGGTGGGGACGCTGAAGTGGCCAGCACCCATGGCTTGTCTAAAGGGAGAAAAAGGAGGTGCTACTGGGAGCTTGGACCCATAGCTATGATAACCAGCATAAAGGCCCCGAGTGGGGCCCGATTCCCCAGGGCTGCCTCCTCGCAGCCCCCATAATTCTGACATCTGGCTCTCCAGGGAGCCGATGCCGGAATCAAGGCACTCTTGAGAGGTGTATGGGAGTGAGTCCGGGGTGTGTGGGAGCCACTCTGTGGGCCCGAAGCTGCCCCCACTAACAGGGAGGCTCCTGCCAGCTGGGGCACAGGTCTGTGTGGAGCCTTCTTGGTGGGGGCCTGGGGATGATCTGCCACCCATTTTTTTCCCATCTGGGTTGCCTGGTTCAGCCTCTAAGGACACTGAGCTGGGCTGAGAGGCAGGGGGAGGCCTCTGGCTACTTTTGTTCTTGACTGGAGTCCGGGGGGGTGAGAGGAGGGCATTGGCACGGAGTTCATCAGCCACAGAGCGCTGGGGGCGGCTTGGCCGCTCGGGGTGGAAGAATCTGCACTTGATTCCATATGTACATTTTCTCCCTGCAAGAACAGAGAGGTCTCTAAATGCAGCCAGAGGGAGGAAGAGGCACAGACTTGGGATTTAGGTGGTCTAGTATAGGTGGTCACCACAAGGAAGCCACAAGCAGGCGTAGGTGGGGTGGGGCAGGCAAGAGGAAAGGTAGGGTCAAAAAAGGCCATTGAGGACAGAACTGGGTCTCACCATAGGGGCATGGCTGCTTCCTGTGTTCAGAAGGCAGTGGTTTCTTACGAAGGAAGTTGTCCAGGCTAGGCCCATGCCGTCCTAAAGGGTCATCAGGGGGCATGAACCTGTGGTGGGTGAACAGAACTCTCAGGAGATAGAAGTCATAAAGAGGGACCAAGGAAAGGGCTAGATAGCCAGCTCCCAAGATGCTTGTCTGCAGGATGCCCCTAAAGTCTTCTGAGTTTACAGTTGGGTCACCCCAGAGGAGGAGAGGATCCCTCAGTCGAGAGGGTATAGCCCAGGGTCACCTTCAGGACATTCCCTAGGCTGGGAGCTATCGGGAAGGCTAAATGCATCTTGGGATGTGTGCTGCCATGGACCTACTTGAAAGAGCCATCTAGGAATGTATTGGTTGTCTCAAGCTAATTCCCCAGCCTTCTCTCTGCAACTCATGTCACCCCGAAAGCTGCAGACTAGTCTGTGGGCTCAGCAGAGCCAGTCCCTAGCAGTAACGTACTTGTCATTGACGAAGGAGTACATGAGCAGCCGCTCTTCAATGAAGCGCTTCCACTCCTGCCTCTCGCTTTGGAGGTCCCGGTATGTGTCATTGGAGACTACCACGCCGTCGGATTCGAAGGCCAGCTTCACAATGAAGCGGTCATCATAGCATACCACACGCTTGCCACCAACCCGCCTGGATGGTGTGAACACCAGGATCTTCTTTTTCTCTAGTTCCCGCAGAATGTGCTGGTCTGGGGGATGAACAGAGCTGCAGGTCAGGTCCTACTGGAGACCCTGAGATAGACCCACAGGGTTCCATGGCTCAGTGGCTGTTCAAACCAGTTTCAAGAGGACAGAAACCAGCTGTGTGGAAACCAAGTGCACTTCTACGCAGGACCATCACACTCAGGAAGAGTGTGGAGCCAAGAGTGGCTCTTACTGCTTCCCCCCTGGCTTGTGTGCCTTGCTTGTACCACAGGGGTCCAGGAAGAAGTGTCTTGGCCCTGTTCCCTGCATATTCAAAACAACACTCCCAGCTCTGTTAAGAAAAGGCCTAGAAGCCCCTAGCCTGGCCCAGATTTGCAGACTTCCTCCTCCTCTTCTCCCTCTTCTTCTTCTCCCTCCTCTCCCTCCTCTCTCTCTCTCTTTCTTCTTCTTCTTCTTCTTCTTCTTCTTCTTCTTCTTCTTCTTCTTCTTCTTCTTCTTCTTCTTCTCCTCCTCCTCCTCCTCCTCCTCCTCCTCCTCCTCCTCCTCCTCCTGCTCCTCCTCCTCCTCCTCCTGCTCCTCCTCCTCCTCCTTCTCCTTAAGATATATTCTATCGTTTTTATCTCAGCCAACTTTTTTTTTTTTTTTAATAATTTATGAGTACACTGTAGCTGTTCTCAGACACACTGGAAGAGGGCATCGGATCCCATTACAGATGATTGTGAGCCACCATGTGGTTGCTGGGAATTGAACTAAACAGTCAGTGTTCTTAACCACTAAGCCATTTCTCCAGCCCATGCAAACTTCTTAAAAAGCTGCCTCTTGTCACTCCCTCCTGCTCAAGGTAGGGGCTTTCATGAGAGTGATGGTTGCAGCTGGGCATTCACACTGCACTGAGCATTCACACTGTGCTGGGCATTCACACTGTGATGAGCATTCACACTGGGTTAGGCATTCACACTGCGCAGAACAGTCACACTGGGCTGAGCATTCACATGGATCTGAGCTTTCACACTGCGCTGAGCATTCACACTGCGCTGGGCATTCACACTGCGCTGAGCATTCACACTGTGCTGGGCATTCACACTGAGCTGAGCATTCACACTGCGCTGGGCATTCACACTGAGCTGGGCATTCACACTGCGCTGGGCATTCACACTGCGCTGGGCATTCACACTGCGCTGAGCATTCACACTGCGCTGGGCATTCATATGGAGCTGAGCTTTCATACTGCGCTGAGCATTCGCACTGCGCTGAGCATTCACACTGGGTTAGGCATTCACACTGCGCTGAGCATTCACACTGCGCTGGGCATTCACACTGCGCTGGGCATTCACACTGCGCTGGGCATTCACACTGCGCTGGGCATTCATATGGAGCTGAGCTTTCATACTGCGCTGAGCATTCA
>CM052702.1:113384417-113483140 GCA_028551405.1 Uromys caudimaculatus
CTGCTCCTTCAGCAGTGTTTGGAGGATGCCCCACCTTGCCCCATTTCACAGATGAAGAGCCCATGGCTAATGGCTACTTAAGGCTCTCGGTTTGAGTTTCTTAGGGTCAAGCCTCTCACCCTATCTTCTTGGCCCAGCACCCACAGTCTCAATCAAGAAGCTACACTGCCCCTCTGCCACTGGAGGTGTTGAAGGAGGGACACCCCCCTCCAATAGGATGAGGAAGACATCCCAAAGCTACACAAGGTGATTTCCAGCTATTTCCTGCCTGAACTGGGCTGCTGAAAGCAACAGGAATTGGAAAAAGACAGGCTGGTCCTTGTTACAATTTAGAAAGTGCTGGCCCTATTTAAGGACCCTTTTGGGAAGCACCAGGGTCCCTGGTACAGCGAAGCTATCCCACTTCTAGAGGGCATACATACCTGTGATGGGCACATCTGGCCGAGGCTGTTCCTTCCTCCAAGATGGCACAAACACGGTGATATCTGTATGGCCCCGCTCCAGAAACCAGTTCACAGCCAGCAGAATGCCCCGACAAGAGAAAACTTCCTTGTTTCCATGGCTGGCAGAGGAGGGAAAAGTTAGCTCACAGAGTAACCAGTCTGTAGTCAGTCAGGCCAGAGCAGAAGTAAGAAGCGAGCCACAATCTAGCCCTGCTTGGCCTTGCTGGGCAACTGTAGGACTCAGCCCATGGCCCTCTGCCAGTAGGGCCTAAGGCCTTGTCCCTGGGCCGGTTCCCACAGTACCTGATGGCCAGCCCCTGGAAAGGGACTTTCCCTAAGATTCCATCTCCTAAAAGCGTGGATCCACCCAGGAATCTAGCCACACTGGCTCCCCATGTAGAGGGGGAGGGTCCGGCCATTTGCAACATACCTGGGGGTGGGGAAAAGTGATGGGAGACTTGGGGATCCCGCCCCACCCAAGCTGCAGGGACCACGGGGACATGGATGTGCACATGCAGGCTGAGTCATCTCTTTCCCTCAATACTTCATAGCAAGGAGGCTCCTCGAGGGAGGTGGGGGAGGGAGGCACCAGCCATGTTAAGCTGGAGAAACCAGCCTGTTCCAGATTAAAGTTCAGTCTGTGCATAAGGTCTCAGGGGCACAGGGAGTCATGCTTCCTCAAGGGGTCAGGAAATAACAGCCAGGAGCTTTTCAGTGTGAAAGTGAAAGGCCATCTCTTTTTCTCTCAAGAGGCCGGTTCCCTGCAAGACTCCCTGCCCCTCCCTGCCCCCACTACCCCCGCCCCAGGGAGGGCGTGACCCCTGGCAGAAAGATGGGCAGGAAATTGCTGGGGAACTCTGCTTGCTCACAGGAGGGCTGGGGCATCAGGCCTTGTCCTTGTCCTGTCTAAACATGGCTTTCCTCGGAAGCAGCTTAGCTGCTTGCCCTGCTCTGCCCACAAGCTTGGTGGATAGCTTGGGTAGACCAGCTCTTTCACCCTAGGGGGACAAAACTTCCCTAAGGCTTGGGGCCAAGATGGATTCCCTGGGAGGACTGAAGGAGGACTGGAGCTTGGGGCTCCCTCCCCAGCAAGCCCTGCCTCTTGAGCAACTCAGACTCACATTTGGCAAATAAAACAGAATACATGTTACGCAAAAGAGGCAAGTCCATGGCAGACCACATCCTGTGGTAGCTTTGGGGGGGGGGGGGGTGATAGCTGGAGCCCCAAGAGTACATAGAGTGGGAAGTGGGGCAGCTGGAGGCATGGAGGCTATCTCGGGGCGAGGCTCCAAGGTCTAGAGGTCTCTGAATTGTAGAGGAAACAAAGTCCATCCCAAGGGAGCACTCACGCCCTCCTGGTCGCAGGCAGCTTGCTCATAGTCAGTTACCATTCACCGGGAGCTGCAAACCTGGCCGTTCTGTGCTCTACACCGAATCATCAGATCATCAGCGAGCCCACAAGAAGTACACTGCCATTACCATCCCCTTCCCCTCTGTTCTGATGGTCCAGAGAGGGTAACTTAGTCACTAGGGTCACACAGCAGCCAGTGATGAGAACCACCCCGTTGTTGCTTAGGTATCAATAGCTCTGATGGTTGGGAAAAGCATGGAGTCCACCTAGACCATCACTCTGCCTAGAAAGGAAGGCTCCGCCACTTGTCCAAGTTCCCTGGCTAGTGCTAAGAGGTGAAAACTGAACCAGGGTGTGGGGCTACAGGATTGAGCGCTGTTCTTTACAGAAGACTCAAAGTTTATGTGGGAGAAAAGCAGTTTCTGAACTCAAGTTATCAATGATGTGTGTTCTGCATATGGAGAGAAAGAAGCATCCTCACAGCCAGAGAAACAACGAGTACTTTGCAGCAAATTCTTGCTCTTCTTTCTGGAAGCCAAGTGACATGTCAAAACCTCTGAGAAGCCCTCCCACACTTGCCAGGGCAGGTCCTAGTCTGGGGCTTCACAGTGCCCAGTGCTGCCCCATTGCTCGCTGTCCTGAGTGTGCAGTGCCCACACGTGGGCTCACAGGCCCTTCCTAGACCAGCAAAGACAAGCTTGGGATCTCAAGATGCCAGGGTGCTTAGGTCGTATACTGCCTGTGGGCATTTAAAACCCTGGCTGGGGACAAGTCTGCTCTCAGCAGTGCTGGCACTGAGATGTTTCCTCAGCAGGTAGTCAGAACCCTATTCTTGGCAGGGAGAGCACTTGAGGCCTGAGGCCCAGAACGCCTGGACAGCTCATTCAGCTCACTGCAATGCAGGAAGCTTGGTTGGCCCAGGAAAACCAACTTCCTCCCACCCACAGAGTCCTGCTGGCCCACAGTTTAGAGCCCCCAGACTGATGGACTGTCACTGTGGAAAACTCCCATTCCTGCCCAAGGACAAGGCAGGGCTAGCCTCCCAGGTGAAGAGAACTGCCTGGGCTGGGCCTAACTAGTGGAGGAAAATTCCCTTAGAAGGAAACAGAGGTGAATTTCCCCACGATTTGCATATGGTGGGGGCTAGCTGGCCTGCCCTTGTGTGTGTGGGGAGCAGCAGGGTAGGAACCAAGCAGCTGCTGAGACAGGAAGTGTGAGGCTGGAATTCCCCTTCCGTGGCCACCCCAGCTCAGAAACCCCCAGCAGATAGGCAGGCGGGCAGGCAAGAGGGCAGACAGTGGCTGTCTGTCTCTTTGGTATCAGCTCTCCTGAACCCCTCGGCTACTGCCCCTCCTCCTGTCCAGGCCCCTCCTTCTGCCCAGAATACAAATACACAGAGCACATGGCTGCCCACAAGGCTCATAACACCCAGCCTGGGACTCTCAGGGGAAGTCTGACCCCTCCTAATTTCTACCCTAGCTCAAAGGTAACCAGTTGGACCTGCTGCCCTCTGGCACAGAAGCTAGCATTTCTCAGCCTTCCAGCCTAGGATCGGCCCATTTTAAAGATGTGACGACAGACCCAAAGGTGGTAGAGAAGGGCTGCCTCCATGCACCAGCTAAGTAGGGCCAGGACCAGCTGGACAGCCCATTTGACCCAGCTGGGCTGGGAGAACCAGATGCCAGGTGGGAAGAAGCTGACATCATAACAAGTTGGGCAGTCATCTTGGGAGAACCCTCAGGGCATCTGGAAAGGAGACTTCCCCTCTTCCTGTTCTTTTGCTGGGGTCTCCCCTGGTCCCTGCCAAGAGGAACTTTTCCTTGTACTGATCCACCCAGTCCTGACTCACCAGCCCGTTGTGCAGGGAACTAGGAGAAAGCAGGGCTGGAGGGTGCGGCCTGGATAGAAGGGAGAAGTCAGGGCTCTTTAAGACAGGCAGCCTGGCTCACATTCTGCCTCCACCTCACCCCATTCCCTGAGAGATATGCAAAGGCGAGAAGAGATCTGGGAACCCCCAGAGATCAGTCCAGCCCAAGCAGATTCAGCTAGTATAGATTCAGCTAGAGCCCAGAGCATCAGACCACCTGTGCACATGCATCTGAAGAGCCAGATCTGACCAAGAGGTCATAGTTGGTTAGGGCTAGGAAGCTCTGAATAACTAATAAGACTTGCTTCTGTGGGCGCTCAAGTCTAGGACAAGGAGATCCCAGAGGACTCAAGCCACTGAATAACACCTGTCCACTGAGTACTTGTAACTCTCCACATTCTATGGATTTTCTCTCCACAGGGGCCACCTGAGTGGAAAGTTTGACAGGAGAGTAAAGAAAAGGCCCAACTGGCTAAGTGACTGGCTCCCAGAAAGCTCTTGAGCCTTCCAGTTAATTCCCTATACTGTCCTGCCTCATGCCATAGGCAAGGATAGACCATAGCACAAGGTACATTCTGGGCAAAGAAAGCTGTGTTTGAATCTTTGCTTCTCATTTATCAAGAAATGTGACTCTGGGCGGGGGTTTGAGCTGTTTTCCTTCTTATAGTGTTCAAGAAACACCCCGGAGGAAGTCTTTAAGGCTTAAGGGGTCCTTCTGGCACATGGTGGGATCGCACAGACAGCTTTTGTATTCCTTTACCGGTCCATGAGAAAAGTAAAGCTCCCTTCCCAAAGGAAGAGCCACAGACACTATTCCACAGGTCTTCTCCCCACATACCTCATGGCGACATTGCTTCCATCGATGACTACGGGTCTCAGGTCACTGCCCTCTTTGTCTTCCTCTGGGAGCGAGGGTTCTAGAGTGGAAGGCTTGGGGGTGCTTCCACCCCGGGGCACCAGAGGGGGCTGGGGGCAGGGGTCTGTCGGGGCCTGGCACTCTCGTTCAGTAGCTGAACCATGCTTCACCAGCTCCCCCAGTACCGCGTTGGTGTCTGCTTGGACTCCCAGCTTCTGCAGGGCACTGTGGATCTCAGAGGACGAGTACCCCAGTTTACGGAAAAAGTCCACCTTCATCTGCAGCTCGGAAGCAGAGGCCTCTTTGGCCAGAGGATCCTGGTCTGGCTGAGGCCGCCCCTGGCAGCTGTGTCTGTCCTCAAGACCCCACAGACTCATGGTGGGGCTGGGTTCTTGGACAGGCTTCTTTCTACAGGGGTCACTCATATTTCACATTCTTGAAATGCGTCCATCACAGCTCCTATTGACCAGACCACAGGGTTAGGGGTAAGGAAAGCTCAATATAGGTTTCTTCCAGCCTCTCTTCCACAGGATGAGGCAACATGAACTGAGAAGACACTATTCAAAGCCATTCTCACGTGTCAGCTCAGGCTGTGCTTTCAAGAGCTCTCAGCAAGAAGTTATTTTTATAAGGGGGAAACCGAGGCACAGGCAGTAAGAATTTACTCAAGGTCACCAACTCATAGTTTGTGATACAAACATTTAAACTTGGCCTGACTCCACCCCCAAACCCCGTTCTGTTCCACACCAACCCAAGGGACCCAGGAGGCAGGGGCGGGGTTCTCAGAAGGAAACTGGGGCTGGAAGTGCGCAGGGGACTCAGGGGCTTCCCCGTTGTGGCCACCTTCTTCGTCCCCGAGTCTCATACTTCGGCTCTGGGAACAGAGTTCCATTCCGGGAAGGACAAGTTTCCGGGGTGACCCACAGGAGAAAAGTTGCTGGGTGACTCTGGTTGGCTACCAGGCCCGGTGACGCGAGGAGGTCCTGGCTAGAGTCCCGCTCGCGCCGGGTGCCCCAAGACACCCCCCCCCCCCCGCTCCACTCGGCGGGGTCCCGGCGACCAGCGATGGAAACGCTGTTCGCGCGCGACCCTCCCGGAGCCGGACCCAACGCAGCGCAGCACCCGTCCCACCCGGTAGCACTCACCCCGCCAAGCGCCGGACGCTGTCCGTAGCGTGTCCATGGAGCCGAGTCTCGGGCTCTGACGGCACCTTCGTAGCCGCGACAGCCGGGCAGGTGCTTTAAGGGCAATGACGCGGAAGCCGGGCAGGGCCACCGCCCCTTCCTGCTCCGCCTCGCTCCTGCCCCGCCCCCCAGTAGGCCCGAGCCTGCCCCGCCCCGTTTCTGAGCAGGTCCCGCCCCAGCATCTCTAGCCACGCCCCTGGCCTCGCCACGTCTGGGCGGCTTCAGCCTTGTACCACCCGACTGCTTAAGGCAGGCTCTGCAGAAGCAGGTTTCGTGCACCATGCAAAACTGGAATAGAACGGCCTCACAGGTTCACTTCAACAACTTGACAGGTCTACCGGCCTGGTCCAGGCTTCCAGTTGTACAAGTTGAGGCCACAGACGTTGGAGGTCACACCTCCCCTACCTGGTGGAAATCGGACCACTCCAGTTCAGTCACATAGGCTGTGAACTGAAGCCAGTTCAGAGATGGAGTCACACTCAGGACCAGAGACACTTTTCTTGCAATAAATACCTTCCCAAGACAGGAGGGTTCCACCACCACAGTTGCACAGTGGGGGAGGAAAAGCCAGGGAAAGGAGGGACATTGGCACCAATCGCCATGGGAGAGTCCATGAAGAATACTATTAAGCACACTGCAAAAACTCATCCTGTCCTTTACGCTCAAGAGGTGACAGGTCACTGGTCAAGATTCATAAGTTGAACACAGCCCTTTACAATGTCAACCTGGGGCTTAGATGATGGACAGATCCTTGTGCTTGTGGATCTTCGTTTCCTTTGGCTTCTGTTGTTCTTTCCGGCATAAGGTCAAGCTACATAACCCATACTGGCCTTAACCTATTGGCCCATACCTCAAGATCCTGTGTGCTGCAGTTACAAGTGTGAGCTATCATTGCTGGCTCCATTAACCCCTGAGAAATGAAGGAAAAAGCTGAAGGGTCTCAGCCAGCCAGACCAAGACAGAAGTTCCTACTCCAGAGCACCAGAGACCACTATGAGTATTCTGGGGGTAGGGTGGGGGGGCACTAGTGATCCAGGGCAGAGGGAGCCTGTCTGTCAGTGTGTGTGGATGCATGCATGCATGCGTGCATGTGTGTGCGTGCGTGCACGTGTGCTAGAGAAGAGAGAGGTGCAGAGGAGAGGGAGAAAGGACCTGCACACAGGAGGACAAAGTCTATTATGTCACCAGCATGTCTGCATAGAGGGAAACTGAGGTTCTGGAAGCCAAAACACTCAAAGCTAAGCATTTATTACTGCGTGTCAATACTTAGTCATGTCTCATCGGTCTAAGCAAATGCAGGTGTCACCTAAGAACACTGGCCGTTTAATAAAATGGTTTTCGTTCGGCCTAAAAAGTGATAACAATAATTTTTATTGACTTTATTTAGTTTTTAATTACCTTATTTATGTGCATGGGCATTTTGCGTGCATGTCTGGTGTCCCAGGAGGCCACGGGGGGCTTAGGACCCCTGGAACTGGAATTACTGATGGTTGTGAACTGCAACGTAGGTGTCGGAGATCAAACCAGGATCCTCTGGAAGAGCAGCCCATGCTTTAAATATTAAGTTCTCTCTCCAGCTCCCAATCATAATTTTTAAAACCTCGTCTCTGTCATCTTTTGCATTGTTTTTAAAGGCTTATTTTATTTATGTAGATGAGTGTTTTGTTTTTATGTAATTTTGCGAATCACATGCATGCCTGGTGCCCTGGGAGGTCAGAAGAGGGTGTCAGATCCCCCGGAATTGGAGAATGGACTGTGGTGAGCTGCTGTGTGGGAACTGAACCTGGTGCTCTGTATGAGCAACAAGTGTTCTTAATGGTTGAGCAATCTTTCCAGCCCTGTTCTGGTTTTTGAGACTGGGTTTTGTGGAGCCCAACCTAGCTTTGAATTCACTATGTAGCAGAGGTTACTCTTGAATCTTAATCCTCCTGCCCCCAACTCCTGCATGCTGGGGTGACAAGACTGTGCCATCATGGCTGGTTTTCCATGTATCCACCATCTAACTTGAAAAGTAGGTGCCTTTGAGGACTTCTGGGTGTCTACCACAGCGTCTTCCCTCCTCTGGAGGAAGTGCTGTCTTGAATCTCCTCCAGCCATTCCCACACGTTGCTCCCTTGTGTTAACACGGTATTGTTTAGAATTTTAGGTAAATAGACTCCTTCTATAAGGACATGGTTTCCCTTTTCACACAGGCTTATGATGGTAAAAGTCCATGTCTGTTGCCTGTATACTGTACTTTGCTTTTTTTTTCTGCCAAGAATTATCCTACTTTGTGGAGAAACTCAGAACTATTTGTCCCTTCAATTATATTGGATGTTGTTTCTATGATTTGGATATTATCTGTCTTATTCTTGTTTTGTTTTGTTTTGTTTTATAAACAGGGTCTCAGTATATAGACTTACCTCACCAGGAACTCATTATGTAGGCAGTCTGATCTCAAAGTTACAGAGATCCACCTGCCTCTGCTTCCCAAGTGCTGTGATAAATGGCTTGGACCACACACGCCAGCTTCCTTTCTTTTCTTATTTGCATATTAATCTATCTACAGTGTCTTGCTAAGGTTTGATTCCAGCTTCCTTTCTTATTTGCATATTAAACTATCCACAGTGTCTTGATAAGGTTTGATTCTAACTTGTGATCCTCCTGTCTTTGTCTCCTGAGTGCTGGGATTACTGACCCCCCCCCCCCCCATGGCTTGCCCTCACATAACTGAAGAGTTGAAAAGTGTCACTCAGAGGTTGGGAAGGGTAAAAAGGTCTGGAGTCGGTGGGGCGGGAAATCCTGCAGTCTTGTTTACTGCATCCATCTCCCTTGGATACCTGGTTGTAGAGGTTTATGGGAGGCTGCTGGGAGGAAGAAGTATGTGTGGCTAGTTGGTCCTGAGGTTGATGTCACCGAGACACATAGGCATGTGCTTGACTGGTGCCTGGTGCTGGAGGGTGGAAAGAGAGCGGGAACCCAACGCGTCCTTATTGAGTGGCAGCTCATGACTGGTGCTGAGCACGTGGCAAGCTCATGGTCAGTGCACTGTCCCATCATTTCCTGCACCATCTCCTGCATCTGTGTGTGCTCAGGGTTAGTGAGCATTGTTCTCTATGGTAGCCACCTTTCAGACGGTGGAAACATTAAGTGTCATGTCTGGGTTAAGAACCACTTCACTTGCCTGGGTCCTCTTCTGGTGAGGGGACTAGACAGGGATTCCACCAGTGTTCCCAGGCCCTGTGCTGTCCAGCACTTAGCAGAGGGAGCTGGCAGGGCCAGCCATGAGTCATGCAGCAAGCCGTAAGCCACAGTCTCCTTCTCTTCCGGTTTGAGATGGTGATTCCTTCCTGAGACACCCTCTTCTACAGAAAGCCCTGGCTGTTCCTGAGAAACCATGCTCCGTTTACGACTGGGTTTTGCAAGCTCTGGCCTGGTTCCCAGGATCCCCATGGATCTGTTGATCCCAAGCTCACATCCCATTCTGCCTTTTGCATGCCTGCTTTGGGGACTAGGCTTCACAATTTCCTTCCTAGAGCTTTCCTGTCCTTTGTCACCCGGAGAAGGTCTAGAAACTTCTGGACCATCACCCCTTAGGGCTGGAGAGGGAAAGGTCCCAGAAATGACCCCAGCTTGGGGATGACAAAAGAACTGGGCTCTCTCTAGAGGACTGAACAGTGACCCTCCTGCCTTAGTTGAGTGGCTGTAGAGCCACCAGGCCCCTGTAAGCTGAGGAGGACCCTCTGGGTTTTGAGTCTTTATGTGGGGTCTAAGGATTGAATTTAAGTTGTCATACTTGTGCATCAAGTGCCTTTGCCTGATGAGCCATCTTGCTTGGTTTGGTGTATGTTTTAATTAAAAAGAAAAAAAAAAAACAGATGTTACTGTTGTTCTTGCTGTTTGAGTGTCTTGCCTGCGTATATAGCTGTGCACCACATGCATGCAGTATTCAAGGAGGCCAGTAGAGGGCGCAGTATCTTTCGAAACTGGTGTTACAGACTACTCTGACCATGTGGGTATTCGAATTCAAATCTTAACTGCTAAGCCTTCTCTCCAGCCCCCTTTTAAAACAGTAACTGAACAATTAATTTTTTTATCAAGTTCTCAAATGTGACACAATATATTTGTATTATTAGCTTGTTGTTGTTGTTGTTTTTAATGCTTCTTTTTGTTTTAATTTCTTGGTTCTTTTGAAACAATGTTTCACTCTGTAGCCCTGGCTATCCTAAAACACACTATACCAGTGGTTCTCAACTTTCTAATGCTGGGACCCTTTAATACAGTTCCTCATGTTGTAGTGACCTCAGCAATATTATTTTCATTATCACTTCATAATTATAATTTTGCTACTATTATGGATTGTAATGTAAATATCTGATATGCGACCCCCCAGGTTGAGAACCACTGCATTATATAGATCAAGTTGGCCTCTAAATTGTGACAATCCTCCTGCCTCTGCCTCTGCCTCTGCCTCTGCCTCTGCCTCTGCCTCTGCCTCTGCCTCTGCCTCTGCCTCTGCCTCTGCCTCTGCCTCTGCCTCTGCCTCTGCCTCTGCCTCTGCCTCCTGAGTGCTAGGCTCACAGGCTTGTGTCACCATGTATGGCTAAAAGTATTTGCCTCTTTGGAGCAGTGTCTGGTCCTAGGGCTGGGGCAGGGAGAGGTGAACCCGTGCTACTCCCTAGAGCCAGACACTTAGGACGGCTTCAACCACGGAAGAAAGGCACGGGGTAAAGGGTGCTGGGCTGGTGGAGCTCCGTCAGCTCCAGCTCGGGCAGTGTTCACAAGGGACGCAAAGCCGAACATTTTGATTCTACGTTCAGTTGTCTCAAATAATAAGCAGAAGGGGGCTGGAGAAATGGCTCCGGGGCTAAAAGCACTGGCTGCTCTTTTAGAGGATCTGCATTTGATTACCAGCACCCACATGATAGGTCACAAACTGTAACTCCAATCCCAGAGAGTCTGATGGATCAGACACCCTCTTCTGGTCTCTGTGTACAGAAGGCACATACATGGAATATAGACATACGTGCAGACAAACACCCATACACATAAAACAAATAAGTCTTTCCCTTTCTTTCTCTCTCTTTCCCTTTCTTTCTCTCTCTCTCTTTCCCTTCCTTTCTCTCTCTCTCTCTCCCTCTCTCTTTCCCTCCCCCTCTCTTTCTCCTCCTCCTTCTCTTCTTCCTCCCCCCTTCTCCTATTTTTGGGACAGGATAGTTCTATATAGCTCTGGTCAGCCTAAAACTCAATGTAGACCAGGCTGGCCTTGAACTCACAGAGTCTACCTGCCTCGGCCTCCTGAATGCTGTGATTAGAGGCACTCGCTACCTCATTTGGTCCAAAATAAATAAATATAAAAAAGAATAAGATGGAGAAGCAATTGAAGAAGTCATGCAATTGTTTCTCACACATGCTCATGGCTTGAGTGTACACACACAGGCGCACACGTACACACACACTCACATATACACACACACACTGGAAAAGGAAAATGCATGTTTTCTGACTTGTACAAAAGGTGTGCTTCGGTGATTAGCCTAAGATGGTCATGTCTTCACTGAGCTCTGTTGCCCTGTACCTGAGTCAGACCCACGTCGGGAACATCTTTGAGGCCTCTTTGTCTGGGGTCTTTGATTAGATGACCCTTCTTCGGCCTGCCTTCCTCCTTGCTCTCCTGGTCCATTTGCCTCAGCTCCCTCCTTCCTGACCCTTGAATGGCCCAGCAGACTGGGAAGTCCCTGCAGGCTGGTGCACCGGAAACTGTTTTATAGACCAGGGGATGGTGTGTATTGGAGGCTTTGCCCTGACTTGCTGGGTTCTTTTAGGTCATGCTGGGAACAGGGTGAGGCTGACTTGCTCCACCCCATGCATCCCTGGCCCTATTTGTACAAAGTTGAGCATCAGCTGCATACTGGGCCCGTGTTCCTGTGACTCTCCTTGGATCTCCCTACCCTACCCTACCTCACCCTACCCCACCCCACCCACCCCACCCCCAAACAGCAAGTGCTGGCTGGAGAGCAAGATTGAAGGCCTTAACACTGACAACAGTCAACAGCCTTCGTAGGGGAGTTTCACCTGTTTTGAACCTCCAAGAAGAGGTGGGCCTGAAGGCAGGTAGGAGGCTATCATCCAAAATCACTGCTCTGAAGGGCTCAGGAAGGATTGTGGGAGTCCTGAGTGCACACAGCCTGGTTGGGCCCCTAATAAAGGTTGAATTCCCCAACTTCAGGAGTATATAGGAAGCTTCTAGAAGACATGTTGTTCTCTTAAGGGCAGTTAGGAGGGGGTCTGGCTGAGTCGCCCTGTTGTGGAGAGGTCTGGCTGCTTGAGGATTTCCTTGCTGACTTGCCAGCCAAGGCATTGCCCTCTCTCCTCTGCCTGTGGCTGCTGAGGATTGGCCAAATCCCACACACCGTGAATTGGCATGGGAGAGTGCCCTGGTAGCGTTCATGGTGCTTTTGCAGTGCCCACCTCTGCTGCCCATCCTTTCCAAAGCCGGCTCATAGACATCCCATCTGAAAAGGCTGTGTATGTGCTGAGGCCTCAATGCTGAAGGGCGCTCAGGGATCAAGGGGGGCTCCAGCTAAGCTGTCTGTGAGGAAAGCCACAGGGCTGGAGGACGGAGTGGGGCTAGGAGGACAGGTCACAAGGCTATTTTCACTGCCTTGTAGGATCTGGGGGTGTCCTGTGCTGACATCAGCTCTGGTGAGCCTCTGTAGCACCCTTTGTCTCACCCTCCCTATCTGGGGATTTCCTAGCTGTGGAACTTGATCAGGAGTGACCTACTCAAGGGGAGGGGTCTGGTCTGCAGAAGCAAGTTAGAAAATCTCATCCTGCAGGCTATAATCAGTGGTCCGGAAAAGATGCAGGCGCAACTCAGATGAACCAGAGCTCATCAGTGTGACTCAATTCTGGGTCTTTTCTTTTTGATAACTGGGAAAACAAGCCATTTTCTACACATTACGAATGAGGAAAGCCAGCGATGCCTGGAATTTCCTTGGAATTATCACAGGAGATGAAACATGGGTTGTTTGAAACAGCTCCTAGATCAAGCTTTACCTGAAGCAATCCCTAGTTCTAGGTTGTTGGGTGCTATCTGCCTGTAAATACTGTTACAGTTTAAAGATCCTAATAGTAATTACTTAATAATTATTAAGTGTATAATAATGATCTAAACAGAGCTTAAGATAAAATCTTACAGACTATGGGGTCTGCGTTTGGAAATAGCACAGCAGGTATGTAGTGAAAGGGAACAAAGTGCTGACTCAGCTCACCCATGGCTGTTTGGCACAAGGTCAAACTAGAAAAGTCATGAGACTTACTCAGGATTTTACAGCTGCTAGTAAGCCCTCATCCTTTTCCAATTATTATTGTTGTTGTTGTTGTTTGTTTTTTGAGATGGGGTCTAATGTACTCCAGGCTGGTCTCAAGATGAACGTGAACTTCTGATCCTCCTGCCTCCACCCACTGGGATTACACGTCTAAACCCATGGTTTTCTTACTTGGTACTGGGGATGAATCCAGAGCTTTGTGCAAGCTGGGCAAGCAGTCTACTAATTCTTTGGTATCCCCAGGCCCCATCCACTAATTATTGCTATTCACTGAACTTCTCCACATCTGCAGAGAAACCATCACTACACATTCCCCTTCTTTTGTCTTTTTCCACCCGGAGGATGACAAGGATTCCTTTTGTTTTTCAAAATGGGAACCGGAAGCCCAGAGAGGCTGAAGGTTGACCAAAAGTCACACAGCATGGTGGTTGTAGAGCTGCTCAAGGTCCCATGTCCTGTATGCATTTTTCCCTGCCCCCACGCGATAGCTGCTTCTCCTCCTATCAGGTGGTGCTCAGGGCCCAATGCTGCAGAGGTCACAAAGGGCATAGGAAGGGCCCCTTCTCACTTAGAAGTTCAGAACTTCTAAGCCTCCAGCCGAGAGGCCTGGAGCCTGCTCCTAAAGCTGGCTTCATCCTACCCGAGGTTTCTAAACACACAACAAGGGTTAAAATTCGGAATCAAATCTGTAGGGAATCTGCATTGTTTCTGGCAGAGCTTACCTGAACTGGACCAGAGCCCTGGTTCAGAGCACAGAGCACATGGGCTTTGCACCTCTTCCTGAAGCCCCCTGCTCAAATTCAAGGGTTCTGTGGACCACAGCGGCTGTGTTCTCACAGTAGGTTCAAGCCTTTGTGTTCCTGTAGAAACAGGATGGTTTCCCCATGGAAGCCAGAGACTGTTGGCACTGCCCAGCCTGCTGAGCCATCTCTTCGGCCCAGAATGTTTCATTGTAAAAATTGCTATTTGGAGGCCGGCATGGTGGCACATGGTTTTCATCCCAGCAGAGGCAGGGTGCTCTCTGGGTTCGAGGTTCATCTGGTCTACAGAGTGAGTTCCACACCAGGTCTACACATTGAGGTCCCATCTCAGCACTAATAATCCAGTACATTGCTGCTTGGGTTGTTGGCTCAAGTTTCACAAAAAGTCCTTAAATGAATCCTGGTTTGAGATTAGGACATGAGGTCCTGTAGTTTCTGAAATGGCCCTAAGCACACTTCTGCCATCGTGCACAAGGCTTTTATGCAAAGTGCTGTCCTCAGCAAGATGATTATAAAAGGAAAACTGATTAACTCTGAAAAATATTGAAGAAGCCCAGACTCAACTCTTCATGTGAAAGTCAGCAAGCCCATCCATCAGGGTAATGTGGAATTGCTTTCATTTTCAGTAAGTGATAAAATTGTATCAATTGTTCCAAAATAAACTTAAAATGTTTATCATAATTTAGCCCCCCACCCCTCTCATGAATGCATGTGGTGTCAGACTATGCCATGTGGAAGTCATTTCTCCTTCCACAATGTAAGTCGTGGGGATGGGAATCAGGTATTTAGGTTTGGTGGCCAGAAACTCTGCCCACTGAGCCACCCGGCCAGCTCAAAGATCACTCTGTATTGTTTTCTGTTTGGTAAGTGAAGTTTGCTGCTTGGTAGACTTTATATGAATTTTATGGGGAAAATTAGGTCTTATAGACCAGTGACTAACTGGTCACACATGGTTACAGATGTGCCGGTACTGACATTCTCATTAAAAACTGAAACTGTACACCTAAGAATTTAAGACACGGATGCCTTTCTTTTCGTATGCATGTCTGGGATTCCTGCAAAGTGTGTTGCAGTTCTGTGATCTACTCCTCTTGTTTCTAGATGAAGAGATAGGCGAGAAGCTGTGGCTTCCTCAAATTACCCACGTGGCTCTGAGTGGCTGTGATTTCCTAAAGATGAAAAGAAAATACGGCCTCAATTCCCTGCCCCGTGGCCCTGTTTGAAGTACTAGCGACACTCCAACGTTCTCCGGAAAGTTTCTAAACAGGTAAGGCTTTAACAAAGCAGGTGTGCAGTGTTTACAACCGGGGTTCCATTTTCCAGGGTCCTTTGATGCATTTCTGCTGGGAGACTGGGGCGCTGAGCTCTCCAGGAAGAGTTCCCACAAACAGACATGTGCCTCCCCTGTTCTCCGCAGACAAGTTCTTTGTTCTATTGTTGCTTTAGACAGAGTCTCCCTCTGCATATCCCAGGCTGTCCTTGAACTCGTGGCAATTCTCCTGTCTCAGCCTCCCAAGTGTTAGCTTGAGCCACCACACCTGGCTTTTGCTTCTATCTTATTTCATTAAAAAAAATTTTTTTTGTAGTGTTGAGGACATTTGCACATTTATTTTATTTTTTATTATGTGCCTGTGTGTGCGTGTGTGCGCGTGAGTGCAGGTTCCCACAGAGGCCAGAAGAATGCAGGATCCCCTGGAGCAAGAGTTACCGGAAGTAAGTTAGTTCTGTCTACAAGAGTGATAAGCCCTCCTAACTGCCGAGCCATCTCTCTACTCCCTATTTATTTGATGTGCTGTCTAGTTTTATGTCAACTTGACAGGGGCTAGAATCATTGGAAAGAAGGGAGCCTCAACTGAGAAGATGCCACCATAAGACTGTCTATAGGAGGCGGGCATGCTGGCATACCACCTTTAATCCCAGCACACAGGAGGCAGAGGCAGGAGGATCTCTGTGAGTTCAAAAGTCAAACCAAACCAACCAACCAACCAACCAACGAACCAACCAACCAACCAACCACCCAACCAACCAACCAACCAACCAACCAACCAATGAACCAACCAACCAACCAATACCAACAACAAAACAAAACAAAACAAAACAAAACAAAACAAAACAAAACAAAACAAAACTGGGCTGTAGGCAAACCGTAGTGCATTTTCTTTATTAGCAATTGATGGAGGAAGGCCCAGCCCATTTCGGATGGTGCTACCCCTGGGCTGGTGGTCTTGGGTTCTATAAAAAAGCAGGCAAAGCAAGCCATGAGCAAGCCATAAGCAGCACCCCTGTCCCCGGCCTCTACCTCAGCTCCTGCCTCCAGGTTCCTGCCCTGTTTGCATTTCTGTCAGTGATGGACGTGAAAGAGGAAGCCAAGAAACCCTTTCCTCCCTAACTTGCTTTTGATCTTGGTGTTTCCTCATAGCAAGCAATAACAATTCATACATGCGCATCTGTGTGCATGTGTGCATGTACATGTATGTGCATGTTTGCATGTACATGTGAAAGCCAGAGGATGACCTTCCTTGGATGTCATTCCTTAGGAGCCATGCAACTTATATTTGAGACAGGGTCTTTCACCAGGACTCAGGGTTCTGACTAGTCTAACTGGCTGGCCATTGAGCCCCTGGGGTCTGCCTGTCTCTGTCATACCAGAGCTGGGATTACAAGCACACACAGTCCTGCCTGGCTTTTTACATGGGCGCTTCCCAGTGAACTCAGATGCTCATGTTTACATGACAAACACCAACAGACCCATCTTTTCAGCCCCTAATGAGAATCTCTCTCCAGCCAGGATGTGCTTGGATGTTCTTATTTGAAAACACGCCACTGAGGTACTTCTAGACAATCCAGGTTCCTCAGCTGAAACTCACTGTCGACGAGGCTGGCTGTTCCTTCTCTGGCAGTGTGCTGAGCTCTAGGCTACCTCTAGTCTTTGGCTGTCAAGAGTTCATCACTGTGCAAAGGCACCAGAGCACAGCAGGTCACTATGGCAACATGCCTGAGTCAATCAACCTGTCAGGAAGAGAGGCTGGCTTTCGGTTGGAGGTTTCAGGCATGATTGCCAGGTTCTCTCACCCTGGGGCCTGTACCAAGGCAATATAGTATGGAGGGAGAACCGGGCACGTATTGGTCAGAGTTTTCTAAAAGAGCAACTGATAGAACGCATTATGTGTATTTACTAAAAGAGGGCTTATGGGGCTGGAGAGATGGCTCTGCGGTTAAGAGCACTGGCTGCTCTTCCAGAGGACCCATGTTCAATTCCCAGCATCCACATGGCAGCTCACAACTGTCTTCAGTTCCAGGAGATCCAGCACACTCACATACATGCATGCAAAACACTAATGCACATAAAATAAAAATAAATCTTTTTTAAAAAGAGGATTTAGTTGATTGGCCTGCACGGCGTGGTTGAGGTAGTCCAGCAATGGACTTACAGCGGAGAGGCTGAGATCCAGGAGTTGTTCAGTACACAGGGCTGGGTGTCTTGGTGGTCCCAACCTGATGCTGAAGCCTGGAGGAATCCTAGAGAGCTGCCGGTCTTCAGTCTAAGCTGGAAGCCTGAAGAGCTGCATCTAGACTCAGCAAAGGAGTGACACAGCATCAGGGTAGATGGACCTGGTAGTGAGAGTGAGTCCAAACAGGCAAAATACAGTTTCCTTCTTCCATGTCGTTTTATCCAGGGACCAGAAGATGTCATCCACATTTAGGGAGGATCTTTCTGCTTCAAATAATCTGATCAAGAAAATCCTTTTTATGAATGCCTCGAGGCTTCTATTTTAGTTCATTTCATAGTCAAATTGTCAACCAAAGTTAACCATCCAGGGGCATGAGCATGAGGCATGAACACAGGGTGAGAAGCGTTTCTCCTCCTGACAGCTGGGGAGCAGAGAGACAGAAAGTGCCAGGGTCTCAGCAGCCCTTCTTCCCCCTGTAGACCCCACAGGGTACCTGAAGACTTCACAAGGGGCTTCAGATGTAAAAGGTGGAGTGTCTGCTTGAAGCTAGCTTGCTCAGTGCTGCAGACTGGTTGCTTTTGATTGGTGTCTGGCTGGCTGTTGAATTATTGGTCTTTTGTATGTGTTAAGTCCCAAGGAGCCTTTTAAAGACAAGAAAAAATTAGCTTTTTATGCGAGTTTTCAAATACTTTCTTCTGATATTTGACTTTGAATACGATTTCTGTTTTCTCTCTTAAACAGTAGGAAAATATTCAGTTTTGTATAGACACATATATCATTTTCTTTGGCAGTTTTAGGGGTCATGTGTGTTGAAATCCAGCCTCTCACATGTTAGGCAAGTTATCTTAGGTTTTTCATTGCTGTGAGGAGACACCATGACCAAGGAGACTCTTATAAAAGACAACAGTTAATTGGGGCTGGCTTACAGGTTCAGAGGCTCAGTCCATTGTCATCGTGGCAGGAAGCATGGCAGCGTCCAGGCATACATGGTGCTGGAGAAAGAGCTGAGAAACCTACATCTTGATCCAAAGGCAGTCAGGAAGAGACTGTCCTGCAGGCAGCTAGGAGGAGGGTCTCTTCAGCACTGGGCAGAGCCTGAACATAGGACCTCAGAGTCCACTCTCACAGTGACACACTTCCTCCAACAAAACTACACCTCCTGATAGCGCCACTTCCTGTGGTCCAAGTACATTCAAACCACCACGCAGAAGTACTCTACCACTGAGCTGTATCTCAAACCCTTTAAATAAGTAAAATAAAAAGCCACACACTTTATTGAGTGTGTCTGTGTGCTCATATGTGTGTGTGTGTATATATATGTGTGTGTGTGTATAAGTTTGCATGCCATGTGTGTGAGGTCAGAGAATAACTTTTGCGAGTCAATTCTCTCCTTCCACTGTGTGGCTGCTGGGGACTGAACTCAGGTCATTGGACTTAGTGGCAAAGTACCTTTCTATGTTGAGTTATTTCCATGGCTCCTCTTTAAAACACACACACGCACACAAATATGTGCATATTATATATATGTGTGTGTGATTTCATTTTCATTGTGTACTTGTGTCTGTGTTGATGCAAGAGCATGTGTGGAGGATTCATTTCAGGAGCTGGTTTTTTTCCTGCCGAGGCATCCAGCAATTAAGCTCAGATTATTAGACTCATACGATCAGCACCTCTGCCTGCTGAGCCATCTCAGCAGCCTCCCCCCGTTTTGGTAGTGTGGTAGGAGCTCATGGAGCCCAGGCTGTCCTCAGTAGCGGAGGAGGATGACCTTGAACGTCTAGTCCTTTCAACTCCACCGCCCAAGTGTGGGGCTTACAGGCAATTAACCACCACATCAGGCATAGATTTCTTATTTTTGTCTTTAATCAATAATCCCTTATGGGTATAAAAGCAATTTAGAATGATTTGACGTAGGGAACAGCTCTAGGGCGGGCTGTGTTGTACTGTATGTAGCAGTGGATAGGACAGCTGAGTCTCCTGCTGACAGATACAGTCTCCAATGGTTCAGTTAGAAAGACTGATAGTAAGTGCTTACGTATTGATTAAAATGTAGAGACAGAGGTTAGTGCTACCAGTGAAGGCAGGAATCCAGCTACTGTCCTGGAGCCTCAGGCTTCATGCAAGGGAGCTGAGGATTCCCACCCTGACCTGTCACTGGTCAAATTGACTTTACCCCTCTCTCTCTCTGTCTCTCTCTCTCTCCCTGGTTTTTCTCTTACTTACAAATGGGATGGGGATAACAGAGAGGTTTGTGTAGTGCCAGAAGAGCTTATGCAATTTAGGAACACTTTTTTTTTTTTTTTTTTTTTTTTTTAAATTTATTTATTTTAAGTATGAGTGTTCTATCTGTAGGTACACCTGCATGCCAGAAGAGGGCATCAGATCCCATTACAGATGGTTGTGAGCCACCATGTGATTGCTGGGATTGAACTCAGGACCTCTGAAAGAGCAGACAATGCTCTTAACCGCTGAGCCACCTCTCCAGCCTCAGGGCACTGAATAGAGCTGTGGTTGTAGCTTAGTGGTTGCCTGGTATGCACAGGGCCCTGGGTTCAACCCTCGGTATTGCCAAACAAAACTAAAAGTATAAAAATTGCATGTTTAAAGCCCTGGATTCAATCCCAAGCACTGAAAAAAATCGGGGTGAGGTGGAGGGAAGTCCCTGGAGAGATGACTTAACTGTTAAAGGCACTGACTATTCTAATACAGGACCCAGGTTCAATTCTGAGGGTCTACATGGCAGCTTACAACTGTCTGTAACTCCAGTTCCAGGGGATCAGACACCCTCTTCTGGCCTCCAGAAATTCCAGACACACATGCAGGCAACACACATACATGTACACAGAACAAAATAATCAATTTTTAAAGTTTGTTTTTGTTTTTCTAGACAGGTTTTCTCTGTGTAGTCTGGCTGTCCTAGAACTCACTCTGTAGACCAGGCTGGTCTCAAACTCAGAAATTTATCTCTGCCTCTGCCTCCTGAGTGCTGGGATTAAAGGGATGGGCCACCACTGCCCAGCAAGATAATAAATTCTTAAAAATGGGGGTTGTGGATATGGCTCAATTGATGGAGTGGTCACTGGACATACATGAAGCCCCAGATTCTGTCTTCAACACAACAGATTCTAGATTTGGGGCTGAGTCTTGCCATCTTGACACGGGAGAGAGGTGGGTCAGAGGTGGGAGAGAGGGTCAGGAATTCAAAGTCATCCTTAGCTATGCAGTGAGTTTGAGGCTTGCCTAGGCTACATGAGACCCTGTCTCAAAAAAGGAGACACACAAAAGCCAACTCTGAGGTTAACCCTTTCCTCTGCCCTGGATCCAACTCTCCCAGCTGTAACACCGGTCCATCTGATGGTGGCTTTGCAAGTGGGATCAGCTCCTGTTTGCTGAAGTGTGCAAGAAGCATGACCTTTGCATGTGGCAGCTTGCCTGGAGTAGGCATGCTAACATGCTAACACTCCCAAGCTGAAGGAGCTGGCAGACACCGCCCGGCAGTCATCCTTGAAGGGTGACCTTTCTTTCTAGAGGGTACCCATCTGCTTCTCTTCTCCAATCTGTGATCACCTGTTCTTCATGGTTCAGGCAGGCCCCTGGTGTCCCTTTCTGTCCCCTCTGACCTCTCTTCTGCTCTGAGGATGCTTAGAGCTGCTTGGAAGGGAGGTCTGAGCTGGTGGGCCTGACAGCTCTCCCGTAGGCAAGGCTGTGGAGGGGGCGAGGCGGGCATGAGGAATTGCTAGGCTCTCCTATGGTGTCTGTCACTCCGTACATGTTAGCTGTTCACTGAGGTTACCAGTGCACTGTTGTTCCTCACACATGGATGGGGACAGAGAGGTTCCAGACCCACTGGCTAGCTGCATCTGGTCACCATGCCACGTTTCCTTCAGCAGAGGTAGGCAAGGTACAAAAGGCATGTCCATTTAAAGTGCAGTTAAATCTCATCACGTGGATTGCGCTCTGGAGGTAGTGAGTTCCCCGATGTCAGGGGTATGCAAGAAGAATGAGGACAGGGTTCCTGGCTGCAGTTTTCCGGTGACTTTAACACGAATACTAGACCCTTTTCATAAAAAATCCCCGTGGGATAACTAGACACATGATCATGAACAACTAGAGAGTCCACAATTCCTCTGTGTTAAGCTTCCCTTTAAAATAAGCAGTTGAAAGCAGGATATAATGCCATTGTTTTGGAAAGGTTTTATTTTTATTTTGTGGGTATAGGTGTTTTGCTTGAGAGGCCAAAAGAAAACCTGTGATCTCTGGAACTGGAGTTACAGAGAACAGTGTGCACATGTGCTGGGAAATTGAACCCAGGTTCTTTGGAAGCACAGCCAGTGCTCTTAACCACTGAGCTAACTCCCTACCTCCTTTTTAAGGAGCCCCATATACACCAGGCCGGTCCCTCAACTTTTTATGTTGCCAAGGATGACTCTGAACTTCTGATTCTCCTGCCTTCATCTCTATGTGCTGGGATGACATGCCTTACCATGCCTAGTTAATACTAGTTAGTATTGGGCATCGAACTCAGGACTTTGTGTATGATAGGCAAGCGCTTTACCAACTAAACCATATCCCTAACTCCCTTTCCTCTTTCTTTGACAGGGTCTCACACTGTAGCCCAGGCTGGCCAAGAATTCACTCTATGGCTACAAACTCACCACAATCCTCCTGTCTCATCTTCCTGAGCGCTGGGACTGCAGACATGAGCCATTGCTCCTGTTGTCTACATGTATGTTGCTCTCCAGAGGTAGTGAGTTCCCCAATGTCCTCTTCCCTTCAAGGTTGTTTTTTGATTGGGTAAAATGGAGCCGGCCACTGGAGAAGTCCTTTGACGTTCTGCGTTTCCTCTCATACTTGTGTTGTTAGGGTAAGTGTCTTGGATGTTGGGAGAAAAAAAAATCTAAATAAATAAAAAGAATGCAGCTTTCTCTTCTTCATGAAGTCTATCCAATCTATTGAATCCATCAGTGGTGGCCTCTCACCTCGAGTCCCCTTCTTGGCTGAAATGCAATGGCGAAAGGCTATTAAACTGCATTTAACAAATTCAGAGCGGCAGGTTCTTGGCTGGGGGAATGAATTCCACTTAGGAGAGCCATTCTTCTTCAAAGGAGGCCAGTCGGGCTGGAGAAGAGAACTTGGAGGGCCTTTTGTTCTGAGGGGACCGCATCTGGATCAGAATGTGTCTCTTACTCAAAAGGAGACTCCTCATAATGGACCCAACTCCAAACACTCCGAGCACAAGGACTGGCAGGCTTTTCAAAAGGAGAAAACACTTGGCTCCTGCTGGAGGCTGGGAGGGCTCCGGAGGGCTCCGGTTCCTGCTGGCAGGCATGTGGGCTTTGCAGGTGGGTGGAGGGCTCCTGGGCCAGGCTAGAGTCACCTTCCTTCTGAAACACTGTGAGCTTCCTCTCTCCATCTGCCCCTCCTGGGAGCTGGGGGCCTGAATTAATTTGCAATCCCCGTGTGAGTTTTTCTGCAAAAGCTGCCAAACGAGTTAGGACCATGAAAGGCATTTTAGGGAAGAGCAGGCCAAGGCCAGTAGCTTCTGTGCAAAACAACAACAACAACAACAACAAAAACAAAACAAAAAACAAAAAAAACCCCAAAACAAAACAAACAAAAACAAAAAACCAACCCAACCCAACCCAAAAATCACACACACACACACACACACACACACACACACACACACACACACACACACACACACCCGAGGGGGCGGAGTCCCACCTGCAGACGAGGAGAATGGCTCCATCCCAGCTCTGCTGGTGCCTCCGCTGTGACCGGAGGGGAAGTTGCACAACTTTGGTTGGTCCCGAGGCCTTTCCTGCTGCAGAGGGCTGGAGCCCAAGCCTTGACATCAGAGGTGACACAATTACCGCAGTCATAGCAGGTCGTGACTCCGCTGAGGACTCACTCCTGCCTTCTGGTTGTGTGGGTGTGTTGCCTTATGCAAGGCGCTCTGACTTCCCCAACATTCTAATTTCCTCACATCCACAGTGGGGAGGGGCCCCCAGAGCCAGTAAGGACTTTACTAGTTACTGGTGATACAGCCAGCCTTCCACTGATGGCTAGCCTGCCGTGTCCCCTCCTGGTGACCACAGGGAGACCCCCGGAGATGGATAGTCCGAATCAAAGGAAGTTGCTCCTACAATGTGACTTTCACCTTTCCAGGTGTTCTTTTGATACACGAGGGGGTCAATCCAGGGTGGCTTGTCCTCTGCACCTTAGAAAGTGAAATCTCATGGACCCTAGGCAGCTAGGGATCCTCGGGCTGCTCATCTCGAGGCCAGATGGAGAGAACAACCCGGAAGGAAGGACCCGAGCCTGTGAGGATGGGCTTGTACCTGGGGTGAGCAGGGCGGGACTCCTGGGGAGGGATCCGAGCGGGAGGGGTTACAGGGAAAGGATGGGGAACATGAGCCTGAAGGGATTTCCAGACCCGGATGCCCATTTCTTTCTTGGAGCTGAGTGTTACAACCAAGCCTGGCACTGGCGGTTGCCTGGGAGAGTGGGTGTATTCAGCCTCTACCCCCCACAGCAGCCCGTGAAGGTCCTGTAGCCAGACCTTCTCTGAGAGGGCCCCAGGGAGGCAGAAGTACTCAGCTGGAGGCCGCAGGGCTGGGAGGGGAGGTCAGGTGGTCCTGAGACTGTCTGAGAGTAGCATGTAGAGTACATTCCTCGGGGGTCCAGGATTTGAGGGGCCTCCGAGGTTCTTGGCAGCTGTGACCCTTCGGGATGGGATGATCCTGACGGGTGAGAAGAGCGTAGGGAGAATCTGGGGTCTAGAACCCTTGCCGCCCTGACTCTGCCCACCCGGTATACTACCTTCCTCCTTTCACACTTCCTGGCCCAGTGACAGACCATGCTGTTCCCTTCTGTGCTCCCACTGTACTCCTTGCTGTGCTCTCTTCCACGTGCTCCCATCTATGTGCTCCCCATTCCTGAGTCCCCTTTCTATGCTCCCTTCCCTGTGCTCCCATAGTGCTCCCATCTATGTACTTCCGTGCTCCCCCTTGTGCTCCCTTCCCTGTACTTTCTTCCACTTGCTCCTCCAGTGTCCCTTCATGTGTCCCATGGCCATCTTTCTCAGATCCTCTGGTGCTGTCAGCACCTCTGCCCTCCCTGCTTGGATATGCTCCACAGGCAGTCCTGGAGCTCAGGGGACATTGAAGTAACCAGGGCAGGATCCAGGCCCTGCTTGGCCTGTTCAGTGTGGCTTTAGAAAGGGCCCAGCAGGGTGACCTCCCTTCTCACTTGTTCCTCCTTAGCCCCCATTGCTCTCCATCCTCAGCGATGTGAGGACATCTCCTCAGTGCAGTCTGGGTACAGGTGCTCAGGGACAGAGCAGAGTGCTTCACTGTGCAAGAAAATCAAGATCAGAACATGTAAGTTAGAGCTGCTGGGCTAAGGGGGCGGGGAGGGAAAGGGGGAGAGACAGGGTGGGCAAGGAGAGGGGGAGAGACAGGGGAGGGGGAGAGAGGACAGACGGGAGGGGGCAGAGGAAGAGAGGTGGAGAAGGGGAAAAAAGGAAGGAGAAGGAGGGAGGGAGGAAGAAAAGAGATGAGAGAGAGAAGGGAAGGACAAGAGGAGAGTGTCTCCTTTCTGTCTCTCTCTTCTCAGACTTCAGCTGCCAGTAAGCCCTAGCGGTTCCTTTGGGAGACGCTGAGGAGCCCCCCTGAGATAGATGCTCAGCCTGGAGCACACAGGGCAGGCTGTTCCTGGCTGGAGGGCTGGGGGACTGAAGCGCTGGGACGTCTTTCAGAGCCTGGGTGTGTGTGTGTGTGGCCTCAGGCCTGCCAGGCATGGCTGCAAGTTCTGGAATGTGCAGACCCTTGTCTATCCTCCTTCCAGTGAGTGGGGTTCCCCAGCTCTGTCTCCTCCATGGTCTCTCCAGGAGAAGGACCAGGGGGAATCTACCTTGCCCTGACTCCCCTTAATCCTCAGACTAGAGGAGACTTTGCAATTCCTGGAGAGGTCTACTCCCCCTACCCCAGAATATGGGGCTCAAGGTTAGTGGTTGCTATTTTCCCTCACTACCCACTCCACCCCCCCAGGCCTTGCCCAGTAGTGTATTTCTGCTTCCTGGATGAACCAAAGCCAGTCAGGATCCTGGGCCAAGGTTAGTACTGGGAAGCACTATAGATTGAGGTTTGGGGTAGCCTGGGGTAGGAGGGCTCCCAGACTGTAGAATGGGAAGGCATGCAGTGTGTACTCACCCCATGACAATGGCTGGGAGCTCCCCACCCTATGCTACTTGCTCTCTCTGCCCCTTGGTCGCAGACTCTTAAAGCTTCTGCCTGCTGCTGCTTCCAGCTGATGCCAGCCACAGCCACCTTAGCATTATCTGTTTCCAGTGCTGCACAGGCCTGTTATTTCGGCTGATTGATTTATGATTCTCATTTATTGATAGAGAGGCTTTCCCAAGAATACATATGCATACTGTAGGAGCTGGGATTTGAGCCCGGGGAGATTATTTTCTTTTAAAATGTTTATAATACAATTTGTTTAAAGATTTACCTTTCAAAAAAACAACAAAAATATGTGTCCATGTGTGTTTGTATGTGTCTGAGCATGTGTGTGCAGGTCCCTGTTGAGGCCAGAAGAGGGCGCCAGATTCCCTGGAAGTAGAGTGATAGGAGGTTTGAGCCGCTGTATGTGGTGCTGGGAACTGAACTCAGGTCCTCTGTGAGAGCAGCAAGTGCTTGCAACTGTGGAGCCTTCTCTCTAGCTAAATTACAATGGAAGGTTAGCGAATGTATCTGAGCCACCAAAATCATGTCTTGGAATGGGACTCTCCACACTGCTTGTCAGACCTTCTCCTGGCCTCTTCCCTGCCTTTAGCTCAGAAACCTGAATGAGCAGGGAGAAGAGAGTCAGGAAGGACGTGTTCGGAATATGAGGAGGGAGGGCAGCAGCAGGATGAGAGTAGCAAAAGCTAACGGTTAGTAAGCACCTACTGCGTACAAAGTTGTTTTAAGGGCCAAAGAGATGGCTCAGCCGGTGAAGGTGTTTGCTGCACAAGCCTGGTGACCTGGGTTCAGGTCCCGGGATCTCACAGTGCAAGGAGAGGACAAGCACCCTAAAGTTGTTCCCTGACCTTGACTCATGCCGTACTGTGCAGGTACATAATGCTCTCCCTCTCTCTAATGGAAACAATCTATTATTTCATTTCTCTTTTTTTCTTTCTTTCTTCTTCTGTTTGCCCCCCCCCCCCGTTTGTTTGCTATGGGGCACATATGGAGGTCAGAGGACAATCTTGGAAGTTGGTTCTTTTGACTTCCCCCTGGCTTGAGATGGGATCCTGTTGGCTGATTTGTAAGCCAGGCTCTCTGGCCCATGGGTTCTGGTGATTCTTCTGTCTTTGCCTCCCACCTCACTGTAGAACTGCTGGGATTAAAGGCAGATACTGTTGTATCCCACTTTATATGAGCTTTGGATATTTGAACTCAGATCTTTATGCTTGTGAAGCGGGTACATGACCCATTGGGCCTTCTCCCCAGCCCATTTCCAGACTATTTAATCCTTATAACAACCCCTGTGACTAAGGACTAGCATTATTCCCATTTTGAAAATGGTGAAAACTGAGGCCACTGCCTCCCCCCCATCCCCACGATGTAGCTGGTAAGAGATAGAGCCGAGCCCACCTACATGCACCAGCTGCGGGACCTGACTTATTGGATAGGTAGGAGTCCTCCGGGGGAAAATGCTGCTGGGGTTGGGGGCAGGGTCCCCTCTTCCCTTTTCCTGGAACATCTGTGGCTGGCCAGCGTTCAGTGAGCAGGAAGTCTCTGGTCCCCACTTCTTGCTCAGCTCAGCTCTGTCCTGGCTCCCCCAGGAGATTTAGGAGGGCAGCAGGGATGGCAGCAGGGACCCCCACAGCCCTCTGCGAAGCTCATTTCCATTCATTTTCTTTAAATGCTTCTCTCTCTGTGTTTTTAAATCTAATTTTTCAGCTTCTTTTTTATCTTCACTCAAGTTGCTTTAATGAAACAAAAAAGTGTGTCTGTTTCCCTCTGCTGGAGCTGCCCGGGGAATTTCAATATAAAACAAACAAGTTGGCTTTTAAAATTAAAATTTTATGGGTGGCATTTCCTCATTTAATGGAAGGCACAAAAGGCTGGAGTAAAACCAATTAACGTGGGGTCGGGACTCGGTGTTCAGCAAAATTAAACAACAGGGCTGCCACACGCCAGGAGGAGGGGTGGGGTGCGGAAGCTGGGAGGCGGGAAGGGGCGGGGCAGTAGTCCCGGCAGGCCATCAGGATCCTGGCCAGGCCTTGTCACTAGATCTCTACACTCAGGTTCTGGTGTGCACATCTGTCCTGCACAGAGGTGGTGGGTGATCGTGGGGTTGAAAAGAGAGTTCTGGACAGTGGGGTCTGAATGGGGCTGAGACTTGTGCCAAGGCCAGCGTCCACAGGAATAAGGACCCCTTAGAACAATTTGGGTCCCACCCAAGGGGGTGAGGTATAATCTTCATGAAAGCTGTGCTCCGGGGACTGTACAGTCCAGGAGGTGGCAGGTGCCTCACACAGGCTCTAAGACCGAGTGAAAGGCCATGTGAGGTTAATGGAACTTCTGCTTCGCTGCAAGTCCCTCAGGGCACCTGTCACCCAGTGAAGGCTGCGTTTGGAGAAGAAGGGAAAAGACCCAAGACTGGAGACCCAAGAAAGGGGGGCTGTGCAGAAGATGGTGGGGAGAACTGTTTTGTGCACTAATGGGGGTAGAGTGCCCAGCAATGGAGGAGAGGTAGTCAGGGAGGGTACTGGTCAGAAGAGGGAACTGTGAACAGGCAGATCTGCAGCAGCGGCCCTTGCTCTTATCACTGGGGCACTGGAACTCCAGGGAGTATCCATAGGCGTTAGATGGGACGCAGAGGCCTCTGTGAGATCAGTCTGAAGGACCAGCAGGCAGACAAGGAAAGTTCCAGCCAGGGGCAGAGAGACCTGAGGTCTGGCTGCTGGGGGCTGGAGGAAAGGGATGCAGGGAAGGTGGGATCTCCTCTGGCTGGGGGCCTACAGGACAGGCAGGTGGGAGATGGAGAGTCAAGAGGTGGGTGTGGGGACACGGACAGTAGACCTCAGAATGACAGGAGTGTGATCTCACTGGGGCCTCTTTCCCTCCGCCCACAGGTAGTCTCCTGGCAACCAACACCTTCTGTCCCCTTCCCTCATCTCTCCTTGCTAGACCTTTCTGTCCTTCACTGTGGTAGCTTTCTCCCTTGACTTCTTGCTATATTCTGATCTACAGAAAAAGTCGCTCTGATTGCTAAATGGGGGTCCCTTGAGCCAGTCATCGAGCTGGTCCTCATGGCCACAGTCAGCATCTCTCATTCACATACTGGGCCTTCAGATGAGAGTCACAGACTACAGATTGAGGATGGGTGTCTGACAGTATAGATATTATGTGCCAGGCCCCCTCTCTGGGGAGAAGCGGGATCTATGAGGGAGACAGTACTCAGCCCCATCCCGATGGGAACCTCCCTTCCAGGCCCGTCTGAGGGACCAATTTTACAACCTGTCTGAGGTTTACCTGTAAGTCTCTTTGAGGTCTGTTTGAAGGCGGAAGGCTTGTGCTGAAGGTCAGCAGCAAAACCAGAAACAGATGGCCCCTGACTTTCTCCATGTAACAGAGATGGTTGAAGTGACGAAGCTTGAAGTGGGTTGTTACGATCAGGGTGCTGGCGCGTTGCCTTTGGTGATAGGTGGAATCTACTTCAAATACAGTGTATTGGTGCAGAACATTGGTTGACTTTGCCAAAACTTACTGGCGTGGCCAGTCACTTCCTCATATTTCACTGGGGAAGGAAGTAGGTAGCATCCTGTCTTTGGTGGGTTTTCAAGCATGAGAGGCTCGTGTGACGAGGAAGTCAGGAGAGGATGGTGCTACGTTTTAAGTGAAAGTGTCCCTCATGGGCTCTTGTGTGTGAATGCTTGGCTCCCAGCTAGTGTGTGTGTGTGTGTGGGGGGGGGTTGTAAAACCTTTCAGATATGAGGTCTAGCTGGCAGATGTAGGGATTGTAGGCTTAGATTTTTTTTCAAAACCTACTTTAGTAAGGGTTCTCTAGTGCTTTGATGACCCTTCTAGCCCACCGTCCAAAGGCAGAGAGGAGAGAAGACGGTAAATAGGACAACAAGATGTGGACCTGCTTAGAAGTAATTCTTTGGGGCGATCCCCATCTTCGTTTGTCAGGATTCCAGCAGTCCAGTTCAGTAGTGTCAGGATAGCAAACACATCAGCAGCGGGGGCACGATCCAGGAGAAACAGACAGGCCTCCACCGAATCGGCAGGAGTCGGGGAGCGACCAGGACCAGTCAGAATGCCAGGAGTTCTCTGCCATGCCTCTCTCAAGGAAGTGAAGATCAGCAAAGATGCTAGGCAAAGGAAGAGCTGTATAGTTAGCTATGCAAGTACCTGTCACTGTGGCTGAGTCTTTATCCTCTCTCCAAATATCATGTGTCCTGCCGCAGGAAAACACCCCGTAAGTCTGTATCATATATTACCAGAAACTTCCACTTCCAGGGTGGACTTGTGGGTTATAGCTGGCTCTACCTCTGGTCCTAGCTTTTTTCCTGATTCCCTGAGATGAGAGCATCTGAGGCTCCCATGGCTGTCATGAGCGGCTCTGCTTCCATGGTCTCCCTAAGGTGATGAACCAGACCCTCTCCAACCGTAAGGCAAAACAAATTCTCTGAGGTGGGAACGTGGCAGTCACTAGAGTGTTTGCCTAGCACACATGAAGCCCTGGGTTCAGTCTCAGCACCCCACAAGCTGGGTGTGATGATGCACACCTGTGACCCCAGCCCTCAGGAAGCAGAGGCAGGACTATTGGAAGTTCAAGGTCATCCTCAGCTACACAGGCAGTGTGAAGACAGCCTGGGCTACACGAAATTCTGTCTCACAAATAAACAAATACATAAATAGATGAATAATCCCTCCTCTAATTTTGTCTTAGGAGGCATGTGGTCACAGTGATGAGGGAAAGACCTGACAGATGGTGTTGACTAAATGACAGCAGCCAAGTTGGGAGTGGGAGACAGGTCTCCTCGACCAAGAGCTGTAAGTGCACATTTTTATTGGAGTGTGGAACTTTCTGGACTCGACATCCCAGTGCCATGTGAAATAATGTGTTCCAGAGCCTTGTAAACTGCAGTGTGCCCACTCCATGGCCTTGCTGTGAACACTAGCCTCTCTCCTTACGGGAGCTACAGGGGTAGAAACCTGTGAAGTTAGCCGGGCAGTGGTGGTGTACGCCTTTAATCCCAGCACTTGGGAGGCAGAGACAGGCAGATTTCTGAGTTCGAGACCAGCCTGGTCTACAGAGTGAGTTCCAGGACAACCAGGGCTACACAGAGAAACCCTGTCTCAAAAAACCAAAACCAAAAAAACAAAAACCTGTGAAGTTGCCTTATTTATGAAAATGTTAATTAAGCTAGGAGTAGGTAGGTGAAGTGTGACTGGGTAAATACAGAGCAGACAATGAAAAGACCTGCTAATTTCTCTCTTGAATTCACATTTTGGGAAATGTTTATAAACTGAGAATTCTAATTACTTTCCTCACTCGAGCTTTTCCTCAGGTGGCTATATTGCAACAGAATGATAGTCTCCGTGAAAAAAATCACCTATTTTTTCCAGTATTGGCCTGACTCTGACAAAGACTCACCCTTAATCAGTGCAGGAGTTTGCGCTCGTGTGGTTTAAAAGTCCTGAAGGAGCTTCAGCCGAGGTCTTCTCATTCACGTTGAGTGGAAGCCACATCCAGACGGATGGTCAGGCTTCTTCCAATCCCGAGCTTTGGCTAGGTCAAACTGAGCTTCATTCCGACTGTCTGCAGTCAGATGCATCATGGGTAGGACTTTTAAGGATGAACAGGAGGTCATGCTGGAAACGGGATAGAGGGCAGTATTGAGTTTCCCCAGAGAAGACAGAAATGAACCCCTCTCCATTTGAGGCTTATATTGGACTGAACTAGCTTGGGTCATGCACATGGGGATCCCTGGCTTTGGTTTAGGTCTGGGTAAAGCCCAGCATGACAGCTGTCACTGTGGTAACAGAAATGCTGGGGGTGCTAGAGACTAAGATGGTGCCCAGTCACACTGCTGGACCATGGGCTTTAGGTGCACAGACCTGGGTGTGTGCTCAACTGGCCGACCATGCTGTGCATCCCTGGGGAGCTGCATGGGCAGTCCTGGTCCAGCTTTGCCCCACCACTCAGTCACTTGCTTCTGCTTGCTAATATTCCGAACCCCTCCTCCACCCCTCTGTTGCCTTGAAGCCTGGCATGTCCAGGCACTGTAAAGAGCTCCAAACAGCCGAGGAGACAAGACAGAAAGCAGCAGAACAAAATTTATGGAAGAATTATCGTCATTTGCCAGAGATGTAATCTTATTACTAGGAAATCCAATAAAATTAACTAAAACACTTAATTATGGCAAGTAAGAGAGCTTAGTGAGATGTCACACCCATAATAAAAAAACAATAGCTGCAATTAGTTTAAAAATACTATAGGCTGTTAAATTATTTTTACATTAATTAATTTAAACATTCTATTTTTATTTTAACTGGTGTATACATGTGCATGTCTCTGTGTTCGTGTGAATGCAGAGGCCAGAAGGGGGCGTCGGAGCCTCTGGAGCTGGAGATACAAGCAGCTGTGAGACATTTGATGTGGGTGCTGGGAACTGAACTCAGGTCCTCAGCAGTAGCTGCACATGCTCGTCTCGGCTGAGCCATCTCTCTCGCCTTATTTATTCATTCATTTATTTGTGAGTGTGGGTGTGGCTGTGAATGTGCCGGAATGCACATAGTGCACAACTTGTGGGAATCACCTCTCTCCTTCCACCACGTAGGTCCCAAGAATGGAACGCAGGTCACCAGGACATCTTCTCTGTCCCAAATACAGTTGCTGGAGAAAGTCTTTATTTCTTCCCTCTCTCCTCCTCTTCTTCTCTGTTGTCTTCTTTTAGGCAGACTTTTGCTATGTAATGTAGCTCACACTGGCCTCAAATTTATGGTGAGCCTCCTAGCTCCCTTCCTATGTGCTGGGATTATGGGTATGTACTTACACATCTGGCTCCATTTAATTTTAAAAATCTTTGTTTGTTTGTCTGTTTTTTCGAGACAGGGTTTCACTGTATAGCTCTGGCTGTCCTGGAACTCACTCTGTAGACCAGGCTAGCCTTGAACTCAGAGATCTGCCTATCTCTGCTGTCTTAATTTAAAATCTTTTTTTTTTTTAATAAAAGATTTATTTATTTATTTATTTATTTATTTTATGTGTATGAGCACACTGTCACTCTCTTCAGACACACCAGAAGAGGGCATCAGATCCCATTACAGATGGTTGTGAGCCACCGTGTGGTTGCTGGGAATTGAACTCAGGATCTCTGGAAGAGCAGTCCGTGCTCTTAACCGCTGAGCCATCTCTCCAGCCCCCAGAGGCATTTCCTAACCATCACTTGCCACTAAATACCACCAGACCTGATGCTCTTCCTGTGCTTGTGAGCTCAGCTGCTGTGGGCACCTTTCATCATGGAATCATGTGATGGTTGTCCTTGTGCAGGTGGATGCTTTCACTTAGCACTTTGAGATTCACCCATGTTGTACTCGGGTGGGAGCTAACCTCCTTTTAAATCCATGCTGTCCCCCACCGCATGGAAACACAGGTCTGTGTTCACCCAGGCATTTGTTGATGGACGCCTTTAGCTTCTGCTCCTTGGCGATCATGGCTCACTCTGCTAATGTATATCGCTGTACAAAAAAAATCAGTTTGAAACTGCTTGCAATTCTTTTGGGTCTGCCTGCAAGAAGAGTTGCTGGACCACGTGGCCTTGACAGTGCGTGGTGAAGACTGATCTGCCCAGGATGGTCAATGGACATCCTGGTCATGGCTCAGCTAGTGTCTCTATGGTTCCTTCCATAATCATTTGGGCTCACAGAGGGAGAAGGAAAAGTCTCAGGAGTGTCTGGACCTGGTGTCTTCTGTCTGGGCTGAGGGAGATAGGATGGCAGAAGTTTTTAAAGACATAGCTTCACTTTGGAGATTGTGCGGTTGTCCCTGGCTCAGCTCTTCTGCGCATGTCCGCTTGGACGTGGTGGCAACTTGGGCTGTCCAGGCTGTTGGTTTTGAAGGTGGAAGGTATGGGGCTAGGGGCAGCAGAGGGAGAGGGGAGAGGCACCTTTGGGTCAGTCAGGGCTAACTGGGGCCCATCCTGTCTCTCTCACTCCCAGAGGAGTCAGTGACAAGGGTAGGTTGTTAATGAGAGCAATTGCTTCAGTCATTTCTTCAGTTTGGAGAGTCACAGGGTCTGGCAACTGGCCCAGTGCGAATCATGGTGTTCAGGAAGAGCTGGCTGCACTGTCACTGTGAGCTTGGGCCAGCAACAGCCTGCAAAGGCAGAGAAGCAAGAAGCCACCCTCCCATTCTGTCCTTTCCATCCCCACTGCTTCCTGCCTCTTCTCTCTGCCAGACTCAGCCCTCCTTCCCACTTCTAGCTTTGCGCATGCGCCAGGCTGGAGTCAGGTTCTGCCTAACCTCAAGGACTTCCCAGTCAGAGAGGGGAATTGAGGTAGAGGCAATAAGCCCACCCTAAGTGGCGTCAGAGCTATGGAGCTCTTATGCCAGTTTTTGGTGAGTTAGAGAAGGCTTCCTGGAGGAGGCAGAAGCATCAGGTGATGCTTCTCAGAGGGAAGCTGTTTCCATGGTCTCTCTAGGTGAGTATGGGTTTCTGGGATGGGAGGATTTCAGGCAGAGCAACAGCATATAGGTCAGGGGCTGGAAGGAACACAGGAGACAGGAGATGTCTTAGGGTTTCTATTGCTGTGATAAAATGATGGCCAAAAGCAACTTGGGGAGGAGAGGGTTTATTATTTACGACTCTCAGGTCACACTCCATTGCTGGCAGAAGCCAGGACAGGAACTCAAATAGAGCAGAGATGTGGACTGGAGCTGCCATGCAGGGGCCATAGAGGAATACTGCTTACTGGCTTGCTCCCCATTGCTTGCTCAACCTGCTTTCCTATAGTCCCCAGGACCAACAGCCTAGGGATGACACCACCCACAGTAGGCTCGACCCTCCCACATCAGTCACTAATTTAAGAAGCACACCATAGGGTAATCTGATGGGAGCATTTTCTCAGTTGAGCCTCCCTTTTCCCAAATGACTCAAGCTTGTGTCAGGTTGACATAAAACCAGCCAGCACAGTGGGACGGGGGGGGGGGGGGAACAGGGAAGGGGGGAGTTGGCTGAGCTGTATTGAGGAGTCTGTGAGATCACATTCCAGACCTGAAGCTCGATCCATAACCCATGTGCCTGTGTGTGTGTGTGTGTGTGTGTGTGTGTGTGTGTGTGTGTGTGTGTGTGTCTTGAGAAAGGGTCAGGAAGCCCATGTGGGCAGTAAGTGCAGGCATACAGGCAGAGCACACTGTGAAGTGGCTGTCCCAGTTGATACCAACCATAATCACAAGGTGCTGAGCTAGCTGCTATGGTTCAGGGCCCAACCATGTTTTTGGAGTCATGGGAGCTGAATTGTACAAAGCACAGAGAACCGACCACAGTTACTGCTCACCTTACACCTCTCCACCCCACTCTATAGGTCACACTCAATACATAAAATCCACAGATGTGAACTCACCTCTGAAGGGCCTACTAAGGCTAGATGTGTGCCCAACTGGTGGCTATTGTGTGACAAGACCTTTCCTGGGGAACACAGCACCCACATCTACTCACCTCAGATAGGGAACCCATGAGAGACCAAAGAACAGACACCATCAAAGTCCAACTTGGTAAACCAATATGCTTTATTAGGGTTACTTACAGGAATATGGGTGAGAGGTTACTTACAGGAACAGAACTCAAAGACATCTGAATCACCAAAGCTCAGCTCAGTATGGGTGACAGCTAACAAAGCCGGGAACCCAGTGCACACTGCACAGCCTACAGGCAGCTAAGTAGGTTGGAGAGTTTCCTTTCCAGGTGGATCAGTTGATACATGCCTCTTCCAGGCAGCTAGGCTGGTCTGTTGTGTGTTACAGCTTGGCTTGTGTGTGAGTAGGGATCTACAGTTTACTTACTCACACCGGGAGGGAGGGGGCTAGTGAGTCTGGTAAGTTTCAGGGTCTTCCTGTAGCTATTTTGAGTTGTGCACCTTCTGGCTTAAGGAACTTCCCTGCAGGTAGGAATGTTTCCGTCTCAGGAGGAAATTGTTCTACAATACTAGGCATTGTTCCTTTGCTCTTGGAGCTGTGAGTTGCAGGCCTGGGACTGAATCAGAGAAACACACACTTACAGATCACCCCTGGAGCGCCTCTGCTCCATAGTTGGCACAGTAGCTGGAGAGACAGAGGCCTGCTCTAAGGAGGAACTGTCCAACCCATAGTTAAAGCAACTTTCTTTAGTGGGGCATGTTTCTTGGACTACAGACTTGAATGACTGGTAAAACTGACATACCACGCATGGGGCAGAAAGTTGACTCACTCCAAAAAGAACTCTTACCTCTTCTAAGACCTTTGGCCTACTAGGGTGAGCTCAGACAGAAGGAACCTGAACAGTGTGGCCATGTCACACATGGTGAATCTCTTATCTGCTGTGGATGGTAAAGAGGGCCTTGTACCAGGTAGGTTGGAGCTTAGACTTCAGGGGTACTTCAGGGTCTGAGTCTAAGGTGGGACAAATGAGTAAGGGCAGTGGGGTGGGGGCAGGGTCCCTGGGTGCTGTGAATGGGAGAAATCACTGGCCATGTGCCAGGTACTGCTCCACAGTGTACTACGTGGGTTAATTCATTTAAGCCCTCTAACACTGTGGAAGCAAGAATGTTAGCACCACACCATAAGGGGTGAGGATATAGGTGCCCGTGTGGTTGGCATGGATCGTCCGTGGTAAAGGCTGTCCCCAACAGATGGGCCTGAGTGTCTGCACCATTGCAGAATCTTTGAGTCTGCCTGGCGGTTTCCCCAGCCTGGATGTCCTTGAGGACAGTGATGGACCTGTCTCAGCCTTCTGTCCCCGGAAACTGATGCAGGCCCAGCGCCAGGAAGTTGATTAGAGACTGGCGGGAAGGGAGAGGGGAAGAGGGGAAGGAAAGCTGATGGGGTGGGGCTTATGAGACCTCCACTGGTAGCCAGGGCCTCCTGTCCTATGCCTGTACCCACCCGGGCCTTCTGGGATCCCATCTGTACCTGTCACCCATGGGTGCTCCCTGTCTCATGAAGCTCAGCCGTCTCCTTGTCCAAAGCCATTTTTCCACCAGACAAACGAGGTCTGGTCCCGCCTTCCCATTCAATCCGACAGGCTTGCTGTCAGCTGCTGTGGCATCTGCTCTCGTCAGAAAAATTAAGAAGGAAGCAAGAGACGCCACAGCCCCTGAGCTGCCAGCAGGGCAGAGACTCCTGGCTGACTTCTACTGGGAAGGGAGTGAGGGGCCAGCCTAGGCCAGTGGGGACACAGATCCTCACTGGTTCTTTTCCCTTAAGAATTGGAAGGGCGATTAAAAGTGTGGTTTCCTGAGCCAACCCCTGGGTTGAGTCTCAGCTCTGAGTTGACCCCACTGTGTGTTTCTTTGGGTCTCACTGAACCTCTCTGGGCCTTGGTTTTCTAGACTATAAAACAAAATAAAGATAATTATGTACAAATGAAGTGAATTATTACTAGTGAAGTGCTCAGAACCAAATGTGTACCTGGTACTTAGTGAGTGCTCCTGGCAGTTTACTGGGGTACCCCTGGCCCCAAGGGTTGAGTATAAACGAGAAGCCCTGCCTTGGCTCACACAGAGCCAGAGTAGTAGAGAACCACTGGAGTAGGCTTCCTGCATTCTACAGACCCCTGCTGACCCCTGACCTGTTCCCTCTGCCCTGGGGACTTCCAGTGTGGTGGGGGAGACTTGGTATAAGAAGTAGGTACATCAGGAAGGAGAGGCACATAAGCTTGTTGGCTGGAGGAGCGGGCTTTCTGGAGGGCTGGGACAGGCCAGCATTGTCAGGAGGATGCAGGGGTGTGAAGTCTCCCTACCTTTGTTTAATTTTTTTTCTCTTTTTTTTGAGACAAGCTTTCTCTGTGTAGCCTGGCTGGAATTTACTCTGTAGACCAGGCTGGCTTTGAACACTGAGATTCACCTGCCTCTACCTCCCAAGTGCTAGGATTAAAAGCGTGAGCCACCACTGCCCGGCTTCATTTTTGTTTTGCAAGGCAGGATCTCACTCTGAGCCCTGGCTGTCTTGGAACTCATTATATAGATCAGGCTGGCCTCAAATCCACAGAGGTCTGCCTGCCTCTGCTCCTGAGTGGGTCACCAGACTGGGCCTAGACCTGTGTTTTTAAGACAAAGTTTCCTTCCTTCCTTCCTTCCTTCCTTCCTTCCTTCCTTCCTTCCTTCCTTCCTTCCTTCCTTTCTTCCTTCCTTCCTTCCTTCCTTCCTTCCTTCCTTTCTTTTTAAAAGCATTTTATGGATTTATATTTAAACGCAAGAGTAGTTAAAGAATTTTTATATAAGCACACAGTTATCTTCCAATAAGAATTCAGGACGTGCCAGCCTAGCAGACTGGGATTCTGTAATACCGTCTAAAGCCCAGTCAATCTTCCCATTGGTATTCCTTTTTTTTTTTTTTTTTTTTTTAAGAAATAATTTTTTTATTTTTATCAGAATCTGATTCTAATGAACAGAAATAAATTTCTTTACAGAACACATAATCACTTAAAATATTTCTAAATACAAGTTTATATTAATAATGACAACAAATTCCTTAGAAACATAAACATATTATTTTGTGGTTTTGTAGTTGGTGGTGGTCTTTGAGACATGGTTCAGGCTGGCCTTGAACTTGCTATGTAGCTAAGGATAATTTTGAACTTCTGATCCCCCTACATCCAAGTGCTGGGATTGCAACCATGTGCCACTATGGCATACTTTGTTTTTTGTTTTTTGTTTTTTTTAAATTCAACTTTTAAGCTTGATCTTTTGGAACTTTAGATTTTTTTCCCCAGTGATTGGGTATTGCCTACAAGTATCTCTGGAAGTATTATTAGCAAGATAGGTCACAGACCCACTCCGTTTATTCATAAGTATACAGTACAATTCTGAGCAAAATTTAATATATTGAAATGAAAACTAAAGTAGTTTAAATTCCTGGAAATTATGCTTTTTAAAAACCAAAACCTAAAACCATGACCTCACTACATAGCCCTGACTGGCCAAGACAGTTTTCTTCCGTAGCTCTAGGTGATTTGGAACTCACTTCCTTGGCCTCTGACTCTTCTTGATTCTCTGCTTGTCTGGTCTCCTTGAAAAAAATTATCTCACTATGTTACCCAAGCTGGCCTCAAAATTCCTGGGCTCAAGTAATCCTCCTGTCTCAGCTCCTGAGTAGCTGGGCATGCTACCAAAGCCCTACTAAGACTAAGGGACTCTCGCACCCAGCTTGCAGATCACGCAGCAGCTGAGCGCCGCAGACTCTGTCCAGCAGGGGGCAGCCGCGGCGCGTAGATGTGTGTCGGCTTTGCTGCGCTGGTACCTAGGGAAGGGTCTAGGTAGGAGGTGGGGAGGCCAGATCCGGGTGTTCAGGTTTCCAGGGCTGGAGCGCCACCGTCATATCTCAGGATCAGTCCTGCCAGAGAACAAGGACGCCCGCGAGAGCAGGGGTCTTTAGTCATTCTCAATCCTGGGACAGTGTTAAAATCACTCCGGCAGTGCTAAAAACCTCAGAAGCCTGTGCCTTCCTCAGATCAGTGTCAATCTCTGGGGGCGGGGCCCAGGAACCCCAATTACAAAAATCTCCCCTGACATACTAAGCAGATCGGGTCGCCAGGATTTGAGATTGAATAAACACAGTCCTGGCTACTTTTTCCTTCCAGAGAGGGAAGTCCTGAGTGGATGGCTGTCTCGGGAGTTGATTTGGTTAGGGTTGGTTTGGAGGGTGAGAGGTGACAGAATTGACAGTTCACAAAGGAGGGTGGGTGCCTGCTCCCACCCTCGGAGGGGGAAGTTCTCAGAGGGCAGGTGGAACACATGCGTTCTTGAGCATGTGTGCACAGGCATGCTTTGAGGGTTCAGGGTGACTACGTGCTTGCACACACGTTTCTCTGGCCTGTGCAGGTGCTACATACGCATGTTGGTACAGGAGAGTTATTAATACTCAAAGCTGCTAAACAACTCCTGTGCTCATCGGCACGAATATGGGTGTGTGCGTATGCACACACACACAGAGCTGCGCTTTTTCTCTGGCTTCCATGTCCACAGGGTGTGGCGACCTCAGGGATGGAAACCTGCATGCCCTGTATCCATGGATCTTTTCAAGCTCTGCGGACGTCGAGCTTTGCTGTTTGAAGGTCTTTTTCCTTTCTCTCATTCAGCCTGATCGATATGCCTCCCTAGTGCAGCCTCCCCACAGACCACACACAGGCGGGATCTGTGCGGACAGAGTCAAGTGTGGGCTTAGAAAAACCCACAACCCTCCAGGCACGATTTCTTCAGCCAACTCTAGGTTGGCAGCTGGTTCTGCTGGTAACAGCCTCCTCATAGCTGATGCAGCTGGGACCAGGCACTGGATACCCACCCAGCAGACCTGGTTCACCATGTTGGAAAGGGTAGGGGAGGCCCAAGCTGGCTGGGAACAGAGAACTCCTGGACAGACCAGCTCTGTTAGTGAAAATGGTGTGTGCTTAGTGGATCGAAGGGTTGGTTGCATGGACTGAATATGACATATGTCTTGCTTTATTCGGTTGCCTTTGAGATCAGAGTTCAGATCTGATGAAGAGTGAGCCATCTTCACTGTCACCTCAGTGGAGGTGGAATCACATAGGCACACTTTTGGGTGTGTCTGGGAGTGTATGGGCAAGGAAGACCCTCCCTGAATGTGGGCAGCAGTAGACCACTGACTGGGGGTCTCAGACTGAATAAATGGGGACAGTCGGGTTGGAGAGATGGCCCATTGGTTAAGAAAGCATACTGCTCTTGTGATGACCTGGGTTTCTTTCCTAGCACCCACATGAGATAGCCCACAATAGCCTGTAATTCCAGCTGTGAGACCACATGTCTATGGCCCAGGCATCACATGGTCACGTGGTTTTGGAGAAGGCAATCTATGCTCCACAAATCTCTTTGCATCATGAGGTTGACTGCCGCGTGACCAGCCACTTCATGGCCTAGTTTACAGTATGCAAGAATAACCCCTTCCTCCCTTGTTGCTTCTGGTGAGGTGTCTTATCCTAGCAAGGAGAAACATAACCAATACAGCCTTGACCTTCCTTTAGGATGGAGGTAATTTACACAGCATGGCTACAGACAGCATGTCCACAGACAGGACCCTGTTGGGCATGGTCTGGATTGAGAACATTGGCTCTTTCTGTAAGAGAAGCCGATGTGCCTTTCTGTGAGGCATGCAGATCCCGCCCCGTGGACATCAGCGCCAGGCCACCTAGGAGAGAGTGCGAGGCAGGCCATTTTACAGGGGTGAGGGTGTGGGTGTACTGAATCTGTGTAACGCATTATCTGATGTTTGTGTGTTATGTTGTGTGGTGGTGCAGGAAATGTGGCTCGGCATGGAGCATGTGTTAGACTGAACATGCGGCACCTGGGTGTCGGGTGTAAGATGAATTTGGGTGAGAAATGCTTCTTTTGGAGAGGAAGGAGGTACATTCATGCGTGTACTGGGCTAATGGGAATTTCAGTGTAGCTGAGATAGGTGCTCCATTGCTTTCTGTTGGACATGGTGAATGGGGTATATCCCACTGTGCACGTGGGGGCAGCTGGTTAGGTGGGGCATTCCTGAAGGCTGGTTCAAGGCTTCAGCATTCTAATCAAGTTTTTGCATTCACAGGTAGCCCTCCCCAAGGCTCCAGCCAGCCTCAGGCTGCATGGATGGGGTGAGCTGGGCTTGGTCCTGATGCTGTTTTAACTATACTGCCCCCAGGGACAAGAGGCTAGCAGGGCTCTGCCTGTGAGCTTGTCCTGAAGTAAGAAGGAAGTTGGTTGGTGGTTCCTACGGGAGCTTCATCAGGAGTCTCCTGGTCTCTGACAGGCCTGACTTGTGACCTCTGTCCAGGTGTACTATGAAGGTCAGCTCAGCACTTTAGGCCAACTGCCCTCCACGCCAAGGGACATCACTTCTTTTGACCCCAAGGCTACCTCTTTCCTGTGCCTCTGGTTGCTGATCCTTGTCATCTAGCCAGGCCAGCCTTCTACTTTTCTTCCCAGCACCAACTTCCAGTTTCCACTGAGGCGATGTCTAGTGCACGTGTGCCCACCACACTGTAGTTCCTTCAGGTGTCACAGGGAAGCTCCTGGGAGACCTTGGTACCCCAGAGTCGACTCAATTTCTTTGTGACCTACCTGGGTAGATTCCCAGTGCTCACTCATGCCGCTGAGGGTGAACAGTGGGGAGGGGAACATGTTCTCTGTCTGATGCTCAGGCTGTTGGCCGGAGTCTCTCTTGACAGATAGGAAGGGGTGCCTGCAAGTGTTGCAGCCTGTCATAGCTGAGGCTCACCCTTGGGATTAGGTTGGGTGTCCCGGTAGGAGGGGTGAAATTGCAAGAAAACAGATGAGTTTCCTTAGGAAAAAAAAAAGCCTTCCTGCTCCTAGGGTTTCACTGTCACTCAGGCTGGCCTTGAGGTTGTTTTAACTCAGACCCCCAAGTGCTGGGATAACAGGCATGTACTCAAATGCGTGGTTTAAGGGGGATCTTTATAGTCTCCAGGTCCTAGGAAAGATGGAAGCCCCAAGCAGAGGGCACTGCTACTTGCTCTCTCACAGGGCCTGTGTGGTCCTCGACCTTGCTCAGTGTACTGGCTAGTTTTGTGTGTCAACTTGACACAAGCTGGAGTTATCACAGAGAAAGGAGTTTCAGATGAGAAAACGCCTCCATGAGATCCAGCGGTAAGGCATTTTCTCAATTAGTGATCAAAGGGGGAGGGCCCCTTGTGAGTGGTACCATCTGTGGGCTGGTAGTCTTGGGGTCTATAAGAAAGCCAGCTGAGCAAGCCAGGAGAAGCAAGTAAGCCAGTAAGTTACATCCCTCCATGGCCTCTGCATCAGCTCCTGCTTTCTGACCTGCTTGAGTTCCAGTCCTGACGTCCTGTGGTGATGAACAGCAGCATGGAAGTGTAAGCTCAATAAACCCTTTCCTCCCCAACTTGCATCTTGGTCATGATGTTTGTGCAGGAATAGAAACCCTAACTAAGACACTTAGTATGCTGACGAGGGATCTTTGGGACTTAGAATGTCTGTGTCCTGCAGTGTGCTTGTTGAACAGTGGGCATATGAGCACAGCTTCCTTACATGTTTGGTGTGTTTGTGTATGTTGTATGTGTGTGCACACACACGCACATATGCTCATGTGTGGTACCAGGGATGAAACGCAGGGCCTCACACATAGGTCGCACTATCAGCTCTCTGAACCCCTGGCACAGTGGCTGTGTGTGTAGTGGGAAGAAGTCAGTAAGTAAAGTCACAGTTGACATCAGAATCTGATAGTCACCCTCTTGATGCCGAGACTTATGGCAGAATGACATCAACCCTTAGTGGATCCTAACTGCCATGCTCCCACCTATCACATTGTGGAACTGTAGTCCTCACACATCCTGAGAGCAGGCATCCCTTGGCACCTGTCTTGGGGAGAAGAGACCCAGGCATGAGCAAGGCAGGGACTTGCTCATGGTCTTGTGATGGTGACTGGAGGCAGAAAGCCTGACACCTGAGCTTTAGCTCTTAGGCACTGGGTGCTGGCTGGGGGACACTGAGTTCTTGAGAACAGTGAGAGGCTAGGGGATACAGAGTCTTTGGAAAACAGTAAGAGCATAATAAGTGTTAGCATCACACATGGGAACAGCCTATCAGCAGCAGCATCTTTCTAGGAGGCCATATCTCCTAGGCGGGGTTTCTACCCCGCCTTTGATCATTCAGTTCCTGGATAAAAGACACACAAATTTTATTATTTACAATAAGCCCTAAACAGTACAAGAACTGGGCAGATATCTACCCTCTATGCTATTAGAACCCTCTTTCCTATGTTTCATCTGGGCTGCTCTTCACTCCAATTGTCCAGCCTTCAGGGCCATGTCATCCTGAACTCACCTAACCCATGCCGGCTTCTCCATCCTCTCCTCCGTCTTCTCATGGTTCTCCCCCTGCCCCCACACTCCCAAGCCTGGGAATCTGAAACCCTGCCTATGTCTCTTCTGCCCAGCTATTGGCTGTTGGCATCTTTATTTACCAATCAGAAATAACTTGGGAGCAAGGTCACATATTGTCACTTGGGTCTTTGTGAGGACTCTAGTCTCTGGAGCAACCAGGTCTTGGGGGCCCACACTCAGCAAAAGACCAAACCTCAACAGAATAATAAGTGTTAACATCACACAAGGAACTGCTCACCTTGGAAGAGCCAGAACAGAGTGCTAATTGTCACAGTTGGTATGGAGGCTCCTCAAGAACTAAAAATTGAACTGCCGTGTGACCCAGCTATGCCTACTCTGGGTGTGTTCCTGAAGGCCTAGAAGTCCTACCTCAGAGAGACACGTCAGAGCCAGGAAGGAAAACATATTGTGTTTATTGCAGAGCTATTCACAATAGCCAGGACCCAGAGGCAGCCTCAATGCCTAACAACAGACAAATAGGCAAAGAAAATGCCCGTGCACCCATGCACACAAACACGTTTTCTTTGTTGTAAAGACAACGTAATTACATAGTGTGCAGAGAAATGGACCCAGATAGTATCGTGTTAAGTGAAACGAGCCAGACTCAGAAAGACAGACATTGTATCTTTTCTGTTGTATGGGGAATCTAGATAAATATAGATGCAAATCTGTACGTGGCAATGGAAGTAGAGAATGGACTGTAAATGGGAAGGGAAGGGTCGGAAGCAGGAGTGGGGAGGAGAGCAAGATAAGGAAGTGGGGAAGAAAGACCAAATACGTTCTTTTCTGAATTTGAAGAATCTGGATTTAAATAGGCACACATGTGCCTGAAAGTAGCGGTGGACCCTAGGGAAGGAAGGCTGTAGAGAGAATCTCTTGTGCACTGCATAAGGACATTCACCTGTCAGTAAAAAAGTCTATGGCCTAGGCTGGAGAGATGGCTCAGCGGTTAAGAGCACTGGCTGCTTTTCCAGAGGTCCTGAGTTCAATTCCCAGCAACCACATGGTGGCTCTCAACCATCTGTGATGGGAGCTGATGCCCTCTTCTGGCATGCAGGTGCACATGCAGATAGAGCACTCATGTTCATTAAGTAAATAAAAATAAATCTTAAAACGTCTATGGTCAATAAGCTGAAGAGTTCTGGCAGAGCGAGAGCTAGAGAGTCAGACGTGGGAGTTTTGCCCTAAACTCTGAGGAGGAGACAGACACATAAAACTGAGGACCAGGTAATAGTCATATGGTGGGGCTTAGAATAGAATAAATGAAATAATTAAGTTATACACTAATCTTATGGCCTATGCATCTATTCATAAATATAATTCTCAGAGTTGTTATTTCAGGGAACTTATGCATGGGTGGAAAAGCCCATGGTTACAGAAGGGAACAGTGGGGTTTCGGGTGAGGGTCCCGGGGTAAATGACAGCAAGGCACTATGATGAATATGCACACACATGTCATAACAAAAACCCATTTTAAAAATATTTATTTATTATGTACACATTGTTCTGCCTGTATGTATGCCTGCAGGCCAGAAGAGGTCTGATCTCATTACGGATGGTTGTGAGCCACCATGTGGTTGCTGGGAATTGAACTCAGGACCTCTGGAAGAACAGCCAGTGCTCTTAACCTCTTAACATCTCTCCAGCCTCGAAACCCATTATTTTAAGCTTAAATAGCTAAGGAGGGGTAGAAACCTCTAGCAGAGATTTAAATACTTTCTACAATATAAGGCTTTGTCACAGGGGCCACACCCCCTCACTTGGGTCATCCCGGCCCCGCCCCTTCCCCCAAGGATTCAGCTGGAACTGGCCTTGTCAGCTGAATGGGACCCTGGCTTTTGCCCTGGACTGGGCCTTCCCTTGTCTGACACTGGTATCTAGGAGTGCCCCCTGTTCAGGCTAGGAGGTGGGTGTCTGTGTAGAAGGCAGGCCCCCGGCCTGTCAGGTTTGGTTTGGTTTATTCTGACACTATTTATTCCTGCATTTGCTGATCTTTGTTCTGCTCTGAGGAGGTTCTCAAGGAGTGTTCTCTGGGATTCAGGAGCCTCCGCCTACAGATTGAGGTGTTCAGGAAGCGCCCCGCTGTTTTTCTCCTTTCTTGCCGATTTCACTTGCGAGGTGGAGGGAGCCCCATCCTTTGCTTTCTTAGGCGTGTGGATGTAAGATTGGCAGATGTGGGTGGGGGCTTCTAGCTAGTGGGAAGATGGGAGTGGACAGGTACCCAGGGGGGCACTGAAGGTTCCTGGCAAGGAGGGGTAGGCAATGAGGACACAGTGAGTCAGTGCCCTGGGCAGGCTGCTGAGTTCTTGAACCAGGGCCTAATGCCCTTTCCTGCTCATATGTGACCAGGATGCCTGTGCAGATGGATGTGCCCTGCAGAATAAACCTTCAGGTTTATTCTGATTCTGTCCAGTTCAACAGTGTTAGACTGTGTGAGATCTGGAAGGATACTTGGTTCTGGCTCTATGGAGCTGGGGTCACAGTGGATAGTTCTAGGGCTTAGTAGTACTGGGAATTCTAAGCCAGGATGTCTTGTGAGGCCCCATGAGGGGTCCATGTGTGGTGGGGGATACAAGGGGAGACAAGGGCTTCCAGGCTGATGGGAGATATTGGACCATGAGGGGCCTGGAGATAACTCTTTAAGACAGAAGGTTCTGGAAGGACACAGGTCATGGTCATGGAAGAAGTGAGAGAGGTGGACTGGGGCTGGGAATGTGGTAAATTTAAGTGCTTGATTTATTTTATTTTTAAAGATTTATTTATTTATTTTATGTATATGAATGCTCTATTTGCATGTACACCTGCATACCAGAAGAGGGCATCAGATCCCATTACAGATGGTTGTGAGCCACCATGTGGTTGCTGGGAATTGAACTCAGTGCCCCCGGAAGAGCAGCCAGTGCTCTTAACTGCCGAGTCATCTCTCCAACCCCGTTTATTTGATTTTATTCTATTTTTATGTGGGTGTGAGGGTTTATACCTGTAATTCCAACACTCTGGATGTGGAAGCAAGAGGATCAGAAGTTTGAGCACATCATTGGTTCTGTTTCAAGTTCAAGGCCAGTCCAGGGTAGTTGAGAGCTTATCTAAGGGGGAGGGGGTGTCTGGTATGCATAGGACCAGAAAGTAGAAAGAGGTCCTGAAGGGAGGAGGTGGTAGGGACATAATGTGACATGCAAATAGGAGGGAGGGGGGAGTGTGGAGAGGGCGGGATAGAGAGGAGGGAGGGAGGGAGGGAGGGAGGGAGGGAGGGAGGGAGGGAGGGAGACACCACGTGTGCATGCAGGTGTCAAACGAAGCCCATTCAGTTGTCTGTGAACCAAGAATTCATCATGAAAAGAGTTCACTTGGTGTTTAGCCACGGTGCCGCAGAGCAGTGCCGAGATCCTGTTTTTGCAGTTTGAGTGTGTGCTGGCAAGTGTGTAGATGCTGTTGCTCTGGAACAAAGGATTTTTAAAAAAATCAGTTGCTTTGGTATAAATGCCCATCTCCAGCCCTGAGTCACATTGCTTGGGGTGCAGAGCTGCAGAGAGGGACTGACAGTAGCTCTCCTAATCTGGTACAGGCTGGTTACCACGCAGATCAGAGAGAGGCCAGCTGACGTATCCCCCACCCCGTGTGTGTGTGTGTGTGTGTGTGTGTGTGTGTGTGTGTGTGTGTGTGTGTGTGTGTGTTTCCTTTTCCTTACATATTCACAACTAGCCTGACACAGAGATCCACCTGCCTCTGCCTTCTGAGTGCTGGCATTAAAGGCATGTGCCACATCCAGCCCAGCTTTCTTTTTTAGACACAGCCAGTAGATAAGAACATTTCTCTCCAGAGTCCCTCTGTCTCCTTGTCCTCTGGAGTTAGCACACAGGACAGAAATGTTTCGGAAGGACAAACTGAACTGGAGAACCCCTTTGACAGCCTTGTCCTGTTTCTTGAGGGGACCTTGAAAACAGGCTCTTGGGAGAAAGTGGGTGTCAGGAGAGGGTGCTCATGTGATCAGGTTTCAATGCAGAGGACAGGAGGACAGCATGCTGGGATGAGAGGCTGATGATAATAATTATGACAATTATGCAAAATACACAAATAATAATTATGGAAAATCATGATTATTATTTGTGGGTGGGAGATGTCTGTAGTTTTTTTGGAGCTGGGTGCCCCTTTCCAAGTGGGTGGCTGAGTGTCACAGCCAGGTTTGGGGCTGGTTGGCAGGAGCGGGACTTTTCCTCCCTGGACAGCTGTCCTGGGTCCTGGGTCTTGGGGGAAATCCTGCTTACTGATGGCACCGACAGTCCTCCCGCTGTGATCTGCATGGTGTCCCTGGTCTCTCATGATGAATTCACTCTAGGCTTCATTTTAGCTTTTATTCCCTTGTGAGGGAGTGCAGCAGCTCTGGTCACCCTCATTTCACAGAGGGTGTGAACTAGGTCAAGTAACCTGCTGAGAGCCATGCAGCCAGTCAGAGAAGGCTGGGCCAGAACCCTCGGTTGTGGACTCATGTGGTCATTGGAACCTGGACGTCAGCCTGTCTTCCCAGCTTTCTCTACATGTTTGATAAGACATCAGACACACTCCAGAGAAGCAAGGGTCAGCATTCCTGACAGACTTACCTGCTGGATGTAGGAGTTCATATTTAAAGTTTATTTATCTCCGAGGATAATTCTGCTACAAAGTGCCAATCACATCTATTGACAAGAATGAAAAAGATAGATTATGCTCAGGTCTGGGCATGATGAGGAGAGCGGGCTGTTTTCCACGTCACTGGGGAATGAGAGGCACATTAGACACCGGAAATAAGGTCATCAGAACCAAGGAATTAAAAACAAAACAATGAGTTCATGTAGAGAGCAGGGGTATGTATGCATGCCATGGCGGACACCTTTCATTATTGGTCCTTGCTTTCTACCTTGTTTGAGACAAGGACTCTTGTTCGCCACTGTATACCAGGCTTGCTGGTCCGTGAGCTTCCAGAGAGTCTCCCATCTCTGTCTTCTATTTTGCTGTAGGAGTGCTGGGGTCACCTGTGCTGGGGGGTGATTGGCCTTATCTGGGTTCTGGGGTTTGAACTCTAGTCCTCAGGTTCTCAAGCTAAGTGGTCTCCTCACAGAGCCATCTCCTCAGCTGCCAATGAGCTGGAAAGTCTCCACACCCCATGAGTGGGTCACCAGTCTCTCTGTGGGAACACAGGGATCCAAGCATAAAGAGAGCTTCCTCTCCTTCTGTCTGTGGCCTGTCAGTTATTGAGCCCATTTCTTTCGTATGTGTTTGAGTGTATACATGTATGTATGTATTCATGCATGGGGGGGGGCAGAGGTCAACCCCAGGTGTAATTCCTCAAGATGCCCGTCCTCTCCCCCCCCCTGTGTGATACTAGCTTGGGACCTGATGATAGGAGTAGGCTGTCTATGACCCCCCAGGATCTGGTACTTCTGCTCCCACAGGTGACTTTTTAAGAAAAATGTGGGTGCTGGGGATCAAATTAAGCTCTTCATGCTTGATGCTCATGCCTGAGCTACCTCCCCAGCACCCCATTCCCCATCCCCAGCCGGATGCTTTTCCTTTCTTTAAATACAGTTTTGTGTTTTCAGACAGGCCTCAAACTCACCGTGCAGCTCGAGACGACCTTGAACTTCTGATCCGTTCGCCTTTCCTTCCCAAGCGCTGGGATTCCAGGCATACACCACCGTCCCTAGCTTTTAGGCAGGGTTAGAGATGGCACCCAGGACTGCATGCATGGGAAGCGTTTGAGCTACACCCCTGGCCCTTCACCCACAACTGTTTTCAATCAGGAATTAGAAACTGGAGCAGCATCCTGTCTCTTGGGGGAAGATGGTTAACGGGTGATGCTCTGACAGGTGGTTCTGTCCAGATGTGCGGATCCAGAGGCTCATCTGGGAAATCTTATGGGGCGAAAGCGAGTCCGGTCAGCATCTGAACCAGTTCTCACCATTTGGAAACTTCTCTCTGCGGCGGTGAAGATGAAATGAGAAAATGTTTGCATCTTGCACTGACCTTCTGTCCTCCTATCTCCTTGCTTTCTTCCTAGTTTGGGGGGTGAGGCTGGCACCTCTTGGGTCCTCAGCACCCCTTTATTTAGGGGCTTCCATCCTTCTAGATCCTACTGGACCTTGGTTTGCAGATTATCTGCATGGGGCAGAGCCAACATGGTAGGGGCAACTCTAGGTGGGTGGCAAGATGGCTGTTCTGTGAGGATGACTGGGCAGGCATGTGGCAGGAACCTTGGAGGCGGTAACTATTGGCAAAAGCTCTTTCCTCAGTACCCTCTGGAGTCCCCCTGGCTCCATGTATGTGTGTAAAGGATCCTAGGAATGGGGTGTGTTCTAAACTGTTAATAGTTTATCCCTGAAAAATCTGTAAACAAACAGCATTCCCAGCTCTGTAAAGTGCGGGTGGAAGCAACTCAGTGTGACTGAAGGCATCACATGTGACTCTAAATGACTGTGTCAACATGAGCTAGTGTCATTAATAACAACCCTGCACAGCCTGGCAGAAAGACACGAGAGCAGGAGGGGGACTGGGACTAAGAGGCAGTTCTGGATTCAGCAGACCTAGGTGTGTCTGTTTAGTGTCTTTAGGGCTGTGTGACGTGATACTGTCTCATCATCTCTCTGAGCCCAGGGTTTTCATTTATGAATTTAAAATGCTAACGGTCTTTCTCCTGCAGGGCCGCGAGAATGAAATGAGATGAACTGAGGGTGCTACTGTCTCTCTGTGTGTCCCTGCTGCTCTCTGCAACAGTGCAGACACTTGCTGCTCTAGCAAGCCTCCCATGAGCCTGAGGTTCCTCTCCATGGCCTATTCTTCTCAGGTTTCTGGGTGGCTTGCCCCAGCTTCATGCAAGTCTCTGCTCACACTGCTGCTAGGAGGCTCCCTTGTCTAGAGCAGCACCCTATGCTGTCTCCTCGTTGCTCAATCCTCATTCCGCGTTCTTTCTGTAGGACGTTTAGGCTTCTGCTTCTATACACTGTCACAAGACAGGGACTGGTCTCACTTGTCGTGGACCCTCCAGCACTGGGCACTTCTCACGGCTCACGGTGTTCTCGGTGTTTGCTGACAGAAGGAAGGGAGAGCTGTGTGGCAGGGGATTAGTTCCGGCAATGAGGTGCAAGCTGTGCATTCTGGGAAGTGGTACCAATGCAGGAAGAAACTTTAGGATGGACTCCCTCCGAAGCACTGCTTGGAAATCTCTCTGCCTTCACCAGGAGAGGGAGACAGGAAGCTACCTGGGATCTTGGTATCAGACTCTACCATACAGGAGCTGTGCCTCAGGAGGAGTGCCAGTGTTTGTGTACTGGCAAAGAATGAGGGCTCACAGGAGTGTTCCTGTCAGATGTCTAGATTTTCTCAGGCATGTCCAGCTTGCAGCCTGTGAGCCATGACAGCAGACCAACACAAAATCATAAATTTATTTCAAACCGTGTGAGATTTTTGTCTTGTAACTGGATGACATGGTTCTGAAGAATATCCTAGATGACCATGTCCGGTCCCAGTGTCAAAAGGTTGGACATGCTTGTTGACATGTGTCCACAGGTAGGTCATGAGGTGTGTCCTGTGCTGGGTTGCTATGTGAGCATGGGTCTGGCCGTTTGGCATGCATTGAGCATACGGTTCCTTCTCAGATGAACGGTAGTATGTGGGACTGGACACAGATGCTGGTGCAAGCTCATGTGGGCACCAGGGCCCTGTGGGAGCGCAGGTGTGAACTGTTGGGGTGACCAGTGGCTACGCTATCGTGTGGATCATGGGAGGATGTGTGTGTGTTTGTATTCCAGGTTTGAGCATGTTTCACGCATGGCTTCTGGATTCACGTGAGAGGGCGCGGCTGAGTGTGTACACATGGGTTGTGTGTGAAGGTCTGGGTATGAATGTGTCTGTGGCTGAAATTTGGTTACTGCTTCCATGGCCAGGAGAAGCTTGTTTGCAATAACTCAGTAAATATGCCAGTGGTGTGTGTCATTTTGCTTGTGCCTTTGTGACTGGGTAAACTGATGTGGAGGAGAGGTGAGTGTCCCGGGATGGTTTCTGCTGATTGTGGCTGTCTCATTAGAAACACGATTACTTCAGAAGGCCAGGCACACAGGGGTGGGGATGGGGAGGTGGAGGGCTGGAGGCCATGGAGTGCAGGGCCGTATTGTGAGGATCACATTCCATTTGATACTAATTGGTTTGAGGATGGTAATTGTCCCATTGCAGACAGTGTGTCTATCCTCTCATTTACTATAATCAATAAGGTAGTATTGCTCGATGCAAATGAGGTGTGGGGAAGCGTGGGGCCATTTGTTAAGTCATGTTCTAAATGTGTTTTGCTAATTAGCTGTAGCAGGGCTCCTCCCCCTTCCCCAGAGTGAGAGCGGGTGACCACTTTGATGCCATGTTCTTTTCAGAGAAGCCCAGGGAAGACTCATCAGGGAGCTTCAGGGAACTTCGAGACTTTGCCAGGACCGGTGGTTCCGTAGGACACTGCCCCTCAGCTCATGACTCCCTTGGCTTGAACCTTTGGAAGCCATTGCCTCCCCCACCTGGGGCTGGCTGAGAGCCTACAGCCTCTTCCATCTGACTGGGAGGTACTCAGTGGCTAGGACTGTGCTTTCTCCATCAGACAGCTATCCTTCTCTTCAAGACTCTCACTGAGTCAAAGGTCCCAATGCCCTTGCTCTTTTTCAATCATTAGCTCCAAGGTCCTACAGAGGCCACGGATGCTCACGAGTTAGGGTGTCCTCTAGAGCAGGGCTGTGGTGCTGTTGTCCCCGGTAGTTGCTCAGATCTTATGTCTGCATCTGTAACCATGTATGCTGCATGCTGGGGACTGCGAGTCAGGGATGCTGCATGCTGGTGGGCAGCTCAGTACAGTGGTTCAGAAGAGACTTTGTATCCAGACTTTGTGGGTCCAGTTCTCTGCCCCACTACCTACTTCCTGTGTGTCTTAGCCGAGTTCCTTGGTCTCCCTGTTTGGAGGTATCCTGTGAGATTTCACTGAGCTAATATATTTACTTACTAAAGTGAATGAGTATACTCACTTTAATACTTGCTATGTGCCTGCGTATTCATGTGTGTGTAGTGGCCAGAGAGCAATCTTAGTGTTTCTCAAGAGTTGTCAAACTTGGATTTTTTGTTTGTTTTGTTTTTTTGAAATTTATTTAATTTTATTTTACGTGGCTTGAGTATGTTGCCTTCACGTATGTCCGTGTGCACATGTGTGTGCATTGCTCAAGGAAGCCAGAATCCCCTGGAACTGGACTTATAGCTATGTGGCTTCTTAACGACAACAACAACAACAACAACAACCACCACCAACCACCATAGGTTCTGGAGAGCTTCATCTTTATCAACTGAGCTGTCTCCTCAACCCTCTTTTTAATATTTGCTAAAATAAGTAAATTTGTCACCTTATAAGCCATATTGCAATTGTTCAGTGTTCTCTCCTGGTTAGTGACTAGAGTATTAGACATAGTAGAGAGGGAAATTCCATCACTGCAGAGAATTCTGCTGGATAAGGGAGCTACAGGACTGCAGTGTGAAATTAATTGAGCTCCAATGAGGCCCTGCCCCTCCCAAGCTTTGGAGACTGGAAGGCTGAGGCCTGGTGAGAAGGTCTTCTCTGTGCTCTGAGCCACCCCTGCACTCCCCTGCACCTGGTGCTCAGGTCTGAAAGCTCCCATAGCTGTTGCTCCAGATGGCCTGGGAGTGATTAACGAGAGACTCTGAGTGCGCACATGCAGGGGCTGGGGCTGTGTGCTGCCATAATCATTTTGGAGATTTCTTTGGGGAAGTGACAAATGGTGTCCCAGCCTAGGAGTCCTTAGTGGGGCCATTCCATAAATCAGAGTGAAAGGCTTTGCTTGCCTCTTGACTTGTCCAAAGGCCGTGTGCCTTTCATGGCCTTGTCTCCCACATACTCTCCTGGGCTCTGGGGACATTGCATCGTTCGACTTGTCTTGCCCTTGTTCTGACTCTGCTAGAGATGCGAAGTCTGCATTTGGCAGTTTTCCTCCCTAGGCCTCGGTTTTCCCATCTGCAAAGCGCACGTGGAAGGAGTGCACCCTTTGATTCCTGTGAGGTAGAACACGGGTCCTTCCATACTGGATTATTAGGGATCTGCAGTGAGGACTACTTCCAGCTCACAGCAAAGAGCCCAGGACTGGCATCCGAGGCTGCATGGGCAGCCTGCACACAAAATCGTGCCCTTGGACATGGCAAATTGCTAGACTCTTCTGGAGGGACTCCAGCTCCACGCAAGGACTCCACCTTCTCAGGATGCTGCCTTGGAGATTCTTCTGCTTTGTTTGGTTGTTTCTGCAGTGCTAGGGACAGAACTCAATGCCTCCAGCATGCCCAGTTAGCACTTTACCACCAAACTCTGTCCCTGTCCCTGCCCTAGTAACCCATACACACTATTGTTTGAGATCCATCTGTCCAAGGGCACAGGCTGAACCCCATTGTTCTTGCTTCTGGGGAGAAAGTCTCTGGGATATGCTATGGGGAGTGGCTTGAGGGATGAGTCTGGGAAGGGGTGGTTATGAAGTCTCTGTGTCATTCAAGGCCAAGTTCCAGGCAGGTTGGTTTAGGTCTGGCTCCGAGCTGAAGCTTGGCTTTATGTCAACTTGATACAAGCTAGAGTCACTGGAGAAGAGGGAGCCTAGGTGGAGAAAATATCTCCATAAGATTGGGCTGTGGGCAAACCTGTAGGGAATTTTCTTGATTAGTTATTGATGAGGGAGGGCCTAGTCCATTCTGAGCTGGTGGCCCTGGGTCCTATAAGAAAACAGTCTGAGCAAGCCATGGAGAGCAAGCCAGTAAGCAGCACCCCTCCATGGCCTCTGCATCAGCTCCTGCCTCCAGGTTCCATCCCTGTTTGAGTCCCTGTCCTGACTTCCTTTGATGATGAACTGTGATGTGGAAGTGTGAGCCAAATGAACCCTTTTCATGTGTCTCCCCCTTCCCTTTTTTTCTTTTGTTCATCTTTCTTTTCCTAATCGAGACTTGCTTGATTTGGCGTGTGCAAGCTGTCCTGAGTTCCTTAAAGACAGGATGTTTGGGGGACAGAGAAGACAAGGTGTAGGTGTAGTGAGACTCCTGGGGGAATGTGAAATTGGGCTGGGCTTCTGCTGTCTAGCGATTTGTTCCCTTGACTGGTAAGTGTCGCTCCACCATCCTGTTTAGCACACTGGCAGGGTGCTTCTGGCTCTGATCTTACCATCTGGCAATGACCAGCCAAGTCTCAGGGTCCCTTCCTGTGGCTGCATCACCACCCACAGTTGTGTTTTTAGAAGCCAAATGGCTGCCAAGCTGGAAAAGGCTGGGGAATGGAGCATACCCACAGGCAGAGGTTAACTAAGCTGCATGGTTTTGGGTAGGTAGGCGGCAGAGATGTTAGCTGGGCCGAGCCAGGCGGGAGCTGGAGCAGGCTGGAAGGTGGTCATGGTCAGGCAGGAAGCAGAGATGGACAGGCATCTAGTTCTGCAGTTAGCTGAGGTCACACAGGATGTGGTCTGGGTGGACAGCTGGTGTGGAGAATGATGTCAATCAGGCCAGCCTCTGGCAGAGGCTGTTAGAACTCTGGACAGGGCCAGGCTGTGACTTCTGGGGTGGTCTGAAAGCTTTTACAAGCTAAAGTTTTTACTGAATCATACAAGCCTGGTAGCTTTGTGGATGGTTCTGGCTTAGTTTTTAAAAGTCCTCACAACTCCTTGTATCTACAATCCTAAAGGTACCCACGATCTTGATCTGCTTGGGGGCTTTCTGGGGAGTTCATCCACAAGGGTCCAGTCTGTTGGTCTTTTTGCTTGTTTAGAGACCCAGGATGACCTTGAATTTATGACAGTCCTCCTGCCTTAACCTGCTGAGTTCTGGCATGTGCTACTATACCTGACACAAGAGATACTGTTGCACGCATGTGTGTGTGCGCGTGCACGTGTGCACGTGTGTGTGTGTCACATTCTCACATGCATGTGGTCACATGTGTGGGTGCACATGTATATGGAATCCAGAGGTTGACACTGTTTCTTTCTTGACTACTTTCTACCTTTATGTATATGAGGTAGGATCTTCACGAAACTAGAGCTTACCTGTCCTGCTTGTTTAGTTAGCTATCTTGCTTCAGGGATCCCTGTCTTCCACGTTTAGGATTTCAGTCAGGCCGCCATGACAACCTTGTATTTATATTGATGCCAGGGATCTGAACTCTGGTGCTCATGCTTACCTGGCAAGTGCTTTGGTCACAGAACCATCTCCCCAGCCCTGGAGACACTGGCTTAGTATCAAGCCACCAAAGCTTAATGTGGGTGGGAGGAGAGATTCGTTGTTTCCTTTCTGCTTCATCATGACCCCACTCCATGTCCCCCTCCCCAAACAAACTAGTCTCTCCCGGCTCCTCCTTTTCTTCTCCTTTTGCATATGACTGTATCAGTATGTCAGAGCTGTTGCTCAGGAGTCTTGAGTCCAAGAGCTTTTCCCTCTAATGAGCTCTCGAGGGCCTCAGTCAGCCCCTCCTTGGGCCCCGCCCTACTCTGATTACTTATTTATAACAAATGGTACCATCCTCTAAGTCACCAGAGGAAAAGGGGCCCTCAGCAGCCAGGATGCTCAGTCAACATTGAGAAGGAGGAGGAGCTGAAAAGAATGGCCCAGCTAGAGCTATCTGTGGGGCAAAAGCTCCCCTCCCACACAGGATTTCTCTGTATAGCTCTGACTGTCCTGGAACTCACTCTGTAGACAAGGCTGGCCTTGAACTCAGAAATCCACCTGCCTCTGCCTCCCGAGTGCTGGGATTAAAGGCGTGTGCCACCACTGCTCGGCTCAAAAGGCCTTCTTAAGTGCACACAGTCAGGGATGACCAAGCCAAGAGTCAGACCTGGGCCTTGTGATTCCCAGCGTGGTTCTCATTTTTAGAAGGCATCTATCTTCAAAACTGAAGTGAAGTCTCTGTTTCGTTTGACAGCTTGGCATTTTTCTGTCTGCCAACACTTTGATAAATTTAGAAGAGATGGACTTATTTTGGCACATCTGGTGACTAGCAGAAAGAAGAAGATTGCTGTTCTGATGATGCCTTCACACTGCCACCGTGAAGTACCACAGCAGCTGACATGAATGTTTTCAGATCTGCCATCTTTGAGTTGGAACAGATTCTGATGTCATTTGACTTGTGGGTAGAAGTTATCAGGATTCTGCCTGAGCTGAGCTGACCTGTGGGTTAGAGTCTTTGTTCCTTACGTGAGGCACAGAGCTCCTTCTATTTGACAGTGCCAACAGAAGCTGCCAAGACACCATCCATCCATCCATCCTTTCTTCCTTTCTCTTCTTAAAAATTAAAATGTATATTTTATGTGTATAAATGTTTTGTCTGCTTGTATGTCTGCACCATGAGCATGTCCAAGGAGGCTATAGGAGGGCATCTGATCTTCTGGGACTGGAGGTACAGATGGTTGTAAGCCACGGTGTGTACTGAGAGTCAAAGCTGAGTCTTCTGGAAGAACAACAAGTGGTCTTAGCCACTGAGCCATTGAGGGGTCTGCTTCTGTTCTTCTAAAAACGTTTGGTTTTTCCATAGAGAAGCGTTTTGGACTCAGTACCCTGGTTAGCTAGAGGCCTATAGAAGCAGGGTGTGGGACACTAGATAGGAAGTCTGGCATCTGGGATCTCAGACTTTCCTTTCTTGTTGGCTTAGCCTTTTTCTTCTCACCATCAAACCTAGGAGGGATAGAGAAACCCAACTGTCCTGGACTTGAAGAAACCACTGAGACTCTGATCCAATTTCTTGTTTTTCATAATAAACCCCAAAGGCCAAAGGGTAGGCTTCTCCCAGGAGTCTTGGGGACTTTCTCTGGACTTACCCAGGAGGGTCTGTGACTTGAGCCTTGAAAGAGCTGAGAATGGCGGCAGGAGCGTGAGTTCAGAAGCCTTAGTGTGGGAGAGAACCTGAGGTCTTCTAGAATGGGGAAGATTCTCTTTATACGATCTTTACGCTCAATCCAAATCTCCATTCGGGCTCACATGCCGGATACCCCCTTGTAGAAGTTCACATCCATGATCACAATTAGAAGCCAATTCATTACCCCAGCCTTGCACCCTATGTCTCCCCAAACCACTACTGTGCAAATCAGCTTAGCGCACTCGCTGGATTCTTCTGAACCGTGGCGAGAGCCACCAGTTCCTCATCAGGTGACAGGGAAGCCATCTCTTTCCACTCTGTCCATGGAGGCATCCACCCAGGCACCCAGGCACCCCGGGACCCATCCATGCATGCATCATGCATTCACCCATCCACCCAGGCATCCATTCTTCTTCCTTTTTAAGTGTATGAGTGTTTTGCCTGCAAGTATATTTGCATAACGTTCATGCCTGGTGCCCAAGGAGGCCATAGGAGGGCATCTGATTCCCTGAGACCAGAGTTACAGATGGTTGTGTGGGTGCTGGAAATCAAACCTGGGTCCTCTGGAAGAGCAACAAGTGTTCTTAACCACTGAGCCATCTCACCAGACTGTCTGCTCGCCTGCTCGCCTTACTCCCCCTTTTCTTCCCTCCCACCTCTCTCTCCCTCCTCTCCCTCCCTCCTTCCCTTCCTCCTGGGTCTCATGTATCCCAGGCTGTCCTTAAACTCATTATGTAGCCAAGCATGACCTTAAACTCCTGATCCTGTTGCATCTACCTCTTTAGTGCTGGGGTTACAGCTGTGTGCCACTATGCCCAGGTTAAGTGGTACTGAATCAAGTGGGGATCAAACCAAGGGCTTCATGCATGCTAGCTAAGCATTCTGCCAACCGAGCCCAGCATTCTGTGTTCTCAAAGCTCTCAGTGCTCTCCATAGTTCGTTGTCCTATGCTTGCGTCATCCATTTTGGTTTAGTTTCTTTGACTTGTCATCTAGGTGGCCTTCTGAGTGTTTCATTAGTCAGTCTATAACTGGGAATCAGGGGCTACTGTTGCCCTCATTTTACAGATGAAGAAACTGAGGCACAGAGAAAATGAATATATTTAATTAAAATGCACATTTATAGGTTTGTGTGTGTGTGTGTGTGTGTGTGTGTGTGTGTGTGAGAGAGAGAGAGAGAGGGGGGGGAGAGAGAGAGAGAGAGAGAGAGAGAGAGAGAGAGAGAGAAGAGAGAGAGAGGAGAGAGAGAGAGAAGAGAGAGGAGAGAGAGAGAGAAGACCATGGTAGTTTATATATGGAGGACAGCCAGTGGGAGTTAGTTTTCTTCTTCCACCATGAAGGTCCCAGGGCTCAAACTCAGGTCATTAGACTTGGCAGCAGGCCCCTTTACCCATGGAGCCACCTCACTGGATAAATATTTTACATGAGGACTTGCAGTCAGCATGTGGAGTCTCCAGACTGTTCTCTCACCTACAGTACTGCACTGCCTCCCAAACAGCAAACCCAGCCCCGAGCCAGAGAGGCAGGCCCTTCAGTCCCTACATCCTGGGTCCTAACCCTGACCAACACACTCAGATCCCATCTGAGTTTCCCAAGCCTAATAGCTTCTAGAAGCTTCCGTCTACCCACCTGTCCACCCAATGCTCTGGGGTAGACAGTGCCTTTGCATGTTATTGATATTTATGGACCAGAGGGAGGGTGAATCTTATTGTTGTCACTAGTTGCACTGACCTCCCTGGCTCTTTAGCCATGTTAGTATTGTTTTACTAAATTCTGAGCTTCCATTGAAACTTTTGGTGTGGGAAGAGGCATGGAAATTTCCAATAGTTATAAAAGCCAAGAGTATTGTGTGTGCCTACAGTCTTCAGTATTGGTACTCAGATGTCATCTGGTCACTCACCAGGACCTAGAGTTCAATGGTTCAGCTAGGCCGTTTACCTGTCTCTACCTTTGTGGTACCAGTATTACAAATGTAGGTCACGATGTCTAGCTTCGTTCATTTGAGTGTGTGTGCCTGTGTGTGCGCATGCATGCATGCGTGTGCGTGTGTGTGTGTGTGGGTGTGTGTGTATGTGTATGCGCTGAATGCATATGGATGTGTGTGTGTGTGGGAGTGTGTTCCTATGTGTACATACATGGTGGCCAGGGCTAGTTATAGGGTGTGCACTGTCTACCTTAGAGTCTTGAGACAGGTGTTCCTACTAAGCTGGGAGCTCACCTGTCTGGCTAGCAAGCTCCCAGAGGCCACTTTGCCTTCTGCTTCTAGGCTTACAGGCACACGTAAGCAGGCCTGGCTTCTTGTGAACAGTGTATCTTCATCAGATGCACCATCACCCCATTCTATGTCTGGCTTTTTCTACAGGTGCTGGGGATTTGAACTCAGGTCCTCATGCTTGCAGAGCAAGTGCTATTTTTATCCCTTGCTCACAGCTGGCTTTTAAAATGTGGATTCTGGGAAGAGAATCCCCATCCTTGTACGTATAAGTACTTTACTTAGCCATCTCCTTAGTCCCTAAGAATATTCTTAGAGGGAAAAAAAGTCTCTTGGATTACCAAGAGCTCCAATATTCGTAAGTAGCCCCAAGTTTGCACTCCAGATGGGAGGACAAGTTTCTGAGACAGGGACTCATTAAATACCCCACTCTGGAACTCAGGATGGCCTCGGCCTCCCGTGGGCTGGGATTACAGACGTGTGCTGCCAGGCCAGGGTGGAGGACATTTTTAAAGGCTGAGCAGATTGCACTGTGGAGTAGTCAGCTGTTAGCTCCAGAAACTCACCTCCCATTGAGAGACACTCCCTCATCCAGCAGGATTCAATTATACCTCATTACTCTCCCTCATCCTGAATGATGATTGAAACCTTTCTGGGGGTTATGGATCTTTCTGAGAGATTGCAGAAAACTGAAGACCTCCTTTGAGAAAAATGCCATGCTTCAACAGTGTGTGCACCGTGCTGAGGAGCTTGCAGGCCTGCGACTCCTCATTGGTCCCTCACTGGTCCCAAGCAAAGAACGTTCCACCTCAAAGATACTCTCAGTACCTTTTTTTTTTTTTTTTTTTTAATACAGGGTTTCTCTATCTGTCCCTGGCTGTTCTGGAACTTACTCTGTAGTGGCCTTGAACTCAGAGATCCTCCCGCCTCTGCCTCCCAAGTGCTGGGATTAAAGGTGCGGGCACCACAGTGTCTTATTTTATGTGTTTACTTAAAGGGCTTATTTTATGTGTTTGAATGGTTTGCATTTACGTATGTATGTGCATTTGTGCCCTCAGGGGCCAGAAGTGGGAGTTGGAGCCCCAGGAGCTGAAGTTCCATGGGGTCTTGAGCTACCGTGTGGGTGCTGGAAATTGAACCTGAGTTCTCTGTAAGCACAAGTGGTCTTAACTGCTGAGCCACCTCCCAGCCTCCCTGTCACAATTTTTGTGGCCTTCCTTTTCTCTCTCTTTTCCTTTGCATGTGTATGTGTGTGGTGTGCATGCAGGTTTGCACGTGTGTGTGCGCACGTGTACGTACTTGTGGACATGGATGTTCACACATGTGGAGACCTGCAGTTGGTTGGTGTAATCAGGTATCTTCTTTGCTTTCTTATTTCTTTTTTTTATTTTTTAAAACCAGCAAAAACCCCTTTTTTATTATATTATAAAATGTAGCAAATAAAAGAAAAAAATCACACCTTAAAATTGATTAACCAGACACAAAGGTGATACAGCTCAGTGGACTGTTGGGTGCCATTTGGAATGGAGATGTGGAGTGTCACATTTGATTTTATGTTCTTTCTACTCAGAGAGGCAGGATCTCTCTCTCTCTCTCTCTCTCTCTCTCTCTCTCTCTCTCTCTTTCTCTTGGTTTTTCGAGACAGGGTTTCTCTGTGTAGCCCTGGCTGTCCTGGAACTCACTCTGTAGACCAGGCTGGCCTCGAACTCAGAAATCCACCTGTCTCTGCCTCCCAAGTGCTGGGATTAAAGGCGTGCGCCACCACTGCCCGGCTGGCAGGATCTCTTGAGGAACTATTTCCTGATGGAACTATTTCCTTGAGGATCCCTGGTTTCTGGCTCTGGAGTGTTGAGATTACGGGTGGCTACCATGCCCACCACGCCTACCTGGCTTTTTCCATGGGTTCTGAGAACCTAAACTTTGGTTCTTACCCTTGTGTGAAAGACGTCTTATCCATTGAGCCCCCAGCTCCTATGGCTCCCATCTCTTCTTGTGGCCTCTCTACATGTGGCATTATTAATACTCTAGCGCTTGACTAATGTCTAGGGGTTCCCATGGATTTCTTGGGAACATCACTAAGATGCCATTTAAGATGTCAGGAGCCAGCACAAGGGCTATTGCACAGCGCCAGAGACCGACATGTTATCTGATGCTTCTCTAATTTTTTGTTTTGAGTCAGGGTTTCGCTATGTACCTGAGGCTGGCCTTGAACTTGTGATTTTCCTGTCTTTGCCAGGAATACAGGTATGAGCCACCAAGCCCAGCCTGATATTCTTCTAGATGCCCCAGATGGAGGTCAAGAACACATCCTGGGAGCTTCTACCTCATTGTGAATCTGTTGTCTCTCCTAACTGGGCGTGCATCTCAATAATCCTGGGCAGGGAATCTACAGATAAACTATAGACAAAACAAGGAGGGGGCACATGTACCATTCCTCCCTACCCTGCACCCATGACAGACACTGCTAATAAATCACAGCTCTCCTTCTCATTGGGCCCAGCCATGGTCTCATAATCCTTCTCAAATAGTAATTTAGGCAGACATCACCAATCCATCAAGCTGGCAGGTAAAGGGAGTATATTTGCTATCCTAGTTGTGAGAATGTGGTTGGGCCCCTGGGTTCCTGACAACCTCTTGTCTGTCTGGGATCTCAGGACCTGTATTTCAGCTGGTCCAGAAGCCTAGGCATCTGGTGGTCTTGGAGAGTCTTAGCCACTATCTGTGGCGTTGGCTAAACTGTTGTCCCTGGGTCTCTTGCCTGCGTCTCTGTAGCCACTTGCCCACTCTTCAGTGGAATAGCTCATCATCCTTTGCTTCCTCCTGTCCTACGTTGGAAACCTCCAATATGCTCAGTAGCTGAAGTTTGGAAGAGGCAAGAATCTGAACCATTCCCCATCTCCAACCTCTTTCCCAGTGTCCCTTGTCACCGTGCCCTGTCCTCTAACACTGAGTTTCCCAACCCTTTGGGACTTACACACACACACACACACACACACACACACGCTCACACTAGCACACACACCTGCTCACACTAGCATACACAGTTTTACACACACACCTACCTACACTGGCACACACATGCATGCACACACACACTTGCTCACACTAGCACACACATGCATGCACACATACACTTGCTCACACCTGCTCACACTGACACACACATGCATGCGCGCACACACACACACACACACACACACACACACACACACACACACATCCTGTCCTAGTTCACACTATCATATCTGCCTGCCTTCCCCCATTCTAGTCTTTCCAATGTCTGGGTAACCACTATCCTTCTTGGCAGTACTGGGAATTGAACCAAGGACCTTGCACATGTTAGCTTAATACTCTATCACTGAGCCATACCCCTCAGGAACTCCTATTCTTCTTTCCAGATCCTTCTCAAATGCTGTTCACTCTGTAATGGCCTGCGTGTCTCTTTCTGGGGTTAGGACTCTCATGTCTCTATCTCTCTCAAGTGTTCTCATCTCTATCCTGGTACCTTTGACTCTGAGGGTGATGGTTTCTTAGTGGCTGACGTTCACTGGGTGTGGACCCCACACCTCTGTCCCTCTTGAGTTGTACTTATTCTGTGGCTGTAGCTTCCAAAGCCAAACCCAGCCTTTTCTATTTACACAGTGCTTTCCCTCCTCCTCGCAGAAGAATCCCTCATTGAAATTCACAGGGCTGGAGAGATGGCTCAGTGGCTAAGAGCACTAACTGCTCTTCCAGAGGTCCTGAGTTCAATTCCCAGCAACCACATGGTGGCTCACAACCATCTGTAATGGGGTCTGATGTGTCTGAAGACAGCTACAGTGTACTTAAATACATTAAATAAATAATATTAAAAGAAAAAAAAAAAAGAAATTCACAGGGAACCTGCAGCTTATGCGGGTCTGAACTGGCCAGCAGTGCCACTGCCAACTCTAGGAAAACCCAGAGGTTGAGTTGTAGGACTGAAATCCACTGCTTCTTCCAGGTCCCCTGGATTCCTCTCTATTACGTAGGAAGGGCTGGAGGCATAAATTGAGGCTGAGCTCAGTGGGAGACAACAGGCAGCTGCTGTCTGTATGCCAGGACAGAGAATGTATTCCTCAGAGAGCCCACATGATCTACAGGGACATGCCCTAGGCGATCCTACAAATAACATTATAACTAAGAGTGACAAGTCCCCATAGATTCCAGACTCTGATTCTAAAACGTGAACCCTTTGGGGTTGTCAGCATGATACTTTGTGGTTTTATTATTCCCATTGCACAGATGCGAGAGCAGGCCATGAGGATCATGTTATGCTCATCTCTCTCTGAGTAGATGGGGAAGCAGCAGCCAACAGTCCTGGAGGGAGGTCATAAGCTTGAGCAAAAGGTGGTGTTCTGACGGTAGCCTTCCTAAAGCCATGCCTGGCCTTTGGCGGGGGCAGCAGTCCAGGTGTGTCTTCTCGGAAGGGTCAGTGGAGAGAGTTGGGGCGTGTTGGTGCATAAAGCCCTGGTGCATTATGGAGGGTCGGTAACCAGGAGTCTCGGCTGTTAATTGTCTAATTGCTCATCCCTTCGTGCTTTTCTGTTCTGTCCACTTCCCTCCTGAGCCTTATCAGGCTCTGTGGTCTTTAGTAATGATCCGACTTTCATCCTTCTCAAGGCTGAAACCCTTCTCTGCTCTCTATTCAGCAGGCACTCTTCACAGGAGGAAAGAGGGCATTTGTTCCACTGGACAGGCGGCAAGTGTTGGGGTGTAGGTCTCTCTGAGGGGCTGGGCAGGCTATTTTCTGATTCCCAGTCAGTGAGAGAACTAGTGTGTGTGTGTGTATGTGTGGGGGGTCCCTTTCAAGGTCTGGTGTCACTTGGCTGGAAGAGAAGCTTCAGGTCTCTGGCATCTGAGGGAAGGGAAAGAGGAATGCAGGCCTACTGGGGACATATATGAAATGGTCACTAAGGCTATTGATTTGATTCTGGGATCCTTGAGGTAGGAAGGTTATAGGTCATGCCTTCCGGTTTCGGGGTCTCTAGCAAGCACTTGTTGCTGAAGGGATCTAATGCAGCTGGTAATCCTTTAGTGTGGTCCTGTGCTGAGCTGGTGAAAGGAGAACCTGAGGGTTGGATTGTAGGACTTGAATTCTGGCCCTGAGGATCTCAGTTGGGTGTGGTGGTAATCCCAGCACATTGTGAGGTGAGATCAGGAGGACCAGAAGTTTAAAGTCTTCTTTAACTGCTGGGTTCAAAGGAATAAAGATCATATCTAAAAAACAACACACACACACACACACACACACACACACACACACACACACACACACACACACACACACACACACACCCTGGTCAATGAATGGGCCAAGGAGGAACAGAGTGAGGAACAGAGGACTGTCCTTCTCAGTGAGCTGCCATTGTGAGTCCTAACAGTGCCTTCCTGCCTGATGTATAGATGCTGGACAGAGAGCTGGAGCCAGGGACTATTGTGAGGGCAGAGGGCAATTTCCAGTGCTGGTCAGGACAACACATTTGTAAGTGGCCCATTGCACAAGGACAAGAGCAACCAGTGCAGAGCTTGGTTCAAAAGAAGCCCCAGATACCTCTCTCTCTCTCTCTCTCTCTCTCTCTCTCTCTCTCTCTCTCTCTCTCTCCTTCTACCTTCTGAGAGCTGGGGTTACAGGTGTGTGTCATGACATCAGCTTGGCACTTGGTATCAGGAGGGTTCTTCATGCTGGCTTGCCTGGTGCTCTGTTGGCCTGCCCTCTTCACGACAGAACCAGGATGCCCAGTGTTGTTTCCCCCCTCCCCTGACCCCCTCCTGACCCAGGTTCCAGGGTTGCATGGTGCTTGCTGAGCATAGCCTGTTCTAATATATATAGGAGAGAAAACAGAGCAGCATAGCCCAAGGATGGGGAAGGGCGTGTTCTAATCCTGCTGTACTTAGGGGGAGTGTGCTCCTGGACAAGCTGCCTTTCTCCTCTGGGGGTTTCCTCAGCACCCATAGGACACACCCAGCTCTGGAAATCAGAGTTTGGCTGCAAACTGGCTCAGCTGAAGGACTCAGCCAAGGGTACATTACAAGAGGAGGGGGTTCACCCTAACCTTTGGAAAGGAAGAAGAGGTGTCCTTTCCTGGACTGTCTGCTGCTGCTGGACTTTGGAAGCTAGTGGGGACTTCTGAAGGTGCCCTCTGGCTCAGAGAGACTTTGACACCCACTGTATATTTTGCAGGGTGACAAGCTCTGGTCACATCCATGCTGCAGACTACCTCTGAAGCTCTTCCCAGTGATTCTGTAAAGATCCAGGTCTCGACTCTGCTGCAAAATGAATGAACTGCTCATCTCGCCGGCTTGGAGCACACCCGGGCCAAACTTCTCGCTTTGCTTTTATGGGGCTAATACATCTGCAGAGTCAGTTGCTGTCGATCTGCAGACCGAATGTATTATTTCGGAAAACTTTCTTTTCCCTTTCTCTCCCCCACTCCCCTCCGGGTCCAGAAAAACTTATTCCTTTGGCGGAAATGGTTTCATCAACGTCTTTAAAAAACCACTCAGATCTTCTTGGCAACCTCCACTACCATAAGAGAGTAGCGGAGAGAATGCAAATGAAGCGGAGGGCATTTAAAAACCCTCCTACTCCAGCAGCTCAGTGGAGAAGGACCCGGTGATGGATGGTACCTGGTTTTCTGCTGAGCGATTTTGCTCTTTTTACAGCTGCCAATGGCTGACGTATTTCATCTTTTGTTTCCTTTATTGCCACTTAAGCAGCCACCCTCAGGCGAGGGGTATGTCTCCGGGCACCCACTCATCCCACCCCCCATGGGAGGACTTCAGCCAGCTGTTCTGCAATTGATGCCTGATTGGGGAAGGCTCAGAGTGGCCCAGCTGGACGGGGTCCCCAGGGAGCACCCCGCCTACACTGCTGAGCTCAGCTGATGGGTCTGCTGAGGAGGTGGAAATGCCTGGAGCTTTTGGGGACAGAGATCTTATTTTCTTGCACTTGAGTTAGCCGAGGCCCATTGTGCGACAGCCTTTCGGCCATGCATCGTACTGGGAGCTATGTAGATACAGAGATTTGGTGTTTCAGTCCTCTCTACAGGATCTTACCATAGGATGTTAAGATCAGTTACCATCTGTGTGGTGGCAACCTCCCACAGGCACCCCACACATGCAGGCATGTGCTCATTTGTGCACACAAGCACACATGGATACTTACTTACCCACGCCCTGCAGGTGCTCGAATCAGCATGCACAGAACAATGACCAACCCTTCTCTCTCTCTCTCTCTCTCTCTCTCTCTCTCTCTCTCTCTCTCTCTCATACACACACACACACACACACACACACACACACACACATTTCCGAACACCCCCTGGGTGAAGAAACGGAAGAGTGAAGCAAAACTGTGTTATCCACAACCAGAATTCATGTGCAGGCAAGAAAGCACCCAGGAGATGGCTCTAGTACCAATATTGTCTCCATGAAGTCTCTTGTGGCCATATGACCTTGGCCAAGACTCTTAACCTTGCTGAGACTCAGTTTCCCTATTTGAAATGGAGTTCCAGATATAAGAAGCCATGGTTTTGTGATATCAAAAATTCAAAAACCAATGTGGGCTGGAGTAGATATTCGTGGTATTACTTAATAATAGTTAGCCAAGTACTAAGTACTAGATCCTATGGGTAACAACACAATGTTAAGTAATTTGTGTATATTATTTCTTTTAATTAATTCTCTCAATAAAATTAAAATTCAAATACTATTATTAACTGTGTTTAGCAGCTAAGAAAATGGGGGCTTAGAGAGGCAAAGCTATTAGCCCAAGCTCACAGTGGGTAACGGTGAAGTCTGTATTTGAACCCAGCCAGGTTGGCTGTAAGGCCCAGACTTTCAGCTGCACCATATACATACTAACTTAAATTGTTGCTGGCACCCGGGATCAGAAAGGGAACCACACACATCAGCTGACCTTGAAGGGCACACTACTCAGTGAAGATGTCTCTAGGGGCCACACAGAATGAGCTACTTGACTGATGTGGGAGAGATTTGTGCTCTGTGAACGCCATAGCTGCTAACAGTAACAAATTCAAACAGTTTGGAATGAAGAGAGTGGCTTCGGGATGAGCTGGAGGAAATGTCTGGATCCGTGGACAGCTGGCTGTTGAAAAGGAGAAGCCAGAACTGTGAAGACTTGACCTTGAGCAGATGGTAGCAAGGTCATATAGCGCTGGTTGCTGTAGATCAGTTATGGTGTTTGGGGGTGTGCAGCAGAGAAGAATTGGGTGCCCTGAAATTGCCCCATCTGGATGAAAAGGCCAGTTCTGTTAGCTTCCCTGGGGCATTGAGTCCTCTCAGGACAGTCAAGGGCAGAATTGAAACTGCTGCTTTGGGACTTGACCTGCCCCTCTCTGACCCTCTCCCACGGGGACCAGGATGTTTCTTCATGCCCTGTTCCCTGGACAACCCTCTAAGAATTATCTTGCTAGCCTGCTGGAACTAAGGGTCTAACAGACATGTTCAAATGGTGGCCCCCAGGACTGCAGGTATCCCAGGATAGTGAATGTGGCTTTTGTTGATCATTACACAATGACGTCAGAAGGTTGGACAGGACTGGTAGATGCTGTCAATGGTAGGAATTCCTTTGTGAATGGTGGGGAGGGAAAAAGGATAGATACAACAACAACAACAGCAACAGCAGCAGCAGCAGCAGCAGCAGCAGCAACAAGCCAAAAGCCTGCAGCCACACTTCCCCCCTTTTTGCTATGGAGGACAGAGGAGAAATGTATTTGGGCAAGGCGCAAATCTGAGTGGGAGAGGCTCTGGGGAAAGGCAGAGGGAGAGGAGAGGGGTTGGGAACTTTGAGAGATTCCAGGAAAGATCAGGGCTCCTTTTTAATTGCTTTTGGCCACTGGATGGTATCTTTGAAATTAGAATCAAAGTAAGATGGGGCCCCATGGGCAGGGGAATTCATTTGTGGTGTTCAGGTCTGGCTCCCCAACCCCTTCTTTACCTTTTGTTTTTGGAAACAGGACACACGAGGCACAGATGCATGCATTGTTAGTAAATTAATGATGGCATTTAAGATTAATAGAGTCAGAGAGAAAGGGAAGCCCAGGCTTCCCACTTGGGCTGGAGTGGCAGAAACCTGTTCAAAGTTGTGGGCTCATAGAAAGAACTTGACTCTAAGCATGTGGGGGTGCTCCTTAGAGGGGAGACTTGACGTTGCAGCTAGGAAGTCCCCAGTGTCCCTTGTCTCTGTCTCTCATTACTTCCATCTTCACATCCTCTGCTCCCCTTGTTCTTGTAGCCCAGGGGATTTAACAGTAAACAATGGCGGCGTATCTTCTTCCTTTCCCAGGTCTGAGGTTTTGGAAGAATATCACCATAGCAAGTGAGGGTAGGGCAGGCTCAAGGTCCCCAAGCAAGGAGTCCCTAGCTCCAGCCTGGATTGTGACAGGCTTCAAAGAGCTGTTTCCACACAGGCAGGCAACCTGGTGGTTGTTCAGGGAGATAGCCCTCCTTGTTTGAGTGCTTAAGTACTATGCCAGTCTAAGATCGACGATAAAACTCTGATTTTCCTTGTCCTTGAAGGCAGAGCCCCATGCATCCTCTGCCTTAGCCCTGTGCTTCGTGTCCCGCACAGCCTCCTTCTCTGGCCCAACCTGGGCCTGTCTGGGACCTTCGAGCTGCTCCCTGCCCTTAGGATTCTCCCATGGCTCCTGGTGGGCAGGAAGCATGTCCAGGTCCTGTGCTCTGCCCCTCCTTAGTGACTCTAGGACTCTGTGAATGCTCCTCTCCTCTCCATGGGCCCATGGCTGTGATCTTACAGAGGCATTCTGGGATTGCTTCTGATAAGGGAATAACCTTGGTTCTTCACATCCCTAGTCAGAGGCTGAGTTGCTCCAAGTATGAACTTAGAACCCTAGAAAGGGTAAAACCTTTTACCTTCAACGAATGACCTCTTCCAGATGTTTCTGAACCCAAAATCCAGAAAGCAAATATTTATATCTTGGAAAAGGATAATGGGTTGGGTGTGGTGGTATATACCTCCAGTCCCAGCTCTCAGGTTGAGGCTGAAAGAACTATGAGTTTGAGGCTAGCCTGGGCTACACAGGAAGACCCTGATTCACAATTTAAAAAAAAAAAAAAAGAAAGAAAAACCATAATGCCATTTAATGGCCTTTGATTCTGCAGCAGGCTTTGTTCTAAGTATTTGATGTATTCTACCTCTGTCCCTAGCCACCGTGTGAAGACATACTCAGGCACATTCACACCCATTCTGAAGGTGAGAAAGCTGAGGCACAGCACACAGGTGATGTGCCCAAAGCCAGATTTAAATCGAGACAGCTTGTCTCTAGAACCACCGTACATGGCCTTCCTAGTCCTGAAAGTTTTGTGTCATTAAAAAAAAAATCAAATGTTATTTTGATATCATAATGGGGGAGGGATAGCACAAAATACTTCAGGGGTTTTGTGGGGGAGGGCATTTAAATATCCTACCTTGAACTTACTCATTTTTCCTCATTTTTATTTATATATGTGTACCTGTCTGTGTAAATGCTACATGTGTGCAGAAGAGGGGGTTGGGTCCCCTTGTTAGAAGGACATGAAAATTTTACCTCTGGCTCTCCTCACTATGCACTTAGAATATTCTTGATCTGGGTTTAAGGCCCTGGCCAGGGCCTTACACCGTTCCGCCTGGGCCTGGCCTCCAGCCTCTACTGTTGGCATGAGTTCTAGGCTAGTGCTGACAGTTGGAGCTTCAATCATGTGGTGTCAGGACCTTCTGGGCCTTCCTGGTAGGTGGATGGAGTCTGACACAGCTCATTCTCCCACCCCTGCCTGCCAGGAGAGGCAGCAGCTTCTGGAAAAGAGGCTCACACAGCCAGTTCACACCACCTCGCCTGGCTTGGGCTCCCTCCTGACAGCCCCAGGCTGGTGGCAGATGGCTCAGCTTCTCAATGGCAGAGGAAGCACTGCTGCATCAAAAGCAGATTTAACTTTGGGTTTCAGAGGCTGAGGGGCAGGTGTCGGTGGGAGGGGCTCGATTTGATTAAACACCCCTCAACTGACTGCCCAGGAGGGGCCTGTAGTGGGAAGCACAGAAGCCTAAAACAGGGTCCGGTCTGCCTGCACCAGCTCAAGGGGACTTCTCAGGCAAGCCATCTCTGGCCTCAGTGCCTCACCTGAGCAATGGGGATCAGCAGTCTGAGGAAGCACAAGAATGAGAGTTCGACTCCATTCTGCATATGAGGGAAGACTTACTTAACGGTCGCCAGTATTAATCCCAGTGGTAGGAGCTAAGGGCATTTATCCACTCCACAGACACCCATTGTGTCTACACAGTGTTTAGCTGCTTGAGCAAAGCTACGTAAAGCTGAACAGCTCTTCTAAGCACTTGCTGTATACAGTAGTTCTCCCTTTTTACGGCTTGATTTTCCTGCATTTCGCTTCCGTGGGGAATCTGGTGTGGTAGCACACTCCTGTAATCCCAGCTCTTGGAAGGGTGAGAGCGGGGATGTAATACTCTGGAAATATCTCTTACATTCTCAGAGACTGGAGCTTTTGCCAGAGTGCCTTGGATTTCGCATGTAATCAACTTTTATAACCCAAGCCAACGCAGAGCCGCAATTTTAAAGTGATATACTCTTCCATGTCTCTAACTCAGAGTGATGCACGTGTATTATTTGCTGAAAGCGGCAAATACAGAAGCTGAGAGCAACTGCCTACAACCTTCCATAGAAGTTGACTGCATCCATTATGGATATCGGTTGGTAAACAATGATGTTTGTTTTCTGAGTCAGTTGGGATTAGTTAGAGCCAGCAACTTAATCCCATGTAAAACTCCGATAAAGACTTCTGTAAAGTATTGATTCCTTCCCCATGTGCTTTCTGTACAGTTCTAGAAATACTAAGCAAAGCCCTTTGTGAGGGACAGACACACCACTCACAGGCTGAACAGACACACACAGCTCACACAACAAACAGAACAAACATACACAATCACACAGACAGAGATAGGCAGATACCACTCACATTCACACAGACATATACCAGACAGAGAGACACGTGGACAAACACCACTCACACAGACACAGCATTAACAGACAGAACAGACAATATAGATTAAACAACAGACAGAACACATACACACACACACACAGTCACACAGAGATCGACAGATACCACTCACATACACACAGACACACACACACACACGATAGACAGACATAGCTTCTACAACAGACAGACAGACACACATAAACTCAGGGACAAGAAGAGTCACAAAACTGCCTTCAGGCAGGCACAGATTCAGACCTGTGGAACAGGACAAGAGGACAGAAGACACAGGAATCGTGAAATGGAGAATTCAAACCTGGACTTGCTTTTATTTCTCTCCTTAAATGGGACACCTATGAATTATTGTTGATGTGGAATAAATCACTAATGCACATAGTCTGTGTAAGTAGGATGGAAGATCAGGAACACAGGGTTGGCCTCCTGGACATAGCAAGTGTGAGACCAGCCAGGGCTCCATGAGACCCTGTCTCAAAAAACCAAAAACCAACCAACTAAACAAAATCCACAACAGCACCAACTAAGAGTTATTTAAAGATTTATTTCCTGTGTGTGTGTGTGTGTGTGTGTGTGTGTGCGCGCGCGCGCACGCACGTGTGTGTACCTATCGAGGCTAGAAGCAATGGATCCCCTGCAGCTGGGGTTACAGGTGGCTGTGAACGACCTGACATGGGTCCTGGGAACTGAACCAGAGTCCTCTGCCGGAGTAGCCCACTCTCTTAACCACTGAGCCATCTCCCCAGTCCCTGAAGAATTTCTTCTAACAACAAGTTTTAAGGTGGGTACTATTATTCTGTCTATTTTATAGGTGTCAAAAAAAAAAATGAGACACAACGAGGTTGAGTAGTTTTCACACATGGTCACACAGTTGGTGGACACCCACTTCTGGACCTGAATGCCTAAGTGGAGCTCTGGAGTTTATGTTAAACCTCCCACTTTGCACATGTGATTAAGCCTGACCTAAGAGCCTTACTCTCCACATGAGGGAGGCCATATCAGCTATAGGGCAGGAGATGTAGCTCAACGTGCAGAGTGCCTGCCTAGCTTGCACGAAGCCCTAGGTTACATCGTCAGTATGGAGCAGACCGGAGGTGGTGGCGTATGTCTATAATCCAAGCCCTTGGGAAGTGGAGGTGATTGGGTCAGGAGTTCAAGATTGTCCTACAGTTTCAAGACCAGCCTGGGAGAGAGAGACCTTATCTCAAAAACTAAAACCAACCTGATTTTATATGTGTGTGTGTGTGTGTGTGTGTGTGTGTGTGTGTGTGTGTGTATCACAGACTGCTTGTGAATATATACATATATACATCCCTGCGTATGTACACATATATAATCTATTGTAAGGGCTGTCTTGGTAATACACAATACCCCAGGGCAGAGATTAACAGGAAGAGAGAATACTCAGACTTCAGTTTTTATGGGGTAGCCCATTTACAGCGAGGCTTTGAGAGGTCAGACAGGGAGTCGGAAAGGACTGGACAAGCTGCTTGGATTCAGGCGACTGACATCTGTTAGTTGTAACCTTGATTCCTGCTCTGAGCCTCACTGTGCTGACTTTGTTCAGAGCATATTCTTCCTGTCTCTCCTAGGGCTTAGGGTGTGGTGAATCTCTTCAGGACCTGACCTGGCTCTTTGTGCCGAAGCGTTGGGAGGAAACTGCCTTTGTCCCTGCCTCCCTTCCTGTCGGCCTTCAGAGTCTGATGTGTGCACAGGTGTAGCATGTGCACCCGTGTGTGTGTGCCTGTGCGCGTGTGTGTGCCTGTGCATGTCTGTGTGGTGTGCGCATGTTCACTCCCCTGCTCACTCATGTGTGATGGTGTCTGCCTTCTTTTCCTCCCTCAGCCTCCTGCTCACACAGATCAACTTGACCTTTCATTAGGTCACTTCATAATTGATGGAAATGTCTCAGGTACCTTCTCTTAACTCCAGGGTGATTATGACAATTATGGTGATTATCAAAGGAGAGAGAGAGAGAGAGAGAGAGAGAGAGAGAGAGAGCGAGAGAGAGAGAGAGATATGGGAGAGGGGAAGGGGCTAGGGACTGGGGGGGTTGGGAAATTGCTAGAGAACCAGGCAGTGCCTTCATTAAGAGACATTGTGTGAGATTGTTCCCCTTCAAAAGGCAGCTGTGAAAGGAGAGAGTGTCTTTTTTTTAAAGGCCCATTATGCAGGTGGCACGGGGTGCATAGTGCTGGCGGGAGGACCTTGGGGTGTAATTAGGGCAGTGACAGCTAGGATTACACAGTCGTTCCCACTATGGTGCCACTTCTCTTGGGTGGGAGGGGGAGACAGAGCAGGAACAGGTAATGGCTGGGAAGCCCTGGACCCTTGCCAGAAATGCAGGGCCTTCTGGTGAGCCAGGGTGACCTAGGATTGAGCAGAAGGGACAGGGATACCACAGCTATTCATCTCTAGACCAGGGAGGCGGCCTCTGATTTTTAGAAGTCTTTTATGATGCTCACCGCCCCTTGCAGGCTTTTCCAATATTCTCACCCCAACAGGGAGCTGGCAAAGGAAAGCCAATTGTGTGGAAAGAAGGAGGCGGATAAATCATTTCCCAGCCTCCCAGCTCAGGGGCCCTGGCTCATCAGCAGGAGGGGCAGCCTCAGCTTCCTGCCAGTTTGTCCTGTCCCTGCCCCTGGCTGGCCAGGGCGGTGCTTATCTACAGTGCCAGTTTCTGCCTCTCTGGTCCATACACAACACTGCAGAGTGTTGGCCAGGCAGACAGAAGTAATTGTTATTCCAGTCCTTTCTAGTCTACAATAGAATGACTAGTGACTCAGTTTCCCCTCTGGACCACCCTCAGCCTCTCCTCGAATGCCCTCTCCTTCTCCCAAGCTGTCTGGGATAAAATCCTGTCATTTATTGTCAGTTTGAACTTGGAGCTGACGTCTTTGTCCCTCGGTTTGGTTTTCCTACCAGGTCTAGGGAATCCTAATTGTCCTTGTGCAAACAGACTGCTGTGAGAATTACACAGGGCCCTGCACACATGTCTTTTTCCTTCACTTTTGAAGAAGGTTCTCTCTATGTGGTCTGGGAGGGATGAAGGCTGGCGATCCACCTGTCTCAGCTTTAGGAGTGCTGGATCCACGGTGTCCACCTCAAAGGTAAGTTTTCTTTGAGGCCAGTCCCTGTGAAGCTTCTGCAAAGATGACCCTTTCTTGCAGAGAGCTGGAATTGGGCAGCTTCTCCCGGGACCCCAACTTGGCCTCCTAGGGCTGCCTGCATGAGCTATCTTCACTGTATGTGTACCTAGTGCCTGCAACATGTCAGTTGTTACATGGGGCACAGCCATGGCTGCAGAGTGGTGCACAGGGAATTCTTGAGCCCTTGAGTCTGGCTTGTTCTGAGCCTGTGTGTTCCTCTGTCTAGATGCTCTACTTTGAGAATGCACAGTAGTGAGGGGTACTTGGCTACCCACCCCCACAAGGCACGATCTTCTTTAAGAACAAATGGGGAAGCTGGTACCTGGTAAGGAGTGAGTGGTGGGGACCTGAGGACTGGAGCTTTGTACTTCTGGGAGTAGCCAAATAAGGAAAGGTCTAGCACCTCAGACCTGAGGTCACTGATTTGGGAATAAGCAAGCACTTCCCTCCATGTCCACATTCCAGCCCCAAACAAGCTTTAACCCATAGGCCACTGGGTCACTGCTATCCATCAGAGCAGACTTTAAAAGTTATTATTACTTAATAATAAATCTTAAACTTTAAACAGGCAGAGCCAGAACCTCAGTTTCCTGGAACTCATTGCGCTGTTGTTTAGATAAGTTTAAATGAGCTGTGATTAAGCTAATTTTGAGGTAATTAACTTGGGGAAGGAATCCTTCACTTCTTAAAATTCTAAGTGACTGTTCACTGTGAGAGGGAGCCCTCTCGGAGCAGCCGCGTGGCTTTCAGGAGTCCCGCTTAATTAAAACATAAGGAACTCAGCCACAGAGCAGGAGTTAAACGTCATTAATGAAAAATGAATATTCTTTATCTAATTACACAGCATAATTAATTGGAGTCTCCAACCACAGAGGCGGAGGAGGGCAGAGGAAGTCACAAGAAGGCAGTCTCCTGCTCCCATATACCTCAGGAAGGCTCAGGCCTACTGCCTGAGTCCTTTGAGGTCTCATGGAAAGCCAGAGACTCCCTGGTGCTGGATGGCTGTGCCCAGAGCAACTACATTGTCTTTGAGTGCTCCCGATCACCTGTGGGGACCTGGGGTCTTTTTGGTGGCAGCTGAAGCCCGTGTCAACCAGCCCAGCCTTCTCTCTTTCATTTGTTCATTCAACACATTTACTGAGTACTCTTGCTCTAGATGGAATGAAAGTTCTAAGCCCCATCCTCAGGAAGCATGCAAGGTTCCCTCACTCCAAGCTCACTAGCTGTAGTAGACGCTCTACGTCTTCCTTCTCTCATCTGTAAAATGGGTGGCATGAAGGTTTATGCGGATGGATGAATATTCAAAAGGCCCGTGTGACAGTGCCAGGCATGTATAAAGGCTTGGTAATAAGTATTTGCTATGGCAATAAGTACAAGCAAGACAGGGTGAAGGCATTGAGGGAGAATGGGATGCAAGAGGGGGCCTTCTCTAGGAGGGCTGGTTTCAGACTTAGTGTTCAGAGTGGAGGGTGGGGCTGGAATGGCTGCTTCTGGGCGCACACACACCCCATCACGCTGTTCTGAGTGCTGTTGGCCCCACTTTCACCTTAACATTCCTCTGGGAGCTTCCTAAGTCATCGCTTGCCATAGTTACTTTCTCACTTGTGAGACAAAATGTCTGACAAGAAGTAACTTAAGGGCCACTGAGGTGGCTTCTGTGGGTGAAGGTGCCTCTGCCCAGCCTGTGGATCTGAGTTCAGTGCCTGGGATCCAGGGACCCAGATGGTGGAAGGAGAGTAGACACACACACACACACACACACACACACACACACACACACACACAAAAATGTAATGAAAACAATTTTAAAGAAACAATTTTTTTTTTTTTAAAGGGATTCATCATGGCCAGGAAGGCCCAGTGGAACTGTATATTATCTGGTCACATTGTCTCCAAAGTCCTGAAACAGAGACAGAGCAAACACTGGGAACAGGGAAATAAAACCTCAAGGTCCTGCCGCCACTAATTGGTTCCCTCCTAAAAGTGCCCCAACTTCCCCAAGCAGGACCACCATCTGGGGGCCAAGTATGGAAACACATGAGCCCAACGTGGACATTTCCCAGTCATCCCACAATGCTTATTCTGTATTTTCATTACACTTCCCTCCAGTCAATCCAAATTTTGCTCTAGGTGGGCAGTTTGGTTAAAGCAACGTCTACCTACAGGTGAGACAGGAACAGAGTACATGTCTCAGGGTATGTGCCTATCAGCTTTCTGTTACTGGGACAGCGTAACGGAGAGACACAATTTGAGGAGGATTTTGGTCTTATATGTTCAGAGAACTCAGCTGGCTGCCCTCATTGCTTAGGCCTGAGGGGCTGCTTGCTTTGCGGTGGTCAAAAGAGAGATATGTAGATAGAGAAACAGACACGCAGAAAATGAGGACATATTATGAGGACACCCTCAAGGACATTCTCCTTTCAACTCCTCTAGTCCTGTCACCTCCCAGCAGACCACCAAATTATGAACCTGCCAGTGGGTGAATTGATGATGTCAGAGTCCTCGGGGTCCTGCCAGTTTCCTACTTGCTTCTAAACATTGCTGCATTGGGGACTGCACCTTCAATATGCAAACCTTTAACATGTTGTGGTCATTTCAGACCCAAATCATAGCAGGACACCCTGGAGATGATTCTTTGTGATCTAGGTTATGACGAGATGCCTGTGCAATCATCTTTTTTGATAATTTATGACGAGACACCCAAGGCCCAGAAACACAGGCTTCCCTTCTGGGTCTAGCTTCAGTTCCTGGTCTCTCTGGCTGGCCAGTCAGCATCTTGCTCCTCTCAGCATCTGCTGGGATGTCAGCTCATTCCCTGAGCCCTGGCCAGCTTGAGAGTTTCTTTGTCATGCGCCAAGGAAGCTGCACCATTCTAGAATTCCATTCCCCCCCCCCCCCGATTTGGGGGCATGGTAGTGCTGGGAATCAAACAAGGGTCTTGGGTACCACTAATTCAGTTTCCAGTCTGACCTGAGGTGTTTTTCAGCAAGTTCTTCCTCCAGGTCTCCGTTCATGCTGCTCCCTCCCAGCTGTGTAGAGCTAGGCACAGAGGGAGTCCCTGCAGTTTAAAGACCAGGAAGGAAGGCTCCATCTGACTCTGGGCAGATGTGTTCAACCTTGTTGTAGCCTTCTCTCTATCACCAGATCCTCTGGCTTAGCCAGTGTTGAGGCGAAGCAAGGCAAGCTACTCTGGTTCATGGCCCAGGCCACATCTCAGTCCAGGCGAGGCATCCAATATGAGAAGCTAGTCCTTAGGAAGTCACCCTAGACCAGGCAGGTTGCCTTCTAAGTGTGCACACTGGCTGCCCTGGAAGGACCTTCCATGCCTGCTGGAGCTTCACTGTGTTGCCCTCCGTGGCTTCCAATGAGGACATATCTTTGGTGGAGGGGCCATGTAGGCAGGAAGAGGAGAGGGAGGCTTCCAGCCGAGCTAAGCTGATTACTCTCCACAAACTATCCATTTAATCTCTAAAGTGTTTTGACTTTGTCTTTAGGGAAGAGAAAGAAGTGGCCCCAGGGGGAGGGGCCAGGCAAAGTGTGTGTGTGTGTGTGTGTGTGTGTGTGTGTGTGTGTGTGTGTGTGTGTAGGCAGAGACTAGCAAGATTAAAGCAGATGATAGCCCCATAGAAGCCGTCAGATGGAAATGTGTTGTTAGCTGTCTCCCAGAACCCCCTGTGGCTGAAGGATACTTTGGAATGTTCCCAGCGTCTTTCAAAGTTCTTCACTCCTGGAATTTTGGGGATACCAGAACCTTCCCAAGGGAAGCAGTCTTCAAGGGTCCAAAAGAGGACCAGGGGCAAGGACTGTGCATCCAGGGCTCCATGCACAAAATTTGTCTGCTTTGCAGCTTAGGTGTGGCTAAGGACATGGTCATGGTTTCCAATCTCCTTGCTCAGTCTGGGTTTCTTTTGGGCTTCACTGTTTACTGAGATCTCTGTATTGTCCTCAAAGCCATGACATTGTCCTGCAGTGAAAGACATCGTTTTAGCAGCAAGGACAGAGTTCAGTACGGAAGAGGGGACCTGAGCTCCTGGTTCCAGGAGAACCAGGCTCTTCTGAAGCAGCCTCAGAGAGGTTGGGGCTGAGACAGCCTCTCCACTCCCTGTCAGGCCCAACGTCAGGCCCAGCTGCTCTTAATTGATGTTTCTTGAGATAGCAGGAAGCACCTCAGTCCCGTTTCACCAGCTCCCGGTTGTGCTGAAATCAAATCGACTGCTCTGTTGTCCTTTCAATCACCTGTCTGAATGGCTTGGCTTAACTCTCCAGTCGGGACGATGGGCTTTAATCACTGTTCACCCAAGAAAAAAGTGCATTTAGGGGTGTGGGGGAGAGGATGTTCTTCCTCAAAAGCACTTTGCATGTTATTAAATAATATTAAACAATAGCAACTCACTGGGAGCCCCAGGGTGCACTCTGAGAAGAGGCACACAACACATCACAAAGCCGTGATTTATCTTGTCAGTTTCTTTCAGATCCACTTTGCAGCCCAGTTAGCAGAAGGACAAGAGACACTTGACTTTGCAGGTGGCAGAAGGAGAAGATCCTGGAGGCAGCTGGGGGAACCGCTGGTCAGATCCGAAAGTGTGATGCTGTATTCCTTCCTCAACAGATACTTTATGGAAACAAGTCCCATCACTCCAGACTGCCTGCTGGATTTTCCTCTGGGGAGACACAACTCTGGCCTTGGAATCTGTCAGAACTGGGTCTGAGTGTTGGCACTGCTGATGCCTGGCTATGGTGGCTGCCACAGAGTCACTTTGCCTGCTGAGCCTCAGTTTTCTGTATTGTCCAGTGGGGAGAAGAACAGCAGCCTGGTGGGACGAGTTAAGGCAGAGAGTAGTGTGGAGAAGTCATAGAACACCTTGTGCTGAGGCACTCTGAAGCACACACCCCGGAGGGGGACTGAAGATGCTAAGGAGACATGAGGTGATGCACAGAGCTGTGTCTAGGGTTACACAGAGCAAAGCATGAAGGAAAGCTGTCACTATGCAAATGATACAGAGTCCACACTATGCAAATGAGCTCCAAAGCCCTAGGGACCACAAGCATCCCCCCCCCCTTCCTGATCCACAGGGATGTGAGCAAGCTGCTGCTGCAAGCGCCTGTCTGCTACCCGGCCTCGCCACCACGATGGGCTGTATCTCCTCAAAACATACTCTGTACCCCCTGTTGACTCCACAGACGCTGTCAGAATCCTGTCTACTGGCCTGACGGTCAGTAGGGGGCTGGTTTCTGAAACTTTATATGACTAGTTCACTGACACAGCACCCACATGTGGACATTAAGGAGATGGCTGGAATATGGCTGACATCTGCTTTCTGTTACCAGGGTCTCTGCAGTGGGAGGGTTTGAAGTGGAACACACTATCAGATCTGGGGCTGCTATGCACCCCTTCTTGTCCATGTTGAGCCATGTTCCATGTTGAGCAGGCTGTAACCATCTTATTATATGAGTTTGCATTCTTCTCTGAGCCTTACTTTTCTCATCTACAAAACAAACTTGATCTATAAAAAAACAATGACAACAGCCAATCCCCCAATCCTCACCCCCCAAATCCCCACCTCAAACCCATAAACAAACCTTTGCCGCGTAACTTCTCCTTTGTACTGTGTGGCCATTCCAACCAAGCCGGTGCTCTGCTCCAGCTCATTGCCGCCCACGGAAATACTTCAGTAGATGCCCTTGCGTTGTTTGGTGTTATCCACTCACACTGTCCAATTCTCTGTTCCAGGGTACAAGGATCCAGTAGCCCTCTGGAGGTGTCCTCTGTGTATCCGTGACATCAGATTGCTTCGAGGAATAAGAGGGAAGCCTCATGTGCAGGAGCTGGCTCCTGCCAGGAGGCTCAGCTGACTAACTTCCACTTTTGGAAGGTTGTGGGCACATTATGGTTTCTGCGTATCGAGTGCCTGCTGCAGATAAGGTATTTACTCATTTGAATACATGAAATTTTTATGAAAGGTAAATTTATACATAGCCTTGAAATTTTACTTCCTTTAGCTCTACCTGGGACTTGTGAGCTTGAAAGAACTGAACATTGGGCCATGGGAACCTTTCGCCTGGGCCAGGGCCAGCAAGAGGAGTCTGCGAGCCTAGCCTGCCTGCTTTGGTTAGCAGTGTTTGTGTTGGACCATGGCCATCATTTGCATATGCATGTGTTGTTTGTAGATGCTCCCCCTCCTCCCCGTATCCTGAGCAGCTGAGAGAGGTTGCAGCAGAACAAGGCTGCCAATCATGACATATTTACTACTTATCCTTTAAAGGAAAAAAGACAGGGGCTGGAGAGGTGGCTTTCCTGACACGGGGACTCAGCAACCAGGCTGTGGCAGGGCCTAGGGCTGGGCATTTCTAGTAAGTTCCTGGGTGACAAGGATGCTGCTGCTGTTTCAGTTTACTTTGTTTTTTAGGCAGTGTCTCATGTAGCCCAGGCTGTACTTGGATACAATATGTAGCCGAGGCTGGCCCTGAACTCCTGATCCTATCTTCATTTCTTTTTCCAGTGTTGGGATTACTGGCACATGCCATCATAGGCAGCTGGGAGCTGTGATTCTGTAGACCCCATCTTGAGATTCTACAATGTTTTTTTTTTCTTACCAGCTTTGACCCAAAGGTGAATTCCATTCTCCATGAAAGATCAGTGCAAAGGCAGCCTCCATGATACTGTAAGAACTGGGTACCTTCTACGAACCAGACAATGGGACACACTGGGTGCTCAACATCGTTAACAGAATGGATATACTGCCCTTGTGTGACTTACTCTCTAGTTGGGGTATGGGTCAGAGTGGAGCTGTGAGGAAAACAGAGTGAGCAGCGAATCTGCAGGTGCAGATGTCAATTCCATGTGACATCTTGGTGGGAAGGGGGTGGAATCCTGCTGGAGGTTCTGAGATGCCTCTCAAAGGACATGACATTTAAGTTGAAATCAGAGGGCGAGAGGAGAGGCTGCCCTCGGGAGAACAAGGAAGATTCCTCTAGGCAGGTGCCTGGAGAGGGAAGGTGCTTATTGCAAATCAAGAAGGGAAAGCCAGGGTGACTGGAACAAAGAAAGGGAATTTGTGCATCAAGTAGAGTCTGGAGACGTGGGGGAAGGGCGGGTATGGACAGTGTTCTTTAGCCTCAGCTACCCTGTCTTAGGTCATGGTGACCTGAGCGGCCTTAGGCAGGTGGCTATAGTTTCAAGACCAGACCTTTAAGAGGACCTATATCCCTGCTTGCTCCTTTGAACCTTGCAAAGGAAACACATTGACACTGACCTGCTAGTTCTAGGGCATGAGGAGAAGTCACTGAGACCATATCAGCCTAAATCATCTGACCAAGCCGATCTGAAAGCACATAGGCAAGCATTCTTATTGCAGCTGGCCCATTGAGTTTTGGGACAGTTTGTTACACAGCAGTAGCTGACTCAGACAGCTGTATGAAGAACTCTGAATTGGAAGAGAAGTACAATTGGATGTCATGGAAAGGGCTCACCAAGAAGATGTAGAGGTTGTCAGTGATCTCCCTGGCGGCTGTAAGGAGAGGGAGGCATGTGGAGAAAGTGGGAGACTCTTCTGGGCTGTGCACACCAATGGTGAGCATGCGCACAGAGCAATGGCACCACTTGTCACAAGTGGAATGGATTGACCCTTCCCCATGCTCCCAGCATCCTCTTAGCATCCTCCTGACCTTGATGTGTCAGGGTCGGTAATCCTTATCCCTAGATGAAAGGATTTCTAAGGTCAGGTACCTGCCCAGCCCTTCTCTATGTCCTCAGGGTCTCCATATCCTATGTAGAGCCAGGTTAGCACAGTGATATATGATCACCCTGAAATGGATCAATTCAGAAACTCCTATGGCTGCTGTGAGCTGGGTTTTCACCTCAGCAGTCACATATAGACCCACACTCTGAAGTGACTTCTACCAGGTCGTGGGCTCTGACTGTCTTCAGAACCTTCTCAGCAAACAGGGACCACATGAGAGATTCCCCTCGAGTCCCAGTGTGCAGAAGAGGATGCCATGGAGCCAGCTGCGCCAAGACTCTTAGGGCAAGCCTGAGGAGCTAGCTGAGCAAGGACTGTAGCCAGAGCTGCTTACAGACCTTTCCCAGAAACGAATGAGGTGACCCATGGCTCCCACCAGGCGACACTCTCTCTGTGCAGATAATTCCTAACACACTTACTGTCAACATCTCTGGGGAGAAGAAAATCTGTCTGTATGGACACAATCCAATTTAAATCAGGAAATTGATGTGTTTGGGTTAATTTTGTCCACCCTGGTGCTCCTGGTATTTACTCAAGAGACTCAGGACATATAACCAAAATATTTCATGACAAATACTGTGATTCTCTCTCAGAGGAGCAGGCCCCAAATAGGGCTAGACACTGGTTTCTTTAGTCCCTGGAAATGTCACAGAAAGTGAAGAAGGAAAACGGGCAGCAGTCCCCAGCCAGCTTCCAGACAGTGGCCAGATTCAGAAAACAAATTGAACCAATTCAATAGAACAGCCTGGTTCAGCAGGATTGGTTGGACACCAAATCTACTCTCCTTTCTGGGCTGGGAGGTGCTAGGTGGCCAAGAGCACCATTGTGGAGCCTGTCACAATAACTCTTTCTTCTCATTCATTAAAAAAAATAATTTATTCATTTGTGTATTGGGGTGTGGGCGATGGAGTGTTCGTGATGCATGTCAGTCAGAGAACAAGACTTAGGGGTCCATTTTCTCCCTCCATCATGTGGGTCCCAGGGATTGAACTCAGATCGTCAGGCTTGGTCGCAAGCACCTTTACCCACTGAGCCATCTCACGACCCTCTCAACCCTTTCTTATTAACATATATATTTCTTTACAGGGTCTCAATGTATCCCAAGCTGGCTTTGAACTCCTGATCCTTCTACCTCCACTTCCCAAGTCCTGAGATGATAAGTGTGTGCTACCACACCCAGCTTCATTTTATAGCAATGCATATTAATTATATAAAATAATGGGCCTCATTATATTTTTGTACATATGCGTAGTGCACTTTGATCAGCTCCTCATATCTCCTCTCTGCTGCTTCTGGTCCCCTTCTGGCCCCACCAATAAGCTCTTCACATTTTCATGTCTTTAAAAAAATTTATACTTAGAATACAAGAAAAAATGCAACATTTGTCTTTCTGAGTCTGGCTTATTTCAGTATCATGATCTCTGATTCCATTCGTTTTTTTTTTTTTCTACAAATGACACAATTTAGTTCTTCGTGATGGCTTGAATAAGACTCCATGGCAAGCATCTACCACACTGTGCTCGTCCACTCAGCCGCCGGTGAGCGGCTACTCCTTTCACTGTCTGAGGACTGGGAATGTGGTAAAGTCACGTGGAGAGTAATTACTGGATCTAAGTCAGCTGCTCTGGCTGGGCTGACTGCAGGCTGTGCTCCCTACAGCATGCCCTGATCTGTCTGTAGAGTCTGGCAGTTTGACTGTAAGAGCTCAGTGTAATCTGTTTTACAGTGAGGTCTAATTTGCATAGTAAAATGCAGGTTCCGATGAGTTTTAACACAGATGCTCCGTATAACTAACACCTTAATTGGGATCCACTGCAGTGTTGCCCATGTGTGTGTGTGTGTGTGTGTGTGTGTGTGTTCTCACTAAGCTCTCATGTAACACAGACTGACCTTGAATTTGCTGTGTGGCCAAGGATGATAGTGAACTTCTGATCTTCCTGCCTCCACCTCCCAAGTGCCGGAATTACAGCTGTGCACCACTCAGTCTGGTTATGTGGTGCTGGGTGTTGAACCCAGGGCTTCCCGTGTTCTACAAACTGAGCCACATCCACAATTTTCAGTAACATTTGTTTATCCTCTCATGTCCAAACGATTATCACTTAAATATGTAATCAATATGAAATTTATGAATGAATTAATATTCTTTTGGTTATCAAGAGTCTTTGCAACAGGCTTAGATTTTATACTTAAAGCTGCATTTTGGTTTAGGCCAGCCATATGTGAATAGCCACAGCAGAACACCACAATCAGCTCAGAAATCACATTCTACTTGCCCCTGTACACCTCCACACACCCAGGTTCAGCCATGCTCCGATTCCCGTCACCACAGGCTCACCCATCTTGCCTCTCTAGAGCTTCATGTGACAGAACTGAAACTGTAGGCAAATTCCTCTTAGGGTTCTTTCACCCCATGCAATGTCTTTGAGTCCTGTCTGCGTATTAGTTCTTCGTGCCTTTGTGCGCATGTGTGCGCATGCCCAGATGAATGTGGAGGTCAGAGGTTAATGTCCTGTATCTTTCTCAGTCACTCTCCACTTTGGTTTTTGAGATAGGGTGTCTCACTGATTATGCTAAGCTTGGTTGGCTGCTCAGTAAGCAGTGGGGGTCTGCTTGTCTCCAAGGCCTCCCCAGTACTAGGTTTACAGGCTCACTATAGTGCCTGGCTTTTTTGAGTGGCTGCTGAGGATCCAGACTCAGGTCCCCATACATTCATGATGAGCACTTTGTGGACTGAGCCATCTCTTCATCCCCTCCCCCAACCCATTCCATTTCCTTGCTGAGTGGCACATGCTGAAGCTGTCTGTGCATGCGTGTGCTGGATAAACACTTGGTTTTGAGTATCAGTGTAATGTGGTATGGGGCAAGAAGACACCCTCCCACCCCTCCCCCACCCCTGCTCTAAAAGGGCAAGGGCAGGAAGATGACCAGAATGTAAAAGGATGACAGATGGTCTAGGTCAGTGTCCCCGGAAAGGGAACACTTTGGTTGGATAGCCTGGGCTAGAGTCCTGGTGGAGAAGGGAGACAGATGATGGATGACGGATGATAGAGTCAGGGGAAACCTGCAGAAGGACAGGGGGACAGGTTCATGGGTTGAAAGCCAATGATGGCAGTCTAGAGCTGACTCAGAAGGTCATCAATGCTACCACCAAAAAACCATCTAGAAGTATGGCCAGGTGCAGTTCACAACTGTAGGTCAGAAAGATCTTCCTGGGCCTCAAAGGACAATCTTTCCTCCCGTATGCCCAGCAAACCCATGTTAGTCTCTTTGACTTGTGTTGGGCTGTCTGTCTCCTTTACCTAGACTTTTCTCACAGGAAGATAATCCCCTTCTGGCCTTCCTGCCCACAACATGGCTTCTCCCTGCCCTTCTCCCTGCCCCAGGGTTAACCACCACCCTGGAGTTTCTCACCTCAGCGCCTACAGTTCCCCACACCATACAGCAGCCCAGCCTGTCTCCTGTGGGGAGGCATGCCAGTTGCCACACCTGGCCTGCTGCTGGGCAGAGGTCACTTTAGCTAGAGCTGTCTCCGGTGTTCCAGATCCTGGCTATAGAGAGGAGGAGGACACTGGGGACTTTCCGGCCTGGGAACTACTCGCTATCATATCTGTGTGTGTTACAGCCAAGGTGACTTGGTATAGAGCTGTATCATGAAATGTATTAAAAGCACTCCTTCGGTGAATTGGGGGAGCCGAGTGCACTTGGTCTCATTTCTCTACCAGTATAGCAGAGATGGTAACAATCACTTTTTCCAGAAATTGGGAAATTAGCCTCAACTTGTCCTATGGAAAGCAGATGGAGATGCCCTCTGGATCCTAGGTGTCCTGGCTGGAACTCCAGACCTCGTCCACAAAGCAGGACTCCGACTCCCTGGGAATGTCCTCTCCAAGACTTACCTCCTCAGAGGTAACTGATTTCTTTAAACTCGGGAGGAAGAAAAAAAGAAAGAGGGAGACTGCGAGATAGATTTATGACCATGTTAGAAACATTGGATTGAAGAATTGATCCCTACGGCTAAGTCATTTCCCTCTTTCGTGTAAAATATAAATAAATCTGGGTGACTTAGGCTGAGCGATGAGTCGGCTGCCAGCTGGGTGGTGAGACATGAATGCCCTTCAGAGGCCAAATCTCCTCCCCTTGACCCCATCAATTAGCTGTTCTAAATGGCTCTGGCTTTCTTCCCTAGGCGATACTGGCTGTGCCCTTCCCTTCCCCGGGCCACTGTTGGGTGAGTGGACACACTGATGGGTGCTGGGGAGACCTCATAGCATTCCATTCTCAATCTTGCTGGACCTGCTGAAGACCATAACTAGAGAGCTGGTACAACGACTGCAACTTGGCTCTAGGCTCAAGGTGGCTGAGCCGCTCACGTGTGTGATTGTACACCCTGCGGCTCCTCTCCTTAAAGGTTTCCCAGATTTCTGGACTGAGGCAGCCAGCATAGCAAGTCCTAAATTACTCGGGAGGGGGGCCACTTGCATTGTCCTGGCTCTCATATAGGTTTAATTTTAGCACAAGTCCCTGGGGTAGCTCTTCTCTCCACCTCAGCCCAGCCTTAGGTAAGGTACCCGTGGAGAGGGAGAGTGTTGGCTAACTCCTGCCTCTTTCTTCTCCCACTGGCACAGGCTGTGCCCTGCTGCTGCTGGTCAGAGCCCTCTGGGCTTGGCAGCCCAGGAAAGGACTTTGTAAAGTGCAATTTTCTAGAAGAAAGATGTCTTGGCTTCCTCCGTGTTTTTTTTTTTTTTTTTAATCTGTTAAGGGCACAGGCATACAGATGGACAGATGCTATAAGGGGTTGGGAATCTGGGACCCCAGGAAGGGACAGAGTCTGCCTCAGGTTGGGCAGAAATGGCTACCTGAGATCCCCCATTGTCAAAGGTGCAGTGGCTTCTAGGGTAGGTATGAGAGGCGGGTTGGATAATGTCTGTCCTCTTACCTGTTTGTATTCTGCAACCTCTGTCCTGGGTCACTGCAAGATGTGGGGCAGAGGAGGCTGTGCAGTTTCTCCAATGATTCTGCCAGTGGCTTTGGCCTTTTGCCTCCACAGGATTCTGGGCTCAGACAGATGCTTGCCTCACTGGCAGGCAGAATTCATGAGGTTGATGAGCCCAACCTTCCAGATCCTAATTTTGAGTTTGCTGCTGCTTAAAAACAGAGGATCTTGATGGGAAGAAATGGGGCCAAGGAACTGGATTGTACAAGACCTGGGTCTACATAGACTTTGGACAAAAGCTTGATCTTCACCCATGTTAACCATGTGCTTTCCCACTAAGCTGCAGCCCAGTTACCCTTGTGGGACATCAGAACTGCATTCCCATGCTTGGAAATTTCACCAGCTTTTGAGTCTTGGGGATGGGTTGTGGGTGGGTGGGGGTGGGAAGCCCACAGCCTCAGCAGAGAATCTAAAGGGTTTCCTGTCATGAGAGCAGAGAGGTGGGACACATTCAACCTGTACTGTGACCAGGGAGAAAATAGCAGGGACCCATAGGATCTGTTTCTGGAAGGGCGGCAGGTGTAGGTGGCTGAATCTGATTTCTGTGGGCATTGGTGGGGCATGTCCCATAGCAGCCGGAGGAAGGTGACATGGGGGCCTGAGGAGGAGACTTGTGTTGGTAGTAGGGGGACTGCCCTTCATATCTTGGTGCCAGTCAGCATTGGCATTAGTCATGCCCCAAGGCCTGTATCCCTAGAGACGTGGCCCTGTGTCCAACCCAGTGAGGCCACCTGGGGAAGAGCTGGAAAGGTAGCCACAGAAGGAATGGGAGGAGCTTTGAATCCAGTTTCTTCAGGGAGACTGGGAAGCAGGTGATCCTATTGCAGTCTTCTGCAGCTGTTGGTCCTCTTAGGTCACAGAGAACCAGGCTGCAGAGTGAACCCAGGTGACCTCAAGAGATCTCTGTCCCAGTTTGCCATTGGGTTTTGTTCCCATGGAGTCTCAGGGAATCCTACCTCCAGATCCTTTGAAGCTCTTCCAGAGCAGGGTCCCCACAGAACAGAGAAGAGCTCTCCCTTCTCTGCGTGCATGTGGTGTGTGTGTGTGTGTGTGTGTGTGTGTGTGTGTGTGTGTGTGTGTGTGTGTGTGTGTGACATGTCATGGCGTGCATGTAGATGAAGGTCAGAGGACAACTTGGGGGAATCAGCTTTCTCCTTCTACCATGTGGGTCCAGGGGATGAACCCATGTTGTGAGGCTCCATGTAAGTGTAAGCAGATGTCTTTACCTTCTGAGCCATCTCACCAGCCTCCCCTGTCCTTCCTCTCCCCTTCCTTTCCCACACCTTCTCTTTCTTGTCAGGATTTCACCATGTAGTCCTAGCTAGGTCTCAGCCTTGCAGTCTTTCCTGCATTGGCTCCTATGTGCCAGGGTAACAGATGTGTGTTGTCATGCCTGGTTTTAAATCTCTGTTCTTAAGACCAGGCTCTGTATCCAATCCAGTCTGTTTTCCTAACCCCAGATCTCTGGTTATGGTTTAATCAGCCCCAAACAGGACATATCTATCTCTTCCTTTTGTGTGGACGGAATACCTTTAGTAATGTGTAATACCTTTAACAAAGTTTCTGAGCACTGTATTAGTCTTACAAATTGATCCAGTCATTATAGACTTTGAACGTTACTGGAATAGACCCTTCTGTTCAAGGGCTAGGAACTCAAGCCTGCTCACTGGTGCAGCTTGTCTTTGGAAACAGTGGAGTCTGCTTTCAGGGCTGGTCTCCATCCTGTCTGTTCTCTAGGCTTGTACAGCTTCCCCGGCACAAAGCTGGGTCTCTGTGCTTCTTGTGGCTTGCTCTGGCTTCCCATGTGAATATAATTGGAATTTCACAGTCATCAGTTTCTTAAATGATTTTTTCTGAGCTTTGCAAGATGATGACTCACAAAATATCGCCAGAATCTTTTCCGAAAAGCTGCTGACAGAAACGAACCTGCTTTCCGTTGGCCTTTCGGGGAGCATTTGATAAAGCTCCTACTGTGTGGGGGTGGGGGGGGGTGGGGAGCGCTGTGCTCAGCACTGAAGGAGGAGGAGGGGAAGGTAGAGGAGCCACAACTGGGCTTCACCCTGCTGCAGCCTAGGGGGTGAGATTTGGGTGAGCTTGTGTTGTACTTCTAGAGGCACAGAGCAAAGCCATTGATTGGCCAAGGGAGTCAAAGGGGAAGTGGATGGAGGAGACAGGTGGGCTCCTCTGCTTCCTCTGATAGAAAGCAGAGCTCGAGTTTCTAGGCACCACATGGAGAGGTGTTCTCAAGGCACTGGCTGGCTACAGGATATTCTGCCTGGAAGTTAATATGACCCATCTGAAATCTGACTCTGGCTATTGGCTTCCTCTAAGTCCGCCCTCCTTCCTTCTCCTTGTGGTGGTTGCTGCTTGAATGGCCATGCCTCCTGATGGCCTGGACAGACCCCCTCTGAGCTCTGTGGCCCTCCCGATGGCTCTAGCTATAAGGAGAGCTTCCCATGATGTGTCCTTTCTGTGATGCGGGTTCCCCCTTCCTACCACTCAGACAGTTCCACACCCTTCCTCTCTCGGCTCTCCTTGCTCCTGTGGACCTGCGCTGCTGTGCCACATGGGAGATTAGAGCTGAACCTGGAGCCTGCTGTAACCGAGTGATAATGCTGATGTTGTAGACCTGTCTCGATCATACTGTGTGTCCCAGATAAGAGCCAAGGCGTCTGCATGTCACCACTGTGGTGTGTCCTAGACCCGCAGTCTCAGACTCTTGCTGAGGAAATGCCAGATGAACTTAGAGATTCTGAGAAACATCCTGTAATCAACCTGACTGCAGCTATGCTGAAAAACCAGGGTCATGACCTCAAGAAATGGCCACAGATTAACAGAGGCTGGGACATGAGACCATGAGATGTCACGGGATGCTGGGTTTCAGTCTGAGCACAAAAGGACATTCATAAGGAGTTGGGGACAAGTCACGCCGTATCTGTAGTTTAGTTAACAGTATTGCATGTGCAGGATTATTATTGTTATTGTTTGTGACAGGGTCTCATGTGACTCAGGTTAGCCTCAAACTTGCTATGCAGCTGACGATGACCTTGACTCCGGATTCTCTTGCCCCCACCTCCCAAGTGCTGGAATTAGAGCATGTGTCTGCCCACCCAATTTTATTTGCAGCTGGATCTAACCCAGGACTTCATGAATGGTAGGCAAACATTCTACAAGCTGAGCTGCGCTGCGTCTCCATGAGATGATGATGATGATGATGATGGTGATGATGATGATGTCTCACTGTACAGTGCAAGCTGGCCCAGAACTCACTATGTAGCCAAGGCTAGCCTCAGACATGAGATTCTCCTTTCTTAGCCTCTGATATTCTGGGATGGCAGTCATTATAACTGGCTCATTTCTTAAATTTTATTTATGGCTACAGAGATGGCTCAGTGCTTAAGAGCACTTGTTGCTCTCATCAAATATCTGGGTTCAGTGCCTTGCACGCACATGGTAGTCCACAACTGTCTGTAGCTCCAGTTTTAGGGGATCTGACAGCCTCTTCTGACCTCTGCTGGGTACTAGGCACGCACATGGTCCACATGCACACACTCACACACATAAAATAAACCCATTCATTTGCGAGTATTTGGGTGTGTACATACCACGGTGTGCATGTGGAGGTCAGGTGACAACTTGAGGGAACTGGTTCTTTTTTTCCATCGTGTGGGTCCTGGCCATCAAACTCAGGTCATATAGCTTGGTTGCAAATGATTTTATCTGCTGAGCCAGCTCAATCCAGCTATCTTTTTAAACTTGCTGACTGTACACGGACAGGAAAGCAACGGCTCAGGGGAAGCAGCATCTCAGGGAGCACTCAGGGGAAGTGGGGTCTCAGAGAGCACCCGGGAAGCAGCATTTCAGAGAGCACTCTGCTCTACTTGATTTGCACCTTGTCTGTAATCTGAAATTATTCCAAAAAGTAAAGTCTGGCAAGATAGTCCAGTGGGTAAATCATTCTTGTTGCAAAAGCCTGGTGACCTGAGTTTGTTCCCCAGAACCCATGGTGAAAAGAGAACAAACACCATGAAATTATCCTTTGACTTCCATGAGAGGGCTGTGACACCTGTGCACCCCATAATAAAATAATTATTAAGAAAACTCATTCAGGGCTGGAGAGATGGCTCAGTGGTTAGGAGCACTGACTGCTCTTCCGAAGGTCCTGAGTTCAAATCCCAGCAACCACATGGTGGCTCACAACCAACCATAATGAGATCTGGTGCCCTCTTCTGGGGTGTCTGAAGACAGCTACAGCAAGTGGAGCCGGAAAGAGAGGAAAAAGTGTCTGAAGACAGCTACAGTATACTTAAATATAATAAATAAATAAAACTTTAAAAAAAAAAAGAAAAGAAAAGAAAACTCATTCCAAAATAAAAAGTTTTAAAAAAGAAAATGAACAAATGTTATGGAAGTGTGGTTTCAACTCTGCCACCCCACCCCTAGCTGTGTAGCCTTGGGTAGGATGCTTAAACTTCTGAGCCTCAGTTTCCCAAGACTAATAACGGTGCCAACATCAGTAGGGCTGAGACCATCCCAGCTCTATGACTCATGAGCCTCCCTGGCACTGAACCTACAAGGGGTGGGGCCCACAGGAAGCAGTCGATAGACTTAGTTGGTGTTATTGTTATTGATGAAGGTGGAAATGCAGTTTCTCAAAGCTGGGAGGGCTGAGGAATACTCGGGGTGACAGAATTCAATAAGCTTTGAATAATTCAATGAGATTCAATTAAATGAATGTCTGTGGATTTCACTTGTGGGTTGGGTAATGTCCTGGGACCTGGAAAGAGAAATCGGAACTTGGGTGTGTGTCTAGGAGTCAGAAGTGGAGATGGTGAGGGCACGGAGGGATGTAGACTTGGTTAAAGTCATGTCAGGTAGCTATGAAGTCGCAGGTAGGGCTCAGCTGAGTCTGAGGTTGCAAGAGGAATCCAAGAGGGATTCAGGATGTGGAAGACCTTGGCTGGAAGTCTTTCATCTTTGCCACGGGACTGTCTCCAAGGCGGGATATGGACAGTACCATCTTGAAATCAGGATGTCTGGGATTTTTGGAGCTTCCGAGGTCCTGATAGGATGAGTCCCTCTAACCTTCCTTTGAAGAAGGAAGCGGGGACAGTCACCATATCTTCACCGGATAGACTCCAGCCACTTACTCCTTCCTGAAGCTCATTCCTAATTGTGTGTAGCTCTGTAAAAGCTGCAGAGGGGCTCAGGAAGTGCTAGCAGGCATAGCCAAACTTTGGACATTGTAACTTGATCCACCGAGTTTATACTTAAAAACTGAGGAATAGCATTTTTAAAAACGCTGCTGTTAAAAATGCTTAGGGTTTCGTGTTGGACTGTTTCCATAACTACCCCGGGCCAGGTGTGGCTCTCAGCCTATGTGTGGGACACACCCATCTGAGCACAAGAGTGTGAAAGGCGAACTGAAGCAGCAACTCCATCTGTGCAGCTTTCTGGTCCACACTCATGCTGAGGTACTGACGCAGCTGTTTTGTGGCTGTCTACACTCCTGTAAGTAACTCCAATAAATATCTAATAAGTGACCCATTGCTTCTCCAAGCTAGACTTAGGAGGACTCATTTCTTTGATCTCTAATTCTTACCCTACCTGGGGTGAAAAGCTAGCTTTTCATCTCCCTAGGAAGTCACACAACAGCAGAATCTCACAGAGGCATGAGCTCCCCGAATCACGGAGTACTGGTCGGCAGGGCGTGGGTCCCAGCTCAGGCTGATGACTCAGTTCTGGTCATGGGATAAAGCACCGCAGACTGAAGGCCTGGGTATCACAGCATGCTGCATCCAGGTGTTCAAATCCTGTGGTGTGGCCTAATACCAGTTGTAGAGCGAGGAGAGGCATGGCTGGGGAGACAAGTGGAGTGAGAAATGTAGGACTCTGCTGTTAGTCCTGGCATCCAGGTGACATGGCTGCCCTGCATGTTTTGGAGATGGAAGCTTTGGTCCTTAGCTGAAGGCTGCTCTGTGCTCTGGAGTAGGGCATGCTGAGTCCCCCATGCCCCATGGTAAAAGGGACATTGAAAGCCCATACTGCAGGGCCAGGAGAGGATTCTAAGGGTGGAAACACCTCCGAATAAGATAGCGATGACACAGGGAACCGAGGGGACCATGGGAAGGCTGGGCTCGCATCTCTCCTGCTGGCTTTGGGTCTTTCTACTGCCTGCTTTTTTCTCAGAGCCAGGATTCCTTTGTGACAGCCAGCTCCTCTCTCTTCCTCCCTCCCTCCCTCTCTCTGTCCATCTTTGTCTCTCTCTTTGTCTTCCTCTCTCTGTCTCTCTCCCCATGCCCCTCCCTCTGCGCGCGCGCGAGCACACACACACACACACATACACACACACACACACACACACACACACACACACACACACACGTGGTGGGAACCCAGGGCCTCATATATGCTAGGTGAGCCCTCTACCACTGAGCTGCCTTTTTTAACCTTTAAATTCAGAAGCAGGGTTCCATTGAGGTGGACCCTGAGTATCACTCCTCCTGTCTCAGACTCCCAAGCAGCTGACATCACAGGTGTACACCAGCCAGTACCCTTGAACCTCTGTCTAAGTCTGCAGAGGCTCCTTCCCCTGCTGGATGAGACCACAGAGGTGAGACTTAGAAGCAGAGGCCGTGTCCACTCCTCAGGGATTTGTCTTACACCTGGACCATGGGGCTGATGCCATTGCAGATCTGTCTCCTAACTACTTACCTGCTTCCCTGGACACATGTCTACCATGGGAACAAGGGAGCAGCGTGTCCTCGGATGGAGGTTATCCTGAGCAGGGCTTCTGTGGATGAATGCTGGGTTCTTCAGAAGGGGGTGATGATTCCAACCGACTCTAAGGAATGCTTGAATTTGGGATTTGCTGGGCTTTGAGTCCTTGGTTGTAACATCTGATGCTCATTACAGCACGGGCGGCTGGCTTTGCTCTGAGGATGCTGACCGTAGAGCCTGGGAAGATGGCAGCCAGTGCCAATGGAGGACACATGTTGGAAGTACAGGACATTGCCACCAGCCCAACCCCTACCCAATGAGACCTGGTCCTTTCTCAGTCCCAGTCTTTGCTTCCTTCTGGTATGTGCGGAGTCCTGGGCACTGGTAAGAGGGACTTGGCTCTGATTTCTCTGGCTCCTTGGGCTTCAGTTTTCTTTGCTTGGGCTAGTGTTGCCCACCTTATGGAGAATGTTCTAGAACCTTACTATTCCAGACTGTGTCAACCTATGGGTAGAAAAGCAGCCACCCATCATCAACCCTTGATTGTAACCCTTTTGGGAATCTCCCTCTCCCTAGCCTTTTTTTTCCTTGGCTCTGTAGGCTGCTCAGGGGAGTGAGGAAGAGGCTCTCAGATCCCTGCCTTTGCAGCAACTGCATTCTTTGTGGAGAATTCTCTGCTCACTGAACGAAAGTGGCCACTGGTCACTGTAGCCACTCTCCTTAGTGAATAGTTTCCTCAGTCCCTGACAGAGACAGCTGGCCCGGGAGCTACTTCATACTTTCACTGTCTCTCCTGTCCTTCCTGCAGGTGTTCAGAGCTGAGATGCTCAGCAGGCCCATGTCTCCTTCCTCCTTGGGTCCTGTTGACTGTGAGGCATCTTAGCAGCCCTGGGAACACCCATTGTTTTGCACAGACTAGGATATGACCAGCCTCTGCATTTGATTTCTGTCAGGTGTTCACGTCAATCAAAACTAACTAATATTTACGGTGTATGTATTGTATAGCATGGGGGGAAATTGTCCTTTTCTTTAGGAAAACAAAAACAGACCCACAAAGCAGCTCACTTTTCTGCTCTTGGCTCTTCTTGCAGATTCCCCAGCCTTCAGGGAGGGGTGCCTTGAATTATTCAGCCTACAGCTCGCCTCTCTGGAGAACAGAGCCTGGCGGCCACTTTAATCACTGGATAGGTTTCGAGTCAGTTATAATCAAGCCAAGTCCACCTGGGAAGGTGCTGCTGTGGCTGGAAAACAAGATCAAAAGCAGGCAGAGAGGGAGATCAGATCGGAGGGGAAGAAAGGCTGTTTTCTGCCCAGCCTGTCCTTGGGGGTGACTCTGCTTTCAGCAAGGGTCCTCACTGCATCATTCTCTGACCTTTGCTAATGTCCCTGTGAAGGCAGAGACAGAGCAAGGATGGGACTTGTGTCTAGTGGAGGTTGGGGAAAGTGATAGCCTTTTAAGAATGTGGAGTAGGGGCCGGGGAGACAGCAGGTGGTATGTGTTTGCCATGCAAGTTCACAGCCCCAGCGTCCATGGAAAAAGCCAGGCATACTAGTATGTGCCTGTAATCCCAGCGCTGGGGGTGGAGATAGGTGGATCCCTAGAGTTTGCTGGCCAGTCAGCTAGCTAAATCTGTTACCAGGTTATCAAGAGACTGTCTCAAAAAGATAAGGGAGACAGGAAGACATTCACATCAACTTTTGTTTCAGCATGCATACACCACACACACACACACACAAACACACATATATACATACACACACATACATATACATACACTCATACACACATATACATACATATACATACATACACACACATACACATACATATACACACATATACACATACACACATACACATACCCACACTCATATACACATACATACACATACACAAACACATACACACACATACACAAACACATACACCCACAATATACACATACAGATACCACACATACATACACACACATACATATACACACATACATACACATACACACACACACACACACACACACACACAAGTGATAGAGAAATGAAAGGGGTTGTGTCTTGGGGGTTCTTTTTATCTAGAGTTTTCCTGGGATAGGATATATCCAGGCAAGTGCTGGGCCTATACAGGGTATGGAGGGTTGGCTGTACACATACACACACATACACACACACCCTTGAATAATTGTGCTAAAATGCTAATAATGATCGGGTCAGAGTGCTGAGATTATGAGTGGTGGTGGGGGTGAGTTGTGCAAAATTTGCTTTTAATGTGTATTAATGCTTTAGCCAGAGAAAAGAATATTTGTTTTAATGTGTGTGTGGGGGGGTGGGGTGGAAGTGGGGGTAGGCGGAGGTTTGGCAGTTGGAGGACAACTTGCCATATTCTCCTTCTACCATGGGTTTTAGAAGTCAAACCCAAGTTAATCCATCTTGGCCCTAAGCGCCTTTACTGGCTGAACCATCTTGCTGGCCCCAAAATCATACTTTTTAAAGTCTTCTGTAAAAGAGCTTCCTTTCTCAGTGATATCCCCAGAGGCTGTAAAAAGATCACTTTATCTTTTTTATTCTATAAGTCTTTCGGGAACTGCGATGTATGGTAGAGGTGAGAGACATAGCAACAGAAATAGATGTAGAAACAGGAAGATGTGTCTGTCACAGTAACAGGAGAGGAAAGATTACCGAACAATGTCAGATTGTGTTACTGTGATTTCTTGGAAAGTAGAGACAAGGGGAGAAAGGGGAGGGAAGAAAAAAGAAAGGAGACAGAGAGGAAGGCTGATCTCGAAGTTGCCTAATAGTCCAGGCTGGCCTAATAGCCCAGGCTGGCCTCTTGGCAGTGCTCCAGCGTCAGCGTGGCTTCTCCCTCCCCACTTCCCTCTCTAGGAGCCTCTGTGAGGATGCCACCCAGCATGGGGCAGTCAGCTCCATTTGCTTGTGGCTCCCTTTGCGTGTAACTTGCTGGAGACCCTTTTCAAATCTGTATACCTTGTTGTTTCTGGAAATTGCATTCTGAACCACAAGTATCTATTTGCATAACATCAGGCAGGCCCTTTTTTTTTTTTTTTTTGTCCCGGAAGTGTGTATTCTCGAGCTTCAGAGTGCGGCTTGCTTTTAAAAGTGATCTTTAAAACCTTGTTTACAGTGACAGCCAGCACTAGGCAATTGTTAGGTCGCAACCCGAAGAACAATTACCAGATCCCTGTACATTTCTTGGCCTCCTTTTCTTTTGCCAATTCCAGCAGATGACCTCTATAAACATCCCAAACGAGCAATGATTGAGGTCAGGGAGGGCTAATGTGATTTCCCCAGACGACACTTTGTTGTTTAAAATAAAGTAACTAAGAGAAAGTGTACTTAATAGGAAAGTCTTTCTAACAACTTGAATTTAAAGAGCTTTTTCTCTTTTCCGAAGGATAATTGTGGGAAAATCCTCAGGATTTTTTAAGACTAGATTAATGGAAGCCTGGCTTTCGGTCTGCTGGCTGTGGGCTAATTTATTTAATCATTGCTCTGTTATTGGACAGTTCAATTGCACTTTCCCCCAGGTATAAATAACAAGGCACCTCCTGAAACTTGCTAGCACTATACAGACTCTTCCCTAGGGACAACCTAGGGTCAGATCGTGTCTCCTGGTCCACCATGGTTAATTTAAGGACAATGGTAGTCATGAAGGTGGCCCGACATAAAACTACAGTTTTGCTTGACACATTATGACACTTCCTTGTTTTTTTTGGGGGGGGGGGAGGCTGGGTGAACTCTGTAGAGGATGATATGTGTCTTAGTCAGGGTTTTCTATTCCTGCATAAACATCATGACCAAGAAGCAAGTTGGGGAGGAAAGGGTTTATTCAGCTTACACTTCCATGCTGCTGTTCATCACCACAGGAAGTCAGGACTGGAATGCAAGCAGATCAGGAAACAGGAGCTGATGCAGAAGTCATGGAGGAATGCTGCTTACTGGCTTGCTTGCTTCTCCTGACTTGCTCAGCTGGCTTTCTTATAGAGCCCAAGACTACCATCCCACAGATGGTACCACTCACAAGGGGCCCTCCCGCCTTGATCACTAATTGAGAAAATGCCTTACCGCTGGATCTCATGGAGGCATTTTCTCACCTGAAGCTCCTTTTTCTGTAATAACTCCAGCTTGTGTCAAGTTGACACAAAACCAGCTAGTACAGTATGTCACGATGTGATAAGGTAGGGCATTCCTGGAAAAATCTGGATAGATCCTGTTAAACTCTCCTTCAGAGACAGGCGTACCAACTTCTAACCCATTGTGAGTGGTGGTGAACTGTTACAGTAAACAGGGTGTGTCTCTGAAATTCTAGGGGGAATGCTTCTCAGGAACTCAGAAATAGAACTTTGTGTGGAGTTGCTAGAGCTCACCTGTTCCAACCCACTTCTCAGAGGTCTTGCATACCTCCTGTGATGGACAGCTCCCTACCCCACTAGGAGCCCTAGCTAAAACTGGAAGGTTATGGTTTGAGTTCAAGACTCATCCCCACAAGACAAGTGCTCCCTTTCAGCATTGGCTGCGGCATCAAGCTTGGCCTCACATTTAGCACAGGCAGGCGATTCTTTCTTAATATGAACTGCAGGAGGGCTGGACCGAGCACCCCGTTCTCCTCCCAGTCTTCCCTCCCCGCCC
>CM052702.1:113483240-113533787 GCA_028551405.1 Uromys caudimaculatus
AGTCAGTCACCAGGTCATATGCTGCCCTTCTCTGTCTCTATTGAGCCTGGTCTCATTTCTACTCTGGCCTCCTCATCCAGTGTAGGGAACAAGTGTGCAAGCTACCAGTAGGATATGTTCTCCATCGGTGGCCTTCTGGGCACCTTCCCTCTCCCCACATTGACTATGGGTTTGCAGTTCTGGGACAGGGTCCCCCAGTGTCTGTGTTGGACCCAGTAGCTTAGCTGTTGTAAACAGTTGACGCTATTTCCTGCCCTGTGCTGGTGCTATCACTAAGGCAGACTCAGGACGGCTGATTGGCCAATGACTGGGCTCCCTGAGAGTCAGGTGTTCTCTCCTTGACCAATCAGCTGTTGACAGGGGTCAGGCAGTACAGATCGTGGCGGATCCCACTCAGTGGGGTTTGTGAACTTCACTAATGATGGATGTGCGTGTTAGTTACTTGTCTCTTTGGTGGGACAAAATGTCCGACAGAAGCAACTGAAGGGAAGAAGCGTCTATTTTGGCTCACAGGTTCAGGGGGAGAGATCTGTACTGTTGACAAACTCACGTTCTTATTCAGTGTAGGTCCCCAGCCCAACCATGGAACGGTGATGTTCACCTCCGGGTAGGTCTTCCCATCTGAATTAACGTAGTTTAGAAACACATTCATGCTCAGAGGTTTGTCTATCAGATGATTCTAGATCCTGTCAAGTTGGCAATGTTAACTACATCACAATGTCTTAAAATGTTTTCTTTTCTTTTATGTGTTTGTGTTTGTGTTTTTGTTTTGTTTGTTTGTTTTACATGAATGCATGTGGGTACCAGGTACATGGTACTTGGAGAGGTCAGAAGGTGTTGGATCCCCTAAAACAGGAATTACAGATACTTGTGAGCCACCATGTGGGTGCTGGGAATTGAACTCAGTGCCTTTGGAAAACCAGACAATGCTCTTAACCGCTGAGCCATCTCTCCAGCTCCCACCACAGTGTCTTTAAATAAAGAAGTAAATACCAAGTAGCAGCCAGTGAGATGCCTCCCCAGAGATCATGCCTGGGTCCCGTCACTGTAGGTAGGGGATTTATAGGGCTGAGGATCCAACTGTCCTTTGGGAAGGATTAGGAGGAAACCCTCTGCATGGTGGGGACTTGGGGGAGAGATCTTGGGGGAATCTTGGCATCTTTTTGGCCTGCCCAGGTGCTTTCCGTTGGGCTTGTGCTGAAGCCCGTATGCCGAGTATCTCAACTTGCAGCTTGGTTGAGGCATGAGAACCATGGACGCCCATAGGAGTGCCTGAGCAGAGAAGGAAGCACTGGCGTCTAGGTGGAGTCTGGGATGGTGGTAACCTCCCTGGAAAGTGGTGCAGGACCCAAGCCCCACCCACCTCCTGCTGTCTTCTGCAGTAGATATGCCTGAGGAAGGTAGAGCGTCCTCTGCTTTCTTATCCCTTACTCCCCACTTACTCCTGTAGGGGCAGAGGCAGGGGAGGTTTTAGGAGGCTGAGCAGGATCTGCAGGTTGGCTGATGAAACCAGATTTCTGGGACTTTGATTCTTCCAGGCTTGATTCCTTTGTTTGATTCACATGGCTACCAGAACCTTCCCTACCTTCTGAGGGAGGCGCATGACGAGTGGGTGCAGTAGAGCAAGCATTGCTCAGAGAAGCAGGGACATGGGTTCAGGTCTCAGATTTTCCAGCTTGCTGTGCGGTCTCAGGCAAGTGCCATCCCCTCCCCCCATCCCTCACACCCCGAGCTTAAGGTTTTTACCTGAACATTGACGTGTTCGAGTGACAGAATTCATCAGCATATCCCTGGCTTTTCAGGAATGAACCTCACCAGACCACTGCTGGCGTTTGGTCACTGCTTCCTGACTTGCTGACCCATGTCACCTCAGCACAACACATCACCGTTCACTGACTGACCGGTTCCAGAGAGGAATCGAGGTGTTAGATGACAAGTCCAGAGACACAGAGCCAGGAAAGATCAGGGCCTGTCTCCTTCCAGAGTTTCGGTTGACCCTTCGCTAGGAAGAGATGGCAGCTGGGGTGGGTGGGAAGCAGTGCTCATTCTGGAAGACAGATGGCTTTCCAGCTGCTTGTAGGGTCCGGGTGCTGTTCTAGCCACTTCACAAGGAATGGAGCTAGCATATCTGATAATACACCATAGGTGTGGGCCATCTCACACCACTGCCGGGTGATGGACAGCCCTGGGCCTGACAAGTCTTTTAAGTACCAGAACTGGATTGGGTCTCATTGCCCTTAGAAGGAGGCCCAGCCTGTAGAACTGCAGTCAGATGTCTTTCCTAGCAGCTCTCTTCCAAGTGCCTCCGACATACCCACTGGCCCCTTCACCCCCTGCCCACAGCCGGAGAGGTTTGCTCAGATTAAGAATTTGCTCCATTCCTTCAGTCCCCCTCTAGGGGTTCCAGAGAGCGGAGGAAAGGATGCCATGTCTGATGTGCAGGTGCTGCTCTGCATTTGGAAGGCGATCTTGACAAGCTTTAGGAAAAAAAAAAAACCACAACAAACCATCCCCAGATGACCCTCAGTTCTTGGAGAGAAATACTAACTTGTGTAAACGCTGAAGGGTCTGTCACCCCCAGAAGCCCAAAGCCTGCCTACTTGAGGGTCAATGACAAGAGGAAGGGTATATGTACGGATGGAGACTCAGGCATGTGTGCACACACCTGTGTGTGCTGGTATTCTGGGTGACCTTGGGGTCTCCTTCACAAGGACAACCTGATGGCTCTTTCAGGCTCTGGGGTCTGTCCCCTGTCTTGCCCGGGCAAACGTTGTAGGCTCTTGTGGAAGAGAGGGTTGGTGGAGAGGAGAGGGAGGGACAGTTTCACCTGGCTTTGAAATGAATGTCCATCGGCGTTGGCCACATAGAAAAATGATTTATTCTTTTGGCAAATGAAGTTTAGAATTTTAGGTTGCATTAAAATTCATTTGCTGCAATGTGTTTTATATGGCACATATGCGGAGGTCAGAGGACACCTGTGGGAGTTTGTTCTCTCTCTAGCCTGTGGGTCTTGGGGAGCAAACTCAGGACTTCAGGCTTGTAGTGCCTTTCCTGCTGAATCATCTCTCCTCTTCCTTTTCCCTGCTTCTCCTCCTCCTCCTCCTTCTTTTGAGACAGAGTCTTATGAGCCCAGGCTGGCCTCACTGTATACCTGAGCATGACCTCGGTTTCCTGAGTTCTGAGCTCACAGGCATACACCCCCATGTCCACGTATGTCATTTTGTCATGGGTCTCAGTCCTCTCCTTGCAGGGAGTTGAGGTTGTTTTGACTGAGGGACAATGGTTTTTCTACATTTATTTCTAGATTTCTTCTATTTGTAGAACAGTAAATATTTTACAAATGTTTCTCTAAGATTTCATTAGACAGACACTGGTTGAGTACAGTTTTTGCCTTGGAAAGTTCGAAGCTTGGGCTGGGGATGCAGCTCAGTGCTTGGCGCTCTTGTCTAACATGTCCGATGCTCCGGGTTCGGTCCTCAGCATTGTAAAGAAAAAAAAAAAACAGTTCACAGCTTAGTGAACAACAAATAAACAAACAAACAAACAAACAAATAAAAAATCAAAAAGACAGAAACAGCATGGTAACTACTGGAATAAACACTCATACCCAGTGTTTTGAGAACACAGCAACCAGCATTTCCCAGGGTAGCTTGAGGAGATACCTGGAGCAGTGGGTATTGAAGATGTAGGAGCCTGTCCGATGGGGAGGCTATGGCACGAGCAGAGCAGCACTCAGCAAAGCCAGACTAGAGCAAGCAGAGTCCTGGGAGAGGGGAAACAGACTGCCTTAAAGCTGGAGCAGTCAGCTCTGGCTCCTTGCGAGGGGACACAGATGCCATCATACAGGTGACAGGGCCTTGAGGGGTTTTTCTCTGGAAGAGGGACATGGCAGATTGACGTGGCTTGTGTTTATTTGTGTGCACACCATGTTCTAATGCCTCCCACATTGTGTTCATCTGTCTCCCTGGCATGGTCCAGCTTTGACAGAATTGTGGACTGGATAGAGAATCAGGTCCCTGCTCTGCCTGGGGCTGGCTAATGTGTGCTGAGGATGGGGTGTGGTTATGGACACATGGATTCTGGAGGCCAGAAAGTGCCCTAGTATTAAACATGGGCGTGGGCACGTCACTTTCCAGAGGCCCAGGCTTCACGTAGGTCCCTCACGGTCAAGGCCAGATGGGTGCCTGCTGCTTCATTGCTTGATTCCTTATGGATGTAATGGCTTGCCCAGACGGTGGCTCTTGGCCTGGCACCATCTGCTCTGGGGCAGCCTTGATGGGAGTGAGCACCATACCTCTTCTCATGGTGTTGAGAAGGCTGGAGAGGAACTGGGAAGATGGCTCGATGGGTAAGAGCCCTTGCACTGCAAGCATGAAGACCTGCGTTCAAATCTCCAGCAAGGTCAGGGGTCAGGGGTTGCCACACACAGTTCTAGCCCTGGTGCTGTGGGAAGCAGAGACTGAAGGAGCATAAGGGCTTGTTGCCTGCTAGCCTCGCTGCAGGGTCAGCGAGAGGCTTTGTCTCAAGAAAATAAGGTAGAGAGAGAACCTTTTCTAGCTTCTGAACACACATTTGCATATATACCAGATGCACCTCTCTCTCCATTTCTTAACTCAGAACTTTTTCTACTTGTGCAGAAATCCTCTAATGACGAATAGGGTCCTTTCCCTTGGTTGTGAACTTGATTGATTTTCCCTCTGTCAAAATCCCTCAGGCATTGCCAGTTGCCTAATGGTCACCTAAGGGCCACAAGGGGTCCCTGTTGTTAGGGGGTTGCCCATGCTCTCAGCCATGTCTCTAGCTCACTGGCCACAGAAGCAGTGTGTAGCAATGTGAGCTGGCTCCCTTGAGGTCCACCATACACCAGGCCCTGTGCTGAGTGCTTGAGGCTGGGGCGTTGCTTGGAACAGCATTAGCAATGGGAAAATGGTGCTTGTTTTGCCCAAAGGCAACATGTCCCCAAGAGTCACACCAAGAACCACAACCTCCACTGTGGGTTCCCATTGTGGGTCTTAAAGGGCTGTCTCCAGATGGCCCCACACTGGCCACTGGAGCAGTGTTTCTGCATGAGACTCCCTCTGAGGATGTGGGGGACAGCTGGGTGTCTGCTGCTCTGTCTACACAGGGATGAGTACAGGATAAGATCTGACCCCTAACCACAGGTTGGCTTGGGACCTGGAGGTGTGACAATGGTCAGATGCCAGTGGAGGTTGAGCTGAAGCAGAGCACAAGGTTAAGAGCCTGAGATGACAATCAGGGGTCTGGCCTGAGCCACAGACATCTCATCAGGGATGGGAGGGGACACTAGTGTACCAGTGTCCAGTGGAGTAACCCCATTTCCGTGCACACTAGGGGCACACTTGTCTTCATCTTCTGATTTAGTTTTCCTTCCCCTTTCTTCTTCTCTTCCTCCCTTTCTTTCCTATGGAAATAGGGCTATTGTTTTTCTGAATGTAAAAACTCATGCTGTTTGTAAAAAGAAATCAGGCCATACAATCGTTTAAAAACAAGATTAAGTAGTCCATGACCCCAACTGTGCAGAAAAGCACCCCAGGACCAGTGGTGGAAGCCCTCAGACCTTTTGTGGATGCAGGAGGGACTCAGATGTGAAGCTTGACTCCTAGCTAGGCACCTCATGCTCCTGTCTGCAGCATGTCCCTCCTCTTCATCCCTCCCTCCTCCGTCCGTCTGTGATCCGCCAGTCATTCTGTGTGCTGTACTGACTTCTTTGGGCTGTACTGGTGTCTGTTGTTTACTTAGTTCCCACTAATACATTTTCCTCTCTGAGGCCCAGATGTGCCCCTCCGGGCCCTGGGAATGGTCACTTCAATGCAGCCCAGCCTCTTTGCCCCACTCCTAGACAGAGAATCCAAGTTCTAGACAGATGTAGAGACTCAGCATCCTCTGAGTAGGATGTGTTCTAGGAAGTCACCTAGGCAGGAGGTCCGTGCCTTGCTGTGGGCTCCTGAGAGGCACTGCTTCTGTAGGTAGCAGTGCCGGGATCGGGGCAATGGGCAGAGCTTGTCAGATGACTGGACACTGCAACTAAAACAAATCCTTAACCTCCAAAAGAAGGAGACAGCTTCCATCCATCTAACCTGCATCTGTATCCACCTTGTGTGCCAGGCCAGTTGATTCCGACCAGCTTTTAAAAGTCTAGGGCAGGCAGAAGATGCCACCCTCCAGGAATCCCATTGATTATGAATGTGGAAAGTGGCCAGAGAGAAGAAACTGAAGGCCCCACCCAGGCCCCAAGAGTTGTGGGAGGGGTCAGAGCCAAGGCCCAGCCCTTGCATGGAGACAGTGAGGGCTAGTATAGAAGGAACTACTGAGCTAGAGTCTGGCTTTGGGGACTTGAAGGCAGACAGAGCCTCTGTTGTAGACAGCCAGCCATCTACTCTTCTCTCCACCTACTCCCTCATTTAATGGATGAGGAAACAGACCCAGAGAGGGAAGCCATGAACCTGAGGTCACACAGCAAGTCACTGAAGGGGCCAGGGTTACGGCAGGGATGCTGTGGTTCCCAAGGTGAGAAGGGTTTAGCACATTAGGTACCATGACCAGGCGCAGTGACAGCTGTGTATTTCAGAGATGGATTGACCACTAGGACCCTGAGCCCTGATGTTTAATGGTTGTCCACTTTGGACAAGCGCCCCAAACCCTGTGAGTTTATGTTCTCATCTTCCAGGGGTAGGGGGTATGCCACTTTGACAGCATGTTGATAGGGACTGAACAGGATAAGGTTTGAGAGCTGCCTACTGTGTGCCAGGCTCACAGTAGGTGCTTCATTAAGGCTGACTCCAGGCTGCTAAGCTCAGCTGTGAGGTATCTAGCTTCCCATCTTAATCAAGAGCTTCCGACCTTTTAGAAACAACCGGGTTTCCAGTTATTAAAATAGCACGCAAAATTTTCCTTCTTTAAGTTTCTATATTCTAATACTCAAAATAGAGAAAATATCACCTACACTCTAGCACTGTGCCAAAGGCAGCCCAGGGAAGGCCCCTGCCATTCACCTGGCTGGTCCATGCTTTGTGAGTGGCATCCCTCTCTGATGGTGACATCATGACCCCCAGACAGCCTCAGAGGCCCCGGGAGTGTCCTTGGTGGGGACATACCTGCCTGGAAAACATTATCAGACTCTGAGCCTGGCATTCGGAAGACCCTCTGGGGTGCCCTGAAGCAGTTGGAAAGGCTCATTTAGGAAGGGAATTCCCTTGCTGTGTCTCTTTTTCTGCTCATTTTGGTTTGATTTCTCGGCTTGCTGCTAACCGTGTACGGATACCTGCCTCTGTGATCTCTACATTAGCAGCTCAGTGTCAGGAGAGGCGGCTCTCATTGGTACTTTTTTCTTTTTAACAATGAAAATAGAACTTTAAAAATATTTATTTTCATGATTTCACTTTTGTTCTTGTGTAGTGTGTGTGCAGGTATGGGCACACAAGTGCAGGTGCCTGAAGAGGCCAGAAGAGGGCGCTGGAACCCCTGCAGCTGGGATTGCAGGCCATTGTGAATTGTCCAACATGGTTCCTGGAACTGAACTGGAGTCCTCGAAGATCAGCAAGTGCTCTTTACCACTGAGTCATCTCCAGCCCTGAACATAGGGCTTTTTACTGTCATTTGGAACACTGTGCAATCTATTGCTTTTCTCTGGGACCAACAGAATCAGAGGAGACTTTCAGGGTGTCTTGGAGCCTCTGGACTCCTAGGTATCATGGATGAACTTGGTGGGTGAGATCAATGTCTCCTACTTTGCTTTGAGAAGTGATCTGCACTTCATACAGAATCCAAACTGAACCCTTCAGCCCAGTCCCTTCTCAGCCGCTGCACAGGACATCTCTGCTGCCAGCAATATTTTCAGTCATAATTCTACAGCTTGCTCTGGGTAATGATTTAAAAAAAAAAAATCTTTATTATGAACATCATTTATAAATAATTAATACTTCTTTGTTTTCCAAACAGAGAGGCCTCTCCTTCCACCTTATTGAAATGCTCTACCCAGCACCCTGTCCTCACTATGATGTAATTTTCTCCTAGTACTTATTATATGTGCTACGTCACTGTGCGCATGAGTGCAGCACCTTCACAGGCCAGAGGAAGGCATGAGGTCTCCCAGGAACTTAAGTTACAGGAAATTGTAAAGTGCTCAATGTGAGTGTCCTTTGGAAAAGCAGGAAGCTTTCTTAACTGCTGAGCTGTCTCTCTAGCTCCCCTTACTATTATTATTATTATTTTTGGGGGGGCAGTGCTGAAGACAGAGCCCAGGTTTTATGCATGCTAGCTGAGCGTTCTTCTCTGGGCTACATTGCCAGCCCTAGCCTCTGAGACCTTCGAACGTAGAGATGGTACTTACCTGGTTTTACATTCATGATACCATCCCATCCTAGAGTTAGGGGGCTGTGTTCCAGCCCAGCAGTCTAAAAGGTATTGTAGGACCTGAGTTACTATCTTCTACCTGGTTCTGTGGAGGAGCCTTGGGCTCCTGTGCCCAGAGCTGCCTGGGCTCAATGAGGAATGCTCAAGGCCCAGGGCTTCCTTAGTTTCCCCTACCCAATCCCCAGGCCCTGGAAAGATGGGGAGGCAGTAGGTAACTTGCTATAGATGAAACACAGGGTTGCTCTTTAAGCCTGATATGAGAGGGATCAGCTGAAGGGAGGACTGGGCATGAGCTCTCTCCCTTCCATTCCCATCCACCGATCTCAGGTGCTATGGCCTTTGTAGAGCGGGCCTTTTGGCTGGCAGCTCTCCCTTCCCTTCTCCTCATTTATATAATGAGTCTCGTCTTCATTGAGAACAGTTGTTCCAGGCTCTTGGCACTGTACTGTGTGGATTAACCCACTTAATCTTCCCAGTGACCCTCTGAGCCAGGTACAAAGAGGATCTCCATTCACAGTGAGTGGACCAAATCACAGACCTATAAAGCACATAGCTAGCTGATGATACAATTGGGATTTGAACCCAGATAGCTCTGGCTGTGGAGCCCTTGGCCTTAACCCTGTGTTAGAGACAGAGGATGCAAGAAACCAGCCCCCTTGGAATAACAGGACAGGACTCCTTTCCTGGCTTAAGGCAGGATCTGGACTTCATGATCCTGATCTAGACGCCAATCGTGTCTCCCATTGACTGTTTAGCCACTGACTCCAGAACCCTGCTGGGCTCAGAGACCAGGAAGCTGAAGCACCTGACTTGATGTATTAATCAGGGTTTTACTGCTGAGAAGAGACACCATGACCAAGGCAACTCTTATAAAGGACAACATTTAATTAGGGGTGGTTTACAGATTCAGAGGTTTGGTCCATTATCATCAAGGTGGGAGCTTGGCAGTCTCCAGACAGGCATGACTCAGGAGGAGCTGTGAGTTCTACATCTTGTCCCAAAGGAAAACAGGAGAAGGCTGGCTTCTAGGCAGCTAGGATGAGAGTCTTAAAGTCCACACCCACAGTGACACCAAGTGACTCCAACAAGGCCATACCTCCTAATAGTGCGACTCCCTGGGCCAAGCATATTCAAACCACCACACCTGACAACAATAGGTACCGAGGTAGCAGCAGGACCACCATATTCCCTGTGATCACTCTTTACCCCATGAATCTTTCCCAAAAGAACTAGAGGCCCTGACACCAGCCTCTTTGCTTTTCTGGGTCTGGGAAATAGCAGCTGATAGTGGCTTATCTAAGAGACACCAGAATGGCAGACACCTGGGTCTAAGGCTCCAGACTTGAAGCACCTGCTTGCTCTAGAGTTTTGAGGCTTCCAGTTCCAGGTATGTGTCTTGAAACATCCTCTTTAACTGGCCCACTACCTCTGGTCCTTGTCCCTGGTGGCTCGGAACACCTGGCAGTACCTTGCCATGCAATGGGCTTGGAGCTAGAATGTCTGCACAGACACTTTGGCTCAGCTTGCCAGCTCAGGGCAGGCAGCCCCGCCTCTCTGCAGCCCTGTATCTCCAGATTTCTAATCGTCTTTCTTTTCAAAGGATTCTATGCGACAAAGTAAGCCGGAGCGTCTCAAAGTTTCCCACCAAAGCAAAACCTGACTGCAGCAGAGAGTAAACAGGTGCCCTGGGGGGTGGAGGTGGGGGCGGGTGGGGCGGGGGCGTAGCTTAAAACAGCCTGCCATAAGCTCAGTCTTCATTGAAGTCTCACCGCAGCTTAAAAATTCATGGAAACTTTGCATTCAGCTCCATAATGCATCTGCGCTGTTCCTTTTAACGCGAAGACAGCGTTTCAAGTTGCTCACCATCAGGTAATCTCAATGCCAGCAGGACCGGCCATGTTTGTCATGTAGCTCATATATTCTTCGGCGCACCGATGGGAGTCCCCAGGGGTGTGTGCATCCGGTTTAAGAAAGATTCGTGTAGGTACAGTGCTCTGGAAGGAGCAAAACACATTAGATAAAAGTTAGGGAGTTTGGATGTGAGCCTTGGCAGTAATGGGAACACATCCATCAGAGAGCAAGATGGAGGAAGGGAGGCCCTTGGGAATGGAGAGGCAACAGGGATAGAAGAGGGAGTGTGGGGAGAGTGAGGGAACACAAATTCCAGGCTGCCCAGAATCCAGCTATCAAGGCAACTTCTCTTCTCCTGGGTGACCCCAACTCAGTGCCACTGAGTCCCTGTGAGCCATGTGCTCTGAGTCCTTTGGCTCAAGGTAGCCCCTAGCACTCACTGCATGTGGGCTTTTCTCTTCCTAGCCGGGTCCCTCCAGCCCAAAGTCCTCCTTGCTTTTTTGAGCCATTTCTGAGCCATCAACGCTTGCTGGAAGCTTCTGTAAGTATCCCAGAATGCCTCAGGTGAGTTTGCAGATGGGACTCCAGGGGGACCGGAGCTATAGGCACAAACCTTTGTCATCTCCTGTCTGCTCTTCTTAAGTATCTTTTTAAAATTGCAAAGCTCCCGTGCAGAAACGCGAGCTCTCCATGATATTACCAAATGTCTGAAAGCAAATATTTCCCAAGAACTGTGGGGGTGCTAGCAAACTCCCTCTTTTTCCCCTCTGTTATTCCTGGGCGGAAGCAGATAATGAGTTACCCTTTTCACAATCAGTGCTTGCTGGATTTTTGGCTACATTATTGGGAGCAAATATAAACAGGGTAAGTTAAAGGCATGGATTATTGCAAAATAAAATTGGGATACATGAGGCTTAAAAGTCTTAATTTTAAACCACTCCTCACAATAGGCCAGAAACTTGATCCTCTGTAATTCCCCACAAACAGCGTTTGCATTTTATTATTGAATGTGTCTTCTCTCGGCCTGGGATGAGATTTGACTCATGTTTTTGCATAAATATAATAAAAGGATGCTTCCCAGCAAATATAGATTTAGGAAATAGTATTTACTTATTTCTCTCCATTCAAAAGAGTGCAAGCTGGAATTTTTTGTTGTTTCAGTATTTTTTTTTTTTAAAACACAAAGACTGTGTATTGTTCCCTTTCACAGAGACCACAAGCCAATCTGAGGAGAATTGTGGTTTTGTCTTTGTTTTTTGTCTTTCTCTCTAGGGAGTGCACACCATACTGTGAATCTACAAGTCAGCAACTAAAGCTTTCTACTGCCTGGCAGGGGGCTGCGGACATTGTGGGCAGGTGTCTGAGGGTCTGCTCAGGCTTAGGACAGCAGTCAGTCAGTCTCTCCTGGGGCAGGGTCCTACAAGAGGCCCAAAGATGGGGTCAAGCCAAAGTCTGAGGCCAGCAGGCTTCCATGGGTTCTCTTGGTGTTTATATGTCTTTCCCAGACACCCACAGAGATAACAGTCAGGGGCAACTGCTGGCTGACTCCGTTGTTCCTCTGTTACTTTTCTGCTGAGATGAAATACCAGGACAGAAGCAGTTTCAGGCAGAAAGGGCTTATTTTGGCTTACAGGTCATGGAAGTCACAATGGAGGGGACTTACAGGAGCTGGTCACATTGCATTTGCAGTCTAGAAACAGAGAGCAAGGAAAGCTTGTACTCAGCCAGGTTTCACCTTTTTATGGAGTCTGGGACTTGTGCCTAAGGAATGCTGCCATCCACAGTGGGCGTGTCTTTTCCCCTCAACTGACCTAATTAAGATAAGCCCCTAAGGCCTGTCTCCTTGGTGATTCTAGATTCTATCAAGTTTGTCACACTAGCCATTGATGTCAGTCAGCTCTAGACTCAGTGGCTTTCTCGAACTGGGATGTAAAGAAACAGTGAAGGGCCTGAGCCAGGCCAGAGCCAGTTTTTTTTCCTTTCTGTCACTCCCGGGCATGGTATGTTGCCTCTTTGAGCCTCAGTTTTCCCATCTGTAGAATGGGATAATAATAGGCTTTACTCTGAAAGATTGATGTGAAGATCTGCCAGTGGGAAGAGAAATGCATATTTAGAAAGTCATTGGATGTATATGCATATATAGAAAACCTTGCCAGTTGGAAGTGGTTCAGACAGTGACTCAACTCAGGCTTTGGTGGGGCTAGGCTCACTCTTGGTCTGCCTTGTATTAGAGCCAGTTCTCAATGTCTTTTGTTTAGAGAGTAGTGCTGAGGATCAAACCTAGGACCTCACACAGGTACAATTGTCTTACCACTGAACTATCGGCCCAAGTCCCCCAAAAGTCATGATTGTAGTTAAAAGCTTTCAGAGAGATTTTCAGCCCAGATCAGATTGATTAAAAACTAAATATTTGTATTTTAAATGTCACCACATTCAAAATTTTCCCTCAAGTCAGTTATTTGTGCCACTTGCTGGCTTCTCTTTGTGTCAGGGGTGTTTCTGCTAGGAAAATATCCAACTCTCTACACCTCTCTGAGCGAGCACTTTTCTCTTTTTAGAATACTCTTCCTGCAATACATGCTCATTGCCACCAGGTGGCAATAGAGTCCCAGACCTCTTCTGGGAGCCCGGCCATAGCAGGGGTATTCCCGTGCCTGGGAAACAGTTGAAAATGGATTTCTATTTATTAAACCAGTTCAATGAGATTAACCTACTTACCACCCCAACTTTAAGCATGGCAAGCGTCGCCGCAGCTAATGAGACAAAATACAAAGTGTTTGGTACACTCAATTATCTCGTCTTAAGTAATCCCCAAAGAACGGCTAATCCTCGCTCCTTCCCTAGGGAAGGCTTCCTCTCCTGTGTCTCCCCGCTCCCCAGAGCTTCCTTCTGCTCCAACACACAGGCGCTCAGTCAGTTCCGCTTATGGTGTCTGCGCTCTGGGGCAGTCCTAAACTGGGGATGTTCTCAGCCAGAGAGGGGAAAGGTGGCGTTTTGGAAACAGCAATGGGTCCCAGACTCAAAAGGCAGGGTAATGGGGATGCATGGACCCGTCTGAGAAAGAACTGGGAGAGGGACTGGGGAATTTGATGGCTTAGGGCTTTATCTAAAGAGGTCACAGTTGCAAAGTTTATTAGGAGTCATGTGACCTGGCATTGGCAAATCTTTCTATTTAAGGTACATTAAATATATAGTTGAAAAACACACACACACACACACACACACACACACACACACCCTGACTTGAAGATTCTGGACCAGACTTGGCTCTGGATGAGTTTGAGGCTTGTGAAAGAGGGGTAGGCAGGAAAGGGCTTAGTGGATATGCAGGAATGAGGGTTGTGTCCATGGACTGTGGGAGCCAAGAGGAGGGGGGCCCCAACTCTGACAGATAAATCTCTCAGTCATCATCCACTCAGTAAATATTCACTCTACTCCTGCTGGGCAGAGCTCTGTGCTGAGTGCTGGGGATCTGTAGGTGGTAAACAGCTCCCAGCTCCATGGATTGCTGTGCAGCCTAACCAGAGAGACAGATGCAGTGCTCCGCAGCATAAGAGTTTGGTTGTGGGCTGGAGAGATGGCTCAGCGGTTAAGAGCACTCACTGCTCTTCCAGAGGTCGTGAGTTCAAATCCCAGCTACAGTGTACTTACATAAAAAATAAGTAAATAAATCCTTGGGCTCGAGCCAGCAGGGCTGGAGCGAGAAGGAAAAAAAAAGAACTGCTTAAAAAAAAAAAAAGAGCTTGGTTGTAGGTTATAGAGTACCTGACAGATACGTGCTCAGGGCCTTTGAGATGTGGGTCAGAGAGGTCTTTCCCAAGGAAGCTGTGATTGGCCTGGGGTGGGGTCTGAAGGGTTAATAGTAGTTTAACTTGCACCCTTGCCAGGTCATCTACTCCTTTTCTAGAGGTCAGTGGGTGCCCAGTGGGGAGGGTCAAGCTTAGACAAGGTTATGAGCCAGAGAAGGAGTTATTAATGGTCAGGATAGAGCCCCAAGGGGTCAGGAGTGTAGTCTTTCATCCTGTGCTTCTCTTGTCCCAAAAGGGCTTGTGTGTATGAACTGCAGCAGCAACAACAGTTGCCCAGGCTAGCAAAGGTGAGGCCTTGGGAAGAGTCAGGGAGGGGCAAATGGGTGCATCAGATGGTAGAGACCCAGCCAGCGTTTTAGAAAGATGCTTTGGGTAGAGAATGGCACAGACCCTTGGTTCTCCCCTGGCCCAAGAGATCCCAGTTTTCTTTTATTTTTTGGCCTTGAACTTCTGATTCTCCTGTTTTGGCTTCTTGAGTGTCTGGTTCTTACATCCCATTAAAAGTTTTTGATTGCTTGTTAATTTTGAGACAAGGTCTCATGGATCCCAGGTGGGCTCTGCAGACAACCTTGAACACCTGGTCCTCTTGCCTCTGCCTTTGAAAGTCTGAAGTTACAGGAACGCACTACCACAATCAGTTTGTTCTGGGCTGGGGGATCAAATCCTTGTGTATGATGGACAAACACTTTCCAGACTGAGCTGCATCCTTGGGTCCATTCTGGATGTGATATCTCAGGATGAGGAGTGAGGCTCAAGATGGAACTGAAAGCCACAGTCCCCAAACACAAGGGGATCAGGGGCCAGATCTAGGAGGCTGTGCTGGCTAGTTTTATGTCAACTTGACATAAGCCAAAGTCATCTGAGACGAGGGAGCATCAGTTGAGAAAATCCCTTCATAAGGCCTGGCTGGAGGCAAGCCTGTAGGGCATTTTCTTAATTAGTGATGGATGGGGGAGGGCCCAGCTCATTGTGGGTGGGGCCATCCTTGGGCTGGAGGTCCTGGGTTCTGTAAGAAAGCAGGCTGAGCAAGCCATGGGGAGCAAGCCAGTAAACAGCACCCCTCCATGTGCTCTGCATCAGCTCCTGCCCTGTTTGAATTCTCGTGCTGGCTTCCTTCAGTGATGGACTACAGTGTGGAAGTGTGAGCCTAATAAACCCTTTCCTCTATGACTTGCTTTTTGGTCATGGTGTTTCGTTACAGCAGTAGAAACCCTAACTAGGACAGAGGGCTTAGGAGTCAAGACCACAGTTTCTCAGTGTCTGATAAGTAGGGGCAAAGCCCTCAAGTCTGTTCCAAATTCCTCCTGCTCCCCACCCCTGAGAAGAGGAGCTGCATGATCTTCATGCACAGCTTAGCCCTGAGCCTGGGTGTCCTCATGAGCTAGAAATGCTGAGTTTGCCTGATGGAGTCAGGTGATCAAGTAGTGGGCCTACTGGCCCACTGGCAGTGCTCCCCTCTGGTGCTCAGTCCATCAGTGCTCCCTTCTGCTGCCCCTTCTGGTGCTCAGACCATCAGTGCTCCCCTCCGGTGCCCCCTCTAGTGCTCAGACCATCAGTGCTCCCTTCTGCTGCCCCCTCTGGTGCTCAGTCCATCAGTGCTCCCCTCCGGTGCCCTCTCTAGTGCTAAGTCCATCAGTGCTCCCCTCCGGTGCCCCCTCTAGTGCTCAGACCATCAGTGCTCCCTTCTGCTGCCCCCTCTCCTTCTCAGGTCTCAGCTGGGCTCCCACCTACCAACCTCCGGGTGCCCCGCCTTTGCTTAAGGCCACAGGACCTTGTTGGTGACCACTTCCCTCAACTCCTGTCTTGACTGGCCTCATGCTGGCTGCATGTTTGCACAGCTCTTTAAAAAGAAGCCAATAAATACCTGACGGAAGATACAACAGCACATTTCCCAGCACATCCTACTGGGGACTCAGAAAAATAAGTCACTGTCAGCCCCTGCACTGAATTTTTAAGCTAAGTGTCTGATGCTTGAGACTTGGGTTGGATGCTGGCTCTGAGAACTCCTTACTGTGTGACCTTGAACGTGACAATACAGATGAGAGCCAGAGAACTCACAGATGCTACTATTTTTATTTTGTTGAATGTTTTGGGACAGCAGGAGCTCTTCTGGCTACTTTACTACCCACTCATCCCCCACACCCCGTTTAAGTGGAGGATTTGGCAGTTTGCACCAATCTGGCTGTTTAATTAATTTGGTGTGGTCTCCATCCATCAGTGAGCAAGTGCTGCCTTTGGCTCAGTGGACTTGAGGCTCCAGGGTTAGAAGTGGGTACAGGAGATAATCTTACTAGAACCTTCCTTGCAGGGGCCTCCTAGAGATCAGCCATAGCTCCCACGGCAGGTCTTCTGCTTGTTGGTTGAGGGGCCCAGAGCATTTGGCTGCCCAGGCCTGACTCTCTTTCTCTGCAGAGGACTTGATGTTACTGTTAATGTAAAGGTTTCATAGGGGTTCAGGACATAGCAGCTTATCATGGTGACTATAAATGAGATCATATGTAAATCACATATATAGACCTTACTCAGAGCAAGGGATCTGTATGATCTCTGGCAGCCATTTCTCATAATCTCGGTCATAATCATGATACAACTGCTCACACGGGGGCTGAAGAGGTGGCCCAGCAGTTAAAGGCCCATGCTGTTCTTGCAGAGAATCCAAGCTCAGTCTTCCATATCCACTTTTGACATCTTACAACTGCCAGCTCCTGGGGATCTGACATCCTCTCTTAGCCTTCAACCTCTCTGTACTCAGATGCACACACACAATTAAAAAGAAAACAAATACTCTAAAAAGTCACATACAAATGCTTTGCTGGCCACGAATGCCATCTTTCCCATTCCTAGCTCCTAGCAAGCACCCACATGCCTGCTAGGGGTTGGGGTCACAACAGTGTCCATTGAAGCAATATAGGTCTGTGCTCAGGGCTCTTCTAGTCATCTTCCAAGAGGTCTTGGGGAATTGTGGGAGACCCCACCCTGTCCCTTCTCTGACATATTTGTGAGCACACTGTCATCCAGGATTCTTCCTGCCTGTGTCTCCATTTTTTGAGCATGCCCAACAGCCAGGCCTTTGCTCCGGTATGCGTGTATTTATTCAAGTACACCCACATCCAGGGACACATGCTCAGGTGTCCGCACACACACTCACCTCCCCATATACAGAGGCATAGAGATGCCCACTCATATCTAGGCCGCCCATTTCCCCCAACATCTGCTATCCACAGCTACCCTGGCTCACTCATCACAGTGGGGCTCATCACAGGGAGGGGTCTGAACACAGTCCTTCCTGCTCTTGTCCTACCCAGGCACACAGATCCCCATCTTAGCCTTTCCCAAGGACAGGCTTAGGAAGGTGAACCCTACACTCTCCCAAACACCCCCCACCCCCACAGCGCATCCACCTGACTGCTGCTCTGGACCCATCCAGGTCTCCCTAAACACTCGGTCATCTGGACCACACTTGCCAGCCCTTCGCTTGGGGGCTTCAAAGACAGGTTTTGGAAAACAGTCTTGGCTGTGATGGAGTGCTTCCTTGGGGCCTCCTCGGCTTGTAACAGATTAAGGTGAACAGGCATTTGTCACGGGGAAGTGTACCCAGTTGTGCAGGAAAATGGACTTTTCGATGAGCGTGAGCGCTTGAACCTGTCACAGAGGGGAGAGTCTGTGTTATTGCAGCCTGCCGGGCTGCTGTGGCCGTCGCTGGCTTATCGGCTGTGGCAGGCATCACCTCCGACTGAAAGGATCCCATTACGGTAAGTAATGGCTTAATCACAGCCAGTTTGTAATGGAGATGACCTCTCCGAGTCCCGCTGGCCTTCTCGGATGGATCGCACCTCTCCTCACCGTGACTAACAGCTCTGGTTCTCGCCTCTTCTCCCAAGAAAGGTCCATGGGCCACCAGGACAGGAATCAGACAACTTGGGGGAGGCTGCAGTGAGCAGGAGCTAGGGCAAGGGCAGCCAGAGGAGGAAGAGTCCAGGTACACCCCTGACTAACCATCATGTCCAGCAGGGAACCTCAGGCTGGAGAGGGCAGAAAGTTATATGTCCTATGTAGTTATCACATATTTTCAGTGTGTGTGTGTGTGTGTGTGTGTGTGTGTGTGTGTGTGTGTGTGTGTGTGTGTGTAGGGGTGATGTTTGGGTTTTCCAATTTTCATATCATGCCAGATCTGGCACTAGTGCTTCGGTATCCTTATGCTGCCTCAGAGGAGACTGTAATTCAGAGGCTTAAAGGACCAAAGACGTGTAATAGATTGGATACAACACTAGGTCCTGACCTTCCAGCGTGGGAATCTCTGAATTCAGTGTCTATGCCCTTCTCTCCAGAAATATTCCATCAGCCCTTCCTTCTTTCCTAAGCAGACCATGGCCACATTTCCTCCACAGTGTGTCCCTCAGCAGGCAACAATGCTGTGTGTGCCACCAGTTTTAGCACCTGGCTGCAGCAGCCCCTGGGAGGGACAAAGGTCAACCTCAGCTCAAGGTTGGGAGTTCCTAGGTGGAAACAGGAATCCTGTGTAGTGCTACCCAGTCCACGCGTCCCTGTGGCTGACTTGGGGATCCTGGACTCTGAGTTAATGGCACTGTCCCCTTCTCTCCATGCTGGCTTGCCCCCACTGCTGGGCCTGGGAGGGACACTGGAGGTTTAGGAGGGAATAGGACTCTTCTTTCTCTGCCTTCCCCTTCCTTCAGCACTCTCAGGGTTTCCATTGCTGTGAGGAGACACCATGACCAATAAAGGGGAAAAAAAACCTTTTAATTAGGGCTGGCTTACAGTTTAAGAGGTTCAGTCCATTATTATCATGGTGGGAAGCATGGCAGCAGGCAGGCAGACATGGGGCTGGAGAAGGAGCTGAGAGTTCTACATCTTGGACCAATGCCAGGCAGAAGGGGACTGTCCCTTCTGCACTGGATGGAGTTTAAGCGTAAGACCTCAAAGCCCACTCCCACAGTGGCACACTTCCTCCAACAAGGCCACACCTATTCCAATAAGGCCACACCTCCTAATAGTGTCACTCTCTGTAGGTCAAGCATTCAAACACATGAGTCTATGGGGGCCAAACCTATTCAAACCACTACATTGTACTTCCTGGCCCCCATAGATGTGTTCAAATATGAGCTATAGCATAATGAAAAATACATTTAGTTTAACTTCAAAAGTCCCCATAGCCTATAGCAGTCTCAACAATGTTAAAAGTCCAAAGTTCAAAGTCTCTACTGATTTTCATCCAATCACTTAACTGTAATCTCCTATAAAATCAAATTAAAAAGCAGATCATAAACTTCCAAAATCAGAGGATATACATTACCATTCCAAAACGTCATAGTGAGGAAATACTGGACCAAAGCAAGACAGTAAACCAGCTGGGCAAACTCCAAACTCTGCATCTCCATGGCTGATGTCAAAGTGCTCGACACATCTCCAGCTCTTTTCATCTTTGTTGACTACAACACACTTCTTTCCCTTGGGTTGGTTCCACTCCCTGTTAGCAGCTTTCCTCAACAGGTATCCTGTGGCTCTGCATCTCTAACATCTTGGAGTATCCAAGGCAATATCAACTTTACAGCTTCTTATTCCAATGTCTGGGATCCACACTTGATCTTCCGGACTTCTCCAGATATGTCTTCTGTAATATGCTGGGCTCTGGTTGATTCTACTCCCCTGGTGCTGCTGTTCTTGTTGGTCATCCCATGGTACTGACATCTCCACTATGCTGAGGTTTTCTGCTATAACTAGGCTTCGCCAGTAGCCTCTCATAGGCTCCCTTCATGGTACCAAGCCTCAACTTTGTATGACCCCTTCAGTTATGGGCCATCAACTGCAACTGAGGCTACATTTTCACCAATGGCGTTTCCTGGCCTCTCGCGGTCCCAAGCCTCAGCTGCTCTTCATGACCTCTTCATGCCTTCAAAACCAATACCACCTGGGTGACTCTTACACATTACCAAGTACAGCTGCAGCGCAGCACTGAGGTACAACCTTGGCTATCTCTGGAACACAGCTTCTTTGTGCTCTCAGAAAACACTTCCCAGGAGATTTCGCCTCAGTGATGCTGGTCTCTTCTTAATCACTGCTAATTTCTTAGCTCCAGCTAACCAGCATCAATTGTCCCAGTAGTCCTTTCTATTCTTGACTCTAAAGCCAGAGCCACATGGCTGAAGCTGCCAAGTTCTGCTGCTTGCTGGGGCTGGAACATGGCCCCCTTGTTCTATTACATCTTCACCAGCTTTCTGTTTTCTTACTCCTTCACTGCCTAAGCTTGGTTGTTCTGGAACTTGCTCTGTAGATTGATCTCGAGTTCAGAGATCTGCATGGCTCTGCCTCTTGAATGCTGGGATTAAAGGTGTCCACACCTGGACTTAAGCTTTTGTCTACTTAGAACTTGCTCTGTATCAGGCTGGTCCTGAGCTCAGGGATTTGTTTGTCTCTGTCTCCTGGGATTAAAGGCATGTACTACCGTGGCTGGGCCTAAACTTATAATAGCTAATACTCCTCAAGATTCAGATCAAAAGCCTGTGTCTTACAGCTCAAGATCTGGATCACAGAAGTACCCTCCATTTCTGGATTGTAGTTCACTCCAGATTAAAAGTCCAAATGTAAACAATAATCAGGTAATAGTAACACCTAACATGGTATAACTATCCCTTGTTCAATTGCAAACATATAACAATAAACTTAGCTGACTAACCTCTTGCCCTGAAGTCACCACTCCCTTAATCTGTTTATCTCTTTGAACACAGGATTTAGCTCTATTCCACTTCTTGGTGCCCCTTTAATACTTGACCCATACATTTTCTATTTTTTCTTTCTCAGCTTGCTGTGCTCGATCAAAACACTCATCATAAGAGCGACCCACAGGACAGAGTCTAAACTTGATCGAGACCTCCTTTGTCAATGTAATTAATTTGAATCTCTTTACCTTAGCCTCAGGCAGACTCTGGACAAGGGCAAAAAGCAGCCACATTCTTCACCAAAATATCACAAGAATCTGTAGACCACATACTAAAATTCTTTTCCTCGGAAACATCTAGAGCCAGGACCCCACAATTTGGATTATCCTCAGGAACAATGTCTTCCATATTCCCACTAGGATACCCGTTAAACTCCATTTAAAGCATTCCACTGCCTTCCAAATCCAAAGTTCCCAAATCCACATTCTTCCAAACAAAAGCATGGTCAGGCCTATCCTAGCAATACCCTAGTCCCTGGTACCAACTTTTGTCTTAGGGTTTCCATGGCTGTGAAGAGACACCATGACCAAGGTAACTCTTTTAAAAGAACAACATTTAATTGGGGTTGGCTTACAGTTTCAGAGGTTCAGTCCATTATCATCATGGTAGGAAGCATGGCAGCGTGCAGGCAGACATGGGGCTGGAGAAGGAGCTGAGTGTTCTACTTGATCCAATGGCAGGCAGAAGGAGATTGTCCCTTCTGCACTGGGTGGAGCTTATGCATAGGATCTCAAAGCCCCCCTAAATGCCCAACAATACACACTTCCTTCAGCAAGACAGCACCTATTCCAACAAGGCCACACCTCCTAATAGTGTCACTCCCTGTGGGCCAAGCATTCAAACACATAAGTCTGTGGGTACCAAATCTATTCAAACTACTACAAGCATCTTACGTGGACCTCAGGAAGAGGTGGGTGGAGTCCTGGTTCACTGTCATCTAGCAGAGTGGCCTTAGACATACCTGAACCTCCCAGTGCCTGGAGATTCCTCACCTGCATGCTGCCCTGCTCCTTCTAATCAATGTGAGGTCAAGATAGCCTTGGGTGCAGGGCACAAGAGAGCTCATACCTGGTTGGCACTCAGAGGTGAAACACTCTTAGCGGGGCCTGGAGGTCGGTCCCGGGATCCTGCTCATGCTATCTAGCTAGAAAGTGGGATTCTCAGATCCAGACCCAGACTGCTGTCCAAACAACTGCACATGTCTGTTTGTGGTTCCTCAGGCATAGTGTTCTAGCTCTGGACAGGAACTGGGGCCATGAGGACAGTCATTGAGACTGTCCCGCTTCAGGAAGGCCTCAGAGAAGAGGGACAATGGTGGGGGCCCTGGGTCTGTGGAAGCCCACTAAAGGAGGTAGCAAAGAGTGCTGGGGTGGGAAAGCCCAGCAAAGACGGGGTCCTGCAGGGCATCGTGGGCATGCTGGGTTTTGCAGACTGACCTCTGTCACTCTGCTTAACTGCAAGGCTCCCCATGACCTGGATGCTGCTAGTGATAGCACTGAGGGACGTAAGTTCAGGTTTTAATTACTCAGCACACACTTGCCTTAAACATTTATTAAGTGGCTGTGTACCAGACCTGGGCCAAGCCACCACTGAGTTTCACTCACCTGATCCTATTTATTCAACAGACAGTACCCACCATCTGATATGGGCAGGGCCAGGCACTAAGGATTCTGTAGTAAGCAAGACAGACATCTCCGTTAGCCCAGGAGACAAATAAATCTGAGTGGCACTGTGGAATATGCTGACTGAGGACATGTTTTGGCTGGACTGGTTTGTCCCTTCATGTCACCATCATGACAATGACAACTCCACAAAGAAGCATCAGAGGAGTGCTTATTTCCAAAGAGGAGGCAGAGGCTCAGAGAGCTTCCATCATTTGCCTGAGGCTGCACAGCTGGGGAGAGATGCCTCTGAGCCTGAACCAGGATCTGCTGTGTGTTACTCAGCAGAGTTCCGATCTCTTCTCTACTGGGAATGCCCTGAAGATCTGGGGTCATACTGGGGTGTGGGAGTGGGGAGCAGTGTGCACCCCTGCCCTGTCTGCCCCAGGGTGGCTTTCTGACTTTGATCCCTCCCACCTCACAGCTACCCCAGCCCCCAGAGCCTGGGCCTTACCTCCTCTGCACTTAGGGAGAGCGTATTCTCATGCTAATTGCAAAACTAATTGTTCTTATTGCAAAATCCATTATATAGTATATTTATATTGCAGATAATGAGCTGTTTGGATTAAATAGCTCACTAAAAGTCAATAAAAAGAAATTTGCTTCACTGTTCCTCCCCTCATTTTTCACAGGCACTGTTAACATGATGTCGTTGTCCCTGAAGGCTGGAATTCATTAAAGAGCCTGGAGCTGCAAGGGGGTGCTGCTTTGTGCTTCTTCTCTTCCCTTCACAAGGTGCTCAGTGAAGGGGCTGGAGGCAAGAAGCAGGGTCCTCCCCCTGGTTTTATTGAGGCAGGGATGACTAATTGAGAAAAGAGAGCTTAAATCTAATGCAAGTGAAGACAAGGGCTCTTGAGAATAGAACCCAGGGCCTGGCAGAGTGGAGCAGGTTAGGGGTGAGGACTGAAAGTGACAGCCACTGCCTCCTTCAGCAGGAGAGAGAAGCAGAGACCTCAGAGCTGTGTTCTATGCTCCTGAAAGGGCTGGAGGATATGGGGATTACTGAGAGGGAAGAATGAAGGCCACCATAGACTTTGGGTCTCCAAGCAGGAACCAGGCAGAGAGTAGATACCACAGGCCATGCCTCAGGAGAGGAAGTGTTGAGTTGGGAGTGAGTGGTTCCAGGTTTGGACTTCTAGCACCACACCTCTTGTGGGCTTCCAGGATCTTTCAGGTCTAGCCAATGCCCTGGTTCTAAAGCTGAAGGTATCTCGTTTAACTGCGGGTCTGTGGAGTCCCAGGCTGATGGTTCAGGCCCTCTGAGATTATAATGCCTCAGGAAGTGTTACAACCAAGTGAGAACCCCAGGGAATGGCCCTCAGTGGCATGCTGAGCACTGGGAGTAGGGGACAGAGAGGAGATGCCTGACTCTTATCTCTTTCTTACGGCCACCTTCACTTTTGGTCTACTCAGTGAATTAGGAGTTGAGGTAGGGCCAGCAAGATGGTTCAGTGGGTAAAGGCACTTGCTGGAAAGACTGATGACTTGTGTTTGATCCCAGGGACCCACATGTACACTGGGACAGGTACATACTCCCTTCCCCAAATAAATAAACCTCAACTGCAAAACTAAATGTAGGGGTATGTAGTGGTGAGTTTGGGCTACACCACTTTGGCTCCCAGTGAATTGCATGTAAGCACCCACCCAGGAGCTATCTGGATTTGTGAATGGAAGATGCACACACATGCCAGCTAATTTTAAAATGCCGTGGCTACCTCAAAGGCTTGGCACTCCTAAATCTTCCTCTGCTACATCAGGCCCAATCAGGGAAGTGACCAATGACCACTTACCCTAATTCTTACATGGCTCATTGGCTTTTTCCCCTGCAGCTCCTATGACCATCCATATCCCACTGCTTCATGGTGACCTCTCCTCCTCTTCTCCCCTGCCTCCTAGCCCGAGTAACTCTAAGGGTCCCACCCAGTCTCCCTTTGCCTAGCCATTGGCCACTGGCATCTTTATTGAACTAGCAAAAACCAACTGGGGACAAGGACCTTTAGCATTTGGACACACAGATTTCTGATTGAATCAAAGCATTAGAACCAATCTCCAACAGGGGTAAACTGGTGGAGGGGGCACTGCAGCTTTCCAAATATACATCAATGAGTTCTTTCTGATCTGATCAATCAATCAATCGATCAATCAATCATTAATCACCAACCAACCAACCAACTCAGTGTCTACAATGTCAAAATCGTGTGTGTGGCCCCAGAGAAGATTCCACATGGAAACATGTAGACTTTATCTCTCTGTTCATGGTAGTATGGGATGGACAGTAGTACTATAGGGCTTACAGAAACCAAAGCCAGTGCTGCAGAGGAAAGGATGTCCCTGCAGTCCTGGCTCAGCTGGTACTGATGTGTCAGAAGAGCTGGGTGGTCAGCCTGAGCTGCTGGCCATGGGGTGCTCTCATCTGATACACTTTGCCCTCCACCTAGTGCTTCAAACGCTAGATGTAATTTCTATCATGAGCTGTAAGGTGGGACTTGATCTGGTAATAGGGTTTACAGAGTCACTTGAAGGTCATCAGGACTGAAAAGGTCATCAGGGTGGGGCTCTAGGCTAGAGTCCTGGTGGGAAGAGACAGAGAGAATAGAAGAAACACACACGGATGCCTTCACTTTCTCAACTCTGATTTTGGCTTTTGTTTTTTGTTTTGTTAGCGACAGGGTCTCATGTGGTCCAGGCTCATCTTAAATGATATTTGGCCAAAGGGACTTCCTGCCTTCACTTTCCAAGTGCTGACTTACAGGTGCGCAACACCACACCTGATTTATTCGTGCTGGGGGTTAGACCTAGATGCTAGGCAAGACACTTTGCAATTGAACTATGTCTCCGGCTCCCTAGCCCTTTGTGAGACAAGATTTTACTTTGTAGTCCACCAAATTGTTGGTGATCTCCTTGCCTCAGTCTCCCAATGCTGAGATTACAGATTGTGAGTCACCATGCTTGGGCCTGACTCTTGCCATATGAACCACGTGGAGAGCAAGAAGAGCATCACTATATGTGGTATCTTGATTCTGAACCCCAAGAATCGTGAAGCAAAAGAACCCCCTCCCCTACCTTTATTAATTATTATTATTATCATTATCGTTATTGTTGTCGTCATTGTCATTGGCATGAGGAAATGTCATTACTGTGGAAGAAAATGCATGGGTACAAGAAAGCAACAGTAGGAGCTATGAGTGAAGGAAGGCCTGAGCCAGGGACAGAGGAATGGACAGTGGTGACAGAAAAAACATTAATGCAGTGACTCTGGGAAGGCAGATGGGGTCCACCAGCTCCTGCAGGCTCTGGTGGTGTCACAATAGTATGGCGTCCAATCATTGAAGAGGCCATTGGAGCTACTGGAGACTTTATACATGGCGAGAAGTGACATGGTTTACACTCATTTATATTCCTTTGTTCTTTGTTTATTCTTGACACTTTCGTACTTCTTGGTCCTGCTCACCCTTAACTGTCCTGCCCTTTCTCCCTTTGACAATCCTTTACCATGTCCTATTCCTGATTTTGTGTCCTCATCCCTATTGGTTTTGTAACCCACTGAGTCCAGTTGGTGCTGCCTGCAGGAGCGTTGACTGAGCTCGTTGGCTTGGTTTTGAGCAGAGCATCATAACTGCATGGCGTAGCAACCACCTCATGTCCCGAAGACTTCTCAGTACCTGTCCTCATTCTTTGGCTCTTGCATTTTTTTATGCTCCTCTTTCTTTGAGCCTTGAGCCTCCAAAGGCATGATAGAGATGCTCCATTTGGACTGAGAACTCAACGGTCATTTATTTTTGACATGCTGTCTGGTTATGAGTCTATATTAACCACTACTCACTGCAGAAGAAGCTTCTCTAGCCAGTGTTGAGAGCAGCATTGATCTTTGGGTAGAGACATAAATACTTAGAAGACAGTTTATCCATGTAGCATAAAAATAGTAGTAGATTCCCCCCAGGGGCTTAAGACCACCTTGTCCATGGGATTTTAACTAGGTTTGGAGCACCAGGCACAAATTCCTTCCTGTAGAGGAGGCCTCAAGCCCAATTAGAAAGTGGCTGATTACCATCATAACGGCCATGCCACTATTACATCAGTGGGCACATCTTAGCCAGCAGGTCAGGATTGTAGCATTTAGTGTTCACTATTGGTTAATACCCAGAGAAGGCTCCTCTCACCCAGGATGGCCTGCATAGCCCCTTCAGCACTACGAAAGTTAGCCAGTAGGAAGGAAGGGTTTGGGTCAGTTTCAACTTGATTTCTCTATGTCTGCAGTCAAAGTTTGTTGTGTGTTCAGCAACCAGGTTTTATCATCCTGTTAGGGTGAGACCAAGAACAATGGTGGTGCCGTTTTGGGGGAGGGAAGGTCCTCAAGTCTCTATGATGATTTGCGTTTTGAAATGATTGGAATAGTTGCCAGCAGCACGTTAAGAGACAGAGTTTGTAGGCTGATGCTGCAGAGATGGATGCCAGAGCCTGAAGAGAGAGCAGAGATGAGGGAGAAGGAAGAAGGGGGGAGAGATGATTTGCCAGGAGGAAGGATGAGTTGTATTAGGAAGAGAGGACTGCCACTGCCCAGCTTCCCATTCAGTGCTGCAGAGTGGACACAGTGTCATCTGTGTGGGCGTGGGGTGGGGGGTGAGGGGGCGGGGCGATTGGGAGCGCTCCTGCGGTGGAGCAGCAACTGACTTCAGCACTGTGGGGAGTTCCCCACACTGGTCTTAATTTCTCCATTGTTACACAGGACTAGCATCTCAGTCCTGTCTCCTCACATGCACAGCTCCATTCTTTAGGGCCAGTAAAGTGACTCCAGAGAGTCTGGGGCAGGGTACACAGAGATACTGGGTCTCTCCTGCACAGAATTCCAGGGCCTGTGGGAGGGAGAAGTCTGGTGTGGGCTTCAGGGATCTACAGATGGAGCCCACAGACTAAAGGCAAAAGGGGAGGGCCTGAGAAAGTCCCACTCCACTCCAGGCGGCTGAAATGGCTGTAATCTATAGTCATCTCTATTCACAGACTTCAAAGGGAGCTGGGAAGGACCGACCTATCCGGATGCTGGAGCAACTTGAGTATAGATGAGATCAAAGGAAAAGGAATGTGGCTTCTTGGCCCACCCTTTCTCCAGGCCCTCAGATCCATAGGTGCTGGTGTGGAGAGGCTGTCCAGGGTGGGATCAGAGTCTGCTAGAACACAAGAAGCCCGGTCCCTACCAGCTTCCATTCGTCTGGGCAAGGCTGAGATGTTCAGGGTCCCTTTCTTCTGATGTACCTGAAAGCACCATGGCAGATAATCAAATTTCTGCAAGGAAGAGATGACCTCCCCAGGCTCCGTGCACCCAGAGGTTAATTTACAGCTCTTTAGTGTGAGAGTAGGTTTGTGGCATCTGAGTGGAGAGTTGAAGTCCTGGCTCCTTAGCTGTGTCTCTGTGTGGTCAGGAGCTGCCCTCCATCCACACTTCAGAGATCCGTTTTGCTTGGGAGCAGGGCACAAGCCAGAGCACCTTCTTGTGGCTAGTTCTTTATAACCCTTGATGGAATTGAGGTCTGGCCAGGGTCATTGCCTGTTAACCTTCCTGTTTGGAACTGCCTATCAGCCCTGTGAATGTCTGTGTCATCATGGATGAGCAACTCTACAGTGCAAGTCCTTGGTGGAGGTATGGTCCATCCTTTTGGAAATAGCCCAGAAAGGTCAGTCGTTAGTGAGTTAGTGGACAGTGACTCAGCTGATCAGGCTCCTGCAGGCACAACTCAGGAGAGGGACTGGGCAGGGACATGAATTCCAGGTTCTGGTTTTGGACAGGGTGGCGTATTTGAGTATAGCTTTCAAAGCCTAGAAGTCAGGATGGAGACTTGGGGGTGGGGAGCAGAAGGCCTTATTATTTACAACATGTAGCAAAATGTCAGGGTCTCTGTAGATGACTGGATGGCAAGTATAGGGGAAGGAGGGTTATCAGGTCCTGGGAGAGCAAACAGGGCCAACTGAGGTCATAACAGGGCAGAGAGTAGCAGCCCTAAGTACCCCCAAAGGAGTCACAAAACACAGGGTACTCACACAGCCTGTGGATCTGCAGATAGAAAACTGTACAAGTGCATGTGTGAGTGTGTGTGTACATACATATGCATGAACGTGTGTGTGTGTGTGTGTGTGTGTGTGTGTGTGTGTGTGTGTTTGAATCCCATATCTATAGCTGACAGAGTTGCATGAAGACTCTGTGCCCTGAACTCCAGTAGGCATTTGTGTGCATGTGACAGGGGAGTCTTTGGGCAGTGCTACCAAAGATCGGAGCAAAGGGCATGGATCGAAGAGGTGGGAGCTGTCTCAAGGTACCTGGGAGGCAGAGTAGGCACCTCCACGAGGGTGGGTGTGGCACTTAGGGGATTAGGAGGGAAGAGGTGTCTCTAGACTCTTACCTTCCCAGCTCTGACTGGAGTGGCTAGCCAGGACGTGGCCAAGGCTGTGGGCCCTTGTTTCTGCTGGGGAGAAGAAGATCTGCCTATGGTTCTTGCCTCCTTGGCAATTCTGTCACATCCAAATTCACTCACGTGCGCCATCATGTGTGCCCAGCTGCTGGGGCCAGCAGTGATAACCAGCATCCTCCCTCTGAGCTCACTGGACTGTCCCTGTGGGTTCACCTGGGATGTGGGAACTCTGCACAAGCAAGGAACAAGGACAACCCTGGGTTAGGGGACCACTCCTCAGTTTACTGAAAGGAGACTCACCATGACTGAGAAGCTAGAGGCAGTAGTTTTCTCTCTGGAGAGATGGGTGAGTGCTTGGGTACCCTGCCTCAGTTCTGGAGGGACTTGGCAATTAAGGATGGCTTAAGGCAAGAAGGGATCTGTGAGTATGTGGGGGTCAGAAGTAAGTATGCACCCCCGTGTGTGTGTGTGTGTGTGTGTGTGTGTGTGTGTGTGTGTGTGTGTGTGTGTGTGTGTTAGGGAAACTGAGAATAAAGACTTGATGAATTTGAATCCATATCTGCATGTTTGTGACTTCTATGCCATGTAGACTTGCTGGGGTGTCTCTGCCTGCATCTGTGATGATGTCCCTGTGTGTTTGGTGTCTGGCCCTGATGCACGCTCCAAGGGCAGTATAAGTAGCACTTCTTGGGTAGGGTGTGTGTGTGTGTGTGTGTGTGTGTGTGTGTGGTGAACTTGGGCAGGGAGGGAGGGAGAGAGGGTGAAAGCGTGCCCAGTGGCAGGCATGACAAATGATTAATCTATAGAAATCTATATTCTATTCTTCCATGCGTCCACTCCGCCCTTCTCACGCTCCCATGCATCACCTCTGCAAATCCATCACTAGCTCCCAGCCAAGGACAGGCGGTGAGGAGCGCGCCTGCCTTATTGATGGACTTGTGGCTGCTTTTTCTACATTCGGAATGCGAAGAAGGAAAGCTCCTGCTCATTGGTTCATCCATCCATTCGATCATTTGTCTAGCATGTGGCTCTTGAGTGCCTACTGTGTGCCGGATGGGGCTGCGTGCTCAGAATTAGATGAAGAAAGGCAGCTGCAGTCCTTTCACTTTGTATGAGGGCTGCACAGTGAGCTGGCCATTTTGGTGGAACGTCAGGCAGGAGGTGCCACGGGTTTGGCAAGAATTGAGATGGGTGGGAAATGAATGTGGCTGAAAGGGAGTGAGTCAAAAAAGCCCACAGAAGAGGGGAAGACACTGGGCGGGGGTGGGGTAGGGGGTTGGGGGTGGAGCTAAAGTGACAGAGCCAAATGAGAAGAGGATGCATCACCAGGCAAAGGGAAGAGTGTAGACAGGCCAAGATGTCAAGAACACTCTCACTCAAGGAAGAGCTGTGCAGGGGGGAGGGGGAGAGGCAGCAGGGGGTGGAGGAAGCTGTTGTTCAGTTACAGGAGCTGGATTTCAGCCAATGTCAAAGGGGAGCAGCAGGAGGCTTTAAGTGAAGGCCACACGAGGGTACATGCGTTTTAGCTTGTTCCTTGGTGGCCCAAATCCAGCCTGGACCGAGACCCAGGTCAGAGATCAACACAGTAATTCTAGGGATGGACTTAGATTACGGTGGTGGCTTAGGTGGCCCTGGCTTAGAGCTCTGGATGTGCCGAGATGCTGTGGTGAGCATGCCATCATGACATGGTTTCTGGGCAAGTGACCTTGCTGAGCCTCTGTTTCCATCTCTGACATCGAATGCTGGGTCCAGGTGCCATTCAGTGATAAACGACTTTCCTAACAAGCACGAGGTCCAGGATTCCATCTCCAAGGATTTTTTTCCCCACAAGAAGTAAAATCATAAATAAGAAATAGTTTGTTTCTCATCTCTGACCACCCTGAGTCTGCCTGGGAAATGGACTATGTTCCCATAGGATGGGCCACCTCCAGATCTGTTTTCTGGGCATTTTTGGGGCAGACTTGAGTTTAAGTTTTAGGGAATGTTCCAGAAGCCAGCTACTTTTAGTCCCTGAAGGACACCTGGAGGCAGTCCTGACTTACTCCCTGTTGCACAGAGGAAGAAAGATCATTCCTGAGGTTGCCTGGCATGTCACCTACTTTTGCTACTGCATGAGACCACAGGTCATCCTGAACTCACTCCAGCCTTCGGGATTAAGGCTCTTGGTCCAGCAGGCAGCTTATCTATTTGTAGGTGTTATCAGAACCACAGTGCACACTTGACCAGAGCCTGTGGTCCTGGGATCGTCTGGGGAAAAAGTGTCTGGCCTAGGCACCAAAGAGGTTTCTGAGTGGCTAGGTTTACACCTAGTCCTTGGTGGCCAAAAGAAAAACCAGAGAGGTGTGTATTGACTCTCATTCTGCCTGCTTAGCTAAACAACTCCAGATCTCTGAAACTCTTTGGCTCTATCTCCTCCATCTTCTGATGCTGCTCCACTCCACAAAACGTTTTCAGATGCAGGTATAGTTAACACTTGCCCAAAGTTTGCGCTTCTTCCCTGGTCTTTGCAAGCAAGATTCATACCAACCCTGTGAGGTTGTACAAAGGAGCCTTCTGAGGTGTGAAAGACCTGGTGGCATGTGGGTGGGCAGGAGGGTGACCTGAGGAGACAGTCCCCCAGGGGCTGTGATGTTCTGCCTGCATATCCAGCTGAGGCACACCAGGCTCTTCCAAGATCGAGAGGAGCCAAGGAGAAGGCCCTGCATACTTAGGATAGTTTCAAATTGAGTGACAACGGGCACATGATGGGGGAGATGGTGTGTGTTTCTTTGGAACATTCAGTCACAATTCATCATTATCCAATTTTTCCCTCTTGGGTTTTCTCTCACACACATTTTTTATCCCAATCTGACAGCTAAATGAGGAATCACACAGCCTACGTTACCTGTTTTGTTCAGGAATTAATCTGTCCTTAAACACCAACTGCCAAGTAGCTTGTGTGAGCAGAGACAGGCTGAGTAGGCCCCAGACAGCTTGGGCAGGGTCTGAGAGGCCCTCTAGCTGGTCACCTCCCTGGGGAACCTGGGATGCAGAGGCATTTGACATGCCTTGACTAGCAGCATGGTGTTCCAGATTCCTTCACTAGGTACTCTGGGCTAGCCCAGTTCGTTGCCTGACCAAGTTCATGGGGGTCACAGGCTGTGAGGTTGTTCTGGACCTCCCTCTGCCTCTGGAAAAGAGAGGCCTGGACCTTTGACTCAGGAAGTTAAATGCTGGGAGCACCAAACCCTCTGGGAGTAAGCACCTGTGTTTTATCATCTAGGTTGGGCCAGTGGACCAAGGACAAATTCAGCTCACAGCAGTAGGAGCACAGAGGCAGGGCACTCAATGTTTCTAAAGTGGCCACAAATCTTCCCTTTCTCTTCTTCCTTATTCTCTCCCCTACCCCAGTTTACCCTCCCTCCTTTTCCATCCTTCCCTCTCTCCCTGCCTTCCTTTCCTACCCCTCCCCCCCATTTTTGTTCTCTGCTTCATTCATGAGCATGCAGTAATGTCTGAGACAGGCCCGGCTGCTGTAGTCAGTCAGAAATGGCCTGAATTCTCTATAGGAGAAGTTGGGCTTCTACAGATTGTATGACAGGCAGGTGCTCCAACTGCAGGGCAAGCTTCAGGAAGCTGCTGATGGACAGGGCAAAGCTTGGGGTGTGAAGTGAGCCCAGGCAGGGGTGCACTGTCGTAGGACCTTGGCTCTGTCTGCTGGCACCCTTGCCCAGAGACGGAGTAATGAGTGACAGGAACCAGGCCTGGCTGGGTTCCAACTGGAGATCTAGCTCTGACTGCAGATTTGTTGTAGACAGCCATTGTGGACTAGTGTGAGACACAACTGGGTGAAGAGGCAAAGGAGAGAGAGCATGGACCACATCAGGAGTCCCCGGGCTCTGAAATGGCAACTGCTTGCTGTAACTGATGCTCCCAAAAGATTACTGTCTGCAAATGGCATCTTGAGCAGCCCCCAGCCAGTACAGGGCACAAGAGAGTCACTGTATGACAGGGGAGGTGACAGCCAAACAGGTAAAGTGCACATACATGTAGCCCTGTGACCCTGACAATGGTAGGTGTTATCACTCCTGTCTGTGACACATTTCTGATTTTACATAGTCTCAGTTCCCCCCTGAGTAAGATTATATGAAAAGGAGGGGACAGGATTAAATGACAGGGTAGCCAGCACTGGATGCACTTTTGCCTGAGATGCCTGCGCCCACAGGCAGCTGCAGAACCACTGGGCCTTCTCTGCTTGTCCTTGCCTGTCTCGGGCCAGCACAATGACCTCTATGTCCTGTGTCCTCTGCTTCCTTCCAGCTTGCCTAGGTGGGATTCAGTGAAGAAGCAGATGGCATCTGGGGCTGAGTGTGCCGGTGCTTACACTGTGGAAGGGTGATAATTTATGCTGCTCAGCGGGGGCTGAGGGTTGGAAGAAGAAGGTAGTGTAACTTCTAGAAGGCAAGGCTGGGGTTGGGGACCTCCCCTCTTCTGATCTCCAGCAAAGGATCAGTTTTTGTTCTGCTTCATAGAGAACAGGTCTGCAAGGCTGGGAGCTTCCTTGGGCCAGGACCTTTAGAGGAACTGGGCATGGAAAGTGGGCTGTCTATACAGTCCCCAGAGAGAAAGCCAGAGGCAGCAGGTGGGACCCCAGGTCTGTGCAGGAGAGATGCAGGCCTGCCTGCGGTGAGGCTCTGTCTCCAGCCTTGCTGGGATATGGAGCCAGTTTGCATGTGCCCTTCCTTTTGATTCTTCTCCCTGTCTCCCTCATGAATGGAGCATGGCTGCTAATCGGTGGGGAGAAAGATGTAAAACTAATCCCCACTCTAATAAAAACAGTCTCCCGATTAAATATGTATGAACACATATTGATTTGGGGATTAAACAGAAAAGAAAATTGAGCCTGTAATTGAGCCAGGGAACATAGAGGGTGAAGCTTGGGAGGATCATCTTCAAACACACCTGCTGGGCTGCTGGGAGGGCTTGGGGCTGAGGGTGCCCAGGCCCCTTAGCTGGAAGGACTAGGCCGACATTGGCGTACGGTGGGAGGGGTCTGTTCCTGTGGTGGGAGGAGCCTGTGTCTGCTGCGGGAGAGGTCTGTGCCTGCTGTGGGAGGAGCCTGTGCCTGCTGTGGGAGAGGTCTGTGCCTGCTGTGGGAGGAGCCTGAGTCTGCTGTGGGAGAGGTCTGTGCCTGCGATGGGAGGAGCCTGTGTCTGCTGTGGGAGGAGCCTTGCCAGCTGTGGGAGGAGCCTCTGCTTTCTTCCTAATTTGGTGAATTCCCACTGGAGGGTTGTGCTGTTCCTATGGTTGCTGGTACTCAGGGTCTCTGGAGGAGAATAGCTGCTTCAGGAGGTGTCCTGTGCCTTTTTAACACTCACTTCTGAGCCATGGGTCCTGAGGAAACAGACCCGAGCTGGGTCTGTCTCACAGCCTTCTCATTCCAGTTTATAAGGTTGTGTCTACTTCTGGCCATGGCTGGGCACTTCAGTCACACCAGAATGCTGTCTAGGAAGAAAATGGCTTACTGTGCTTGTCTGAGGATCCACATCTATCCATCCAATCAGAAGGAGGAAGGAGGGTGAGAATAGTCTCATGGTAGTTGTGCTCCTCTGGGGTCAGGCCCTGTGCTTAGCAGTCATATACAGACTACGGGCAGCCTTTTAGAGTCCCTTCCTAAGAACACTGTGTCACAGATCTGATGATGTCTGTTGTGCAGCCTAAAAAAAACAGGCTCGTTGATACCAGGACCTACTGTGACGGTTGAAGGCGTTTATTGACTGCAGGCTGAGACTTTACAAATGTTATTGTCTTGTCTGCCATTGACTTTGTAAAGTAGATATTTATCAGGTTCATTGTACAGACAGGAAACTGAGGCTGAGAGTTCAAGAGGTGGCCAGTATGGTACACAGCTGAGCCACAGAGAGCCTGCTACTTCCTGCTTTATCCTGGAGAGGTGTGGGATCCTGATGTCCTGGCCTAGTCTCCCATGTCCCAACAGAGTGCCCACCTTCCTGAACCACTGCCCTTCCTCTGGGTCCTAACCCCTCCACACCTGGAATCTACAAGAGCTCCTTCCCAGATTCCCAGCCCTTGTACCCCCCACCCCACCCCGATTTTGCTGCTCCCCAGCTGAGGTCTGCCTCTTAGTTTCTGGAACACACCTTCCTCTTGGCTCCCGAGTCCTTTGATGCGCCCCATACTTTATGATCTACAGAGTATTGTCTACAGACCTTTGTCATCTCGCTCAAGGTTCACAGTGACCTAACATCCTGATGACAGGAGACTCTGAAGCATAGACAAGTGGGGTAATTTGGCTCAAATTGCAGAGCCAGTGAGTGACAATGGCAGCTACTCTCTTCCAGGTGAGATTATACCTGGCCCTTTGCACAGGACCCACAAAAGACACCAACGCCACGTGAGGAAGTGGCCAACATACAGAGTTAGGTGTAAGTTTTGTATGGAGTTGAATTCGAGTCCTTGTGCTTTCTCTAGCTGGCTACATAGCTCTCAGGCAGTCATGTAAATTCTCTGAAGTATGCCCCCCTTCCCTCAGTTTAGCTTGGCTTTTCCTCTGAGGATGAAGTCAGAACCTAGAAGAACTGTAGGGCTCAGGGTCGGCCTACATAGCTCACAGTTGGGAGATGGAACTGCCAGGCTGGCTACCCCCTGGGTAAGAGGAAGAACAAAGGCATCAGGACATGGAATTTTGGACAAGAGTGCCTGGTGTCCCGAGGCACTGCTTAGCTCAGAACTCACCAGGGATGCTGACAGACTGGTCTCTGGAAGTACCACCTCCTCCCTATGGTTATTAAAGTAATAATTTAATTCTAATGAGGGTGTGCATGTTCTCTGTGCAGCCGGAATGCCACTCTGTTCTGTTTAGAGGATGCAGTAGGTGGGAGCTGGCCTCTGCTGGTGAGTCTAGAAGTTGAGCAAGCAGTGGCGATGAAGGCTGGCAGTTGTGGGGCTCAAAGTGACTGGAGCTCTTTGGAGGGCCTCCAGGGCTACACAGGGAACTCAAGTTTTGTAGGCCTAGGGGGTAGATGGCCCTAGAATCCTGGGCTTGCCTCCTGACTCCATTGTAACCAGGGCAAGGCTGGGGTTATCAATTGTAATTCTGTGAGCCTCAGTTTCTTCCATGAAGGGAATAAAACCTGACTCAGGCTAACACAAGATGCCTGTGAAAGAGGGTGCAGGCCCATGTACAGAGCCTGTGCCTGGGTTAACCTATCAGCCCAGGTGACCATTCTCCCTCTTGCTTTAAGCAGCATCTCTGTGCCCATGAAGAGATATAAACTCTGTCTCAAATTGGGATGGCTTTGTGACCATACCTGTGGGATCCTGCTCTAGCACGTTTGTTCCTCTCCCTTGGCAGAGATATTTGGTGCCCTGAGCTTGTTAGTGCCAGGCAGCTGGTTGCCACGGTGTGTCCTCCACTTTCTGTTACCTACCAGGCGACCCCATGGTATGCTTTGGGGGAGGAGTCTGATCTAAGATGTCCTGGGCAGAGCCTTGAGCAGAGGTAAAGACTCCATCACTCTTGTTCCACAGTGCTCAATGGCAGGTCGTGGCCCTCACCATGGCCTGAGGGATGGACCATTTCCACATTCCTCAAAGCATCTGGGTTCCACAGCTCATTCTGCTCCAGGTTTTGGGAGGTGTGATGGGTAGAGCTGATTGTCAGCTTGCCAGAGTCTGTAGTCACATGTGAGATGGGCCTCCAGGCTTGCGTTTGGAAGATTATCTTGATTGCTTTAGCTGATATGGGAGAAGCTGTTTTAATTGTGGGCAGGTCTGTCCCCTAGGCAGGGGATCTTGTGTGATATAAGATAAAGTAAACTGAGCGACAGCAAGCAATCATCATTTTCTGTTTCCTGATTGCGGATGTAATAGGACCAGACAGCTCCCTGCTTCTGCATCTATGCCTCCCCTACCCCATGCTGTGCTTTCCCCACCACAATGGACTGAATTCTTCTGGAGCTGTGAGGCTAAACAAAGCCTTTCTCTCTTAAGTTGCTTTCCTTGTGGTCTTTTATGACAGCAACAGGAAAGTAGCTAAGACATGATGTCGTCCATGTGAAGCTCTCTGGCTTTGGTGGTTCTTTTATAGAAGGAGGCAGGAAGGCTGGGTGTGGTTCCCAGGTGCCCCCCTCACAGTGCTGTCCTTGGCAGAGGTCCCAGCCCTCTGGCAGCTCTCTCTACATAGCCTGTGGTTTGAAGCAGGCAGCACTCCTCAACTCCCTTGTAGGAATTGTTCAGGTCTTAGGGTTCTATTCTGAACTACAGCTGAGTTCCTTTCAGACCTGTGCTGAGTCAATCACTGAAGAGTCTGACCGTCATCCTGACTACATCATCTACCCTGCTCCTGCTCACCCTCCAGTCACACTGGCCATCTTTCTAGTCCTTGAATGCAATGATCTTTCCTTGTCTGCCCATGCCCTGTCTCTAGCACATTAAGTCACATCGACATGTCTGTCTTTCAGGGGTTTAGCAGGAAGGCAGGACAGGCAGCTGGCAACTTGAAGAGTCATGGACCATCTAAAGGATGCAGTGGCTGGTGACCGTAAGAAGCTGTGAGACCTAGACCTAAGGGACACAGCAGGGAAAAGATTTCGAGAGAGAGCTGGAGCTGCAATCACAACCTGGACTGGGACCTGGGAGACAGAGTCAGAGGGGAGCAGGGCAAGAGAGGCACCTGCATCTTTCGGGTCTTGTGCTCTGGTTTCTACTTGGGTCTGCTATAGTTTATCTCAGCTAGAGGCTATCTGACAGGGAATCCCTGAGGTATGCTTCATGGCTCAACTGATACAGGGTAGATCAGAGGGAAAAAGGAATGGGCTTGTGATGTCAAAGGTGGAAACAGAAAGGCCCGATTTTGTGTTGTATTTTGGGTTGTTGTTTGTTTGATCTCCCTTCCCAAAATGACCAAAATTATCTACTGGCTTAGCTATTTCTTGGCTTTCTTCTGTACTAGACTGTCAGTGCCATCAGGGTGGGACCTTGGAGGCTTGGTCCCTTGCTGTCTCTAGTGGTAAATGTGGGCTGGCAACAGGGCAGATCTTTATGCTCCACCTGACAGAATAGCCCTGGGCTTTGGGTGCAAGCCTGCTACTTCCTGCAGGGGGCTCCTGGAACCATCAAAGTCTTCCTTTGGGCTTAGGTTGAAGGGGGCGGAAGGTAGGTACCCCAGGACAGGATGGTACCAGGCTTGGCCTCTCTAGACTGGAGCCTCATGTTTGTCCTGGCAAGAGTCCACTGTAGTGAAGCAGGGTGGAATCAGGAATTTTAGACGACCTCATTGCATGGTGATCTGAGCTCTGGGTTCAGCTTTTGAAAGAGAGGAAAATGGGCAGTAGAGTTCAGAGAAGGTGGACTTGTCAAGATACCAGAAGTGGGGGGCTCAGTAAGAAGTATTGGGGCTTTATCTGGGTCATATGGCTGTTTCCACCATATCCTTAATGTCCACTGTCGTGAGGGGGAAGTTCTAGCAGGAGTTAATAACAGCGTTGAACTCATCAGTTGGTTTTGCTTGGTACATGAAGTGTCCTTCACTCCCTTTAGCCAAATACTCATTAAGCACCTACTGTGTGTTCAACCCTGGAAATAACCATGCAAGGTGTGGGCCTACCAATCTGCACATGGTCCATACCAATCTATACAAAGCCCAACAGTAGCATCACGTCTGTCTGAGTCCTTCGGATACAGAGAGGTACTCACCGATATCAAACCTCACAGTGGTGCTCTGGACCAGCCCTTTCTGTGGCCATTCCCCACTTTGCTCGGCTAGTGCTTTCTTGTGCAAGCCTACCTCTGGTGGTGTGCAAGGTACTCTCTATGAATCCCAGTGTGCCATTACATATCTTATTATAGGCACTCCTGCTGGCCTGTCCCTGTCCCACCCTGGGTATGTTTGACGCTCTAGCTTCAACCATACATGCGCTCTATGACTTGGAGCCTACCCTGAGAAAGTGACTACACTCACTCCAACCTCCCGCGATTTCACAAGCCTATGGGAAGACATTGCCAGTGTCTGCTAATGGCGGTGTGGAGGACAATGCAAAGGGCAGGAGCTGGAGCAGAAAAAGACAAAAGCCAGAGCCCAGTTGCTCTTGGAGCAGGAAGAGCTCCTTGCAAATGATGTATGAAATGAGAAACATATGCTGTGAATGATTCGTGTGCAGGAGCTTGGCTAGGATCCCCAGACCCTGGCACTGCAGTTGGTGGTTCCGTGCTCCCAGCTCTGCAGTGCTCCAGAGTGCTCCCAAGGTGGCTCCATCTCCCTCTTCTGGTCTCTTCCTATCCTGTGTTGCACACAGTAGGCAATCTGCTTCATCTCCCTTGGTCCCCTGAATCAAGGCGGGAAGGTTGGCAGCAGCAGTGAGTCAGACCTGGCCTTGGCATGTCCCTGCTGGGAGGTGGAGCCCAGAGAGGGACATAGATTCTCCCAAGGTCACACGGGACAAGTGTCTTCTGATATCCTGTGCAGGAGTTCATCCTGATGCAAAGGGGCTTTGTGCACCTCTAGATCAAACTTGGTGCCAGCATAGCGCTAGCCACATGGTACACTGTAAACACCGTGGAATAGGAGGCTGATGGGCCTGGAGTCTAACCCCTGTTTGTCCTGTGCTCATGTGCCATGGCCCCTCACCTGCTGCTGCAGGGACATGTGACAAAATCACCACTTCAGAGCTCTGGGAACATACTCTGGAGCCTGCCAGGTTGGTCCTTGAGGTCATAATGGCTGCTGAAATGAGGATTAGAGATTTCTGAGGAAGTACAGAAATATCCTTTCTGGGGCTGTCAAGAGTGCTTTGGGGGCGAAGGAGCTTGCTGCAAAAGTTTAGAGATCTGAGTTCAATCTCTGGAACCAACATAAAGGGGAAGGAGAAACCTGACTCCAGAAAGTTGTCCTCAACCTTCATGCCACGGCACTTGTGTCCTTCCTGCATAACACACACACACACACACACACACACACACACACACACACACACACACACTCTAAATTTTTAAAAATTAAAGAAAGAAATGTTTTTTCCAGGACCTCCCATGGCCCTTGACAGGCCTGTGGTTTCCTTACCTGTAGGCAGCATCAATATCTAAAACAACTTCCCTTTGGCTCCAGTTCCCTCCCTATTTATTTTTCTCTTGGACCTGCAAAGCCAGGGCATCATGTAGTATTTGGTCCCTCCCCGCTTCCCCCAAGAGGGCAGCCTGCTTTGGACATGCCTTCTGTCCCGGGCAACATCCCTGTGATGCCTATGGTGAAATGAGATGCTCCTGCCTCACAGCGCTGGGTCGTAAAGAACGCTGGCAAGGAGCTCAGAGTCGTAGGTCATGTTGATATTCTCATATTTGTGCTCTGTTCTTATTATGTCGTGATGGATGGAGAGGGGATTTTATCATGAGCTCATTCCTGCCTTAAACTGCTAATTCATGTCCCCTCTTCCATTTTGTTTCAGCACCCCGTCAAGCACTGATGGCTGAGGATTTGAGTGTGCAGCTGTGGGGAGGGCTTAGGTGGAGGCGGGAGAGGGGGAAGCATTAGCGAGCAGGGCTGTTAAGAGAACAGTCCCAGCAAGTCATTTGTGATGAAAGCCCTTTGTCACCTGATGGTGTGGCCTGGGGCTCCTGGTGTACAATCACAAATAGAAAAGGCAACAATAGCTTACCCTCACTATGGTGCTTTTAATTTTTCAGAGTGATTTATTCAAAATTTTAAAATAAAACATTTATTTTAGTGTGTATGCCTGCACATGCATGCACACGCATGCACTCTTATGTGCGCGCACGCACACACACACACACACACACACACACACACACACACACACACGCCACAGTACAATCCCCATGTGGAGGTGGGAAGCAAAGTAGTGGAAGTCAGCTCTGTCTCTGCCACCTGGGTTCTAGGGATAGAGATCAAGTCATTATTGTCAGGCATTGCAGGATGCATCTTTACCCACTGAGCTATCTTGCCAGCCCAGCACTCCTGGCTTTATAACATGCGCTCTGGGGATTGAACTCAGGTATGTGTGTTACACAGCGAGGTGTTTTCCAGCGGCGTTGTCCCCAGACCCATACATGATTCTATTTAAATCCCTTCCAGTAAGCCTGTGAGATGGGGAACATATTATCCCTACTCTATCGATGAAGAAACAGACTTGGCGAAGGGAAGTGATATATGTCAATCCCTTTCAACCTAGAGTGGACAGACAAATCTCCAGCAGGGCTGCTGCTCCACCCTTGTCCCATCCGAGTCCCTAGAGGTCACACACTTTGAGTACTATGGATTGGGTGACCCTTGTGGATGTGCCAAGGTATTGAGTCAATGACTTCATCTACCCACAGCCTACTATGCCAGGCAAAGCACCCAGGAATAGAGACTCCCAGTGCACACCACAGTCCATCCTCGTGGGCCTTACCTAAGCACAGGAATAGTCAGGGAAATCAGGGGCCCTCGGTAGACTCTGTGGCTTCCTGCCTATTTGTTTTGATTCTTAAAATAGAGGATCATTATATAGTAGTCCAGGCTGGCTTGGAACTCATTGCGTGGCCCAGCCCTGTTTGGAACTCACAATCCTTCTGCCTTAGTCTCGACCACTGGAATTCCAAAGTCCATCTGTGGCTTCCTGGCAATCTTCCTCCCTGACCGCTCTCTTCAGAAGCTAGAACTTGCCACTTCCTCCTGCAGAGGAAAGATTCTAGCATGTTCATAGACCCCACCTCCTGGGTCATGGGTCATTGGTTCTCCCCACCCACTTCTGCTCTGCCCTTGGCAGAAGCCACCCCATAGGAAGGCTTACTGCAGCCCTGTATACAAATCCATGTGTGTGCCTGGCTTCCAGCTGTCCTCCCAGAATGCCCCCGTCCTCCTCCCTCTCCATTGCCATTTGAGTTCTCGTGGGTTTGTGTGTCCTACAGGCAGTAGAGGTCCAGGAGCTATGCAAGAACTGGAAGGAGCTCTTCAGATCGAGAAACAAAGTTGGAGCAGAGATCCAGAAACCCCGGGCCTGCATTTAGCCAAGTGCCTGGCAGTCAAGAAGGGTTGTGCGTGTGGCAGCTGTTAGTAGGTGCATTTTTTATTCATGAGTAGCTGCTATTTGCCAAGTCTTAGAGCCACAGGGAAGAGCACAGTCAGTGTGCCCATTACCCTAGAGTTCACCGTGACATGAGAAAGAAAAATAGGTAAACAAAACCACCAGCACTTCGCAAAGCTCTTCACCATCTGTGCATCTCGTAGCCTCATAGCCCTGCCCCCGAGTCCTAGCACATCTGAAGAAACTGAGATTCAAGATTTTCAGTGACTTTGCTGAAGCTTTCAAGTCAGTCTGGATAGAGCCCAAACCTGAGGTTTGGTCCTCTGTTCTCAAGTCCATTGCTTCCTGGACCTGTGGGGAACACCAGGGCGTCCTTTTCTTGAGGCTGTTTAGATGTTTCCTATATTTTAAATCCTGTCGCACTACAAAGTCACTAGTGCCACCTGTAGCTGCTCCCTGCCAGCATGGGGTCTATACTGGGAGTTCCATGGATGATAGCTAAGTGTGTGGATAAAGAGCCCAAGGTTGGTGTGCAGGACCCTGGCTGACAGGCTCTGCATTCAGACTCCTTCCGGTCTCCCAGCTTGCTCCAGCATGCTGTCTTCTCAATAGCTTTCCCTCAGTGGCTGCCCTCTCAGGCTCTCTGTTTCTCTCCCTCTTTCAGGGAGAATAAAAATGACTGGACTTGGCATTATCTGCTGGTTTCCATGGTAATAAAATCTGTTTCTGATAATGGCCCCTTCCCTGGCTGTGGTTAGTTTTGGTAATTTTAGCAACACTGTTGCATAGGCCACCTGCATTTCAATGCAACGCAGGCTGGATGCAACAGCAGCTTTCAGGTTGAATAGAAATAAGAAAAAGTGCTTGCTCTCAGATTTCTAGGCTGGCTACAGGCTGGAAAGGAAAAAGGGAAAATTACGTAACCCCAACAGGCTTGAGTATGCGCTCAGCTTAACACTGCCTGTCAGCTTCTAACTTAAAACCCTTCTCACGACCTCAGTGGCCAGCGGTGAGTCTACACTCATCTGCTTCTGTGTTTAACCCCTTCTGCCTTTAGGCCCCCATCATCTGTCCTGTCTTCTCTCTGGTCCTCTCGGTGGCCTTTGAGGTTCTCATGTACTGACCCATGCTTTCTCCTACTCTGACTGCCTGGGGGTGCCTCCTAGGTCTTCAAGTCTCTCACATCCTGCACCCCTGTGCCCATCCCTCCTTTCTTTATATTTCTCTGCAGCCTCATAGCATGTACCCCATTACACTGGCATGTTTATTCATTGTCTTTATCACCCATATCACACTGAACTCTTGGATAACATGAACATTGAGTGTGTTCTTCTTCATGGCTCTGGGACCTGGCCTTCAGCACATACTCATGAATAATAAAAAAAAAAAATACACGTAAGAGTAGCTCCTGTGAGTTCCTCTCTGTGTGCCATCTCTCTTCTGCTCCCCAGCGTCCTGTCAGGCTGTCATGACCATTCTCCCCAGATGACAGACAAGGACACTGAGGCTCAGAGTGGTCAGGGTGCTAAGAGTACAGAGCTGGCCTATGAGCAAACAGAAACTGGACAATGGTGCAGATGAATGAATTCAGGGGGCGGACTGCAGGCCTGGCACCCGCACATGGTTTCCTTTTGGCTCCATGAGAACATCTTCTTGGAGATCTTGAAGGGAAGTGGTGAGGATTTTGGCTGCAGGCAGAAGTCCTTCTTTCCCTTCTGGTGAAGCTAAGGGGAGAGGCATGATAAGGCTAGAAGAGGAGGGGAGGGGCAACGATGTGAGTGGCATCTGCACTCAAGTGTGCTCAGGCTGTAGCCTTCTGGGGATGGCACCTAGGCAGAAAAGGGGCCAATGGACCATGGAGCTGGCATGGCTCCTTGAGAGGGGTGAAGCTGGTGTACTGTGGGGCCAGCATGGAACCACAAGCCAGCAAGCACTATTATGAGGCTCAAGAAGGTGGGGAGATAAGGGGTAGGAAAGATCCAGAGAGGAGCCACCCAGCCCCTGCTGAAGACAAGTCCTTGACTTGTATGTAGTCTCCCGCAGGACAGGCCCTGGCTGTGGCTCTGACTCTGGGCACCTAGGCCCCTTCCTTCCAGGCCCACAGGATGGTAGTAAGATTGAGCCTATAGCAAGGCAGAGTCCTTAGCTTCCCCTCTGGCTCAGTGTTAGCTGGATTGGGGTCTGCTGGGCCCTTCCATAGGCTCCCCCCCCCCCCCCGGTCACAGTGAATTCTTAGATAACAGGGATACTGACTGTCTTTTCCATGGCTCCCAGGCCTGGCATGTAACATATACTCATGAATAAAAAACATATCTAAGGGTAGCTGCCATGAGTCTTGGCTTCATGATGGTGAGGCTGGAACCAGACCTGGTCTCTCCAGCCTCTCTGAGGCACTCAGAATTGTAAAGGCTCTATGTGTGTGCACTCATGTGTACAGCCCCAAGCGTCTCTCTTCCACTCCACATGAGATTGGGTAAACCATTCCTGGAGGCTGGCAGGGACCATCACAGGGAGCAGTTATTAATAACAATAGCCAACATGTATTCAGCTTTTTATCACCATTGTGCAGTCAGACTTGTATTTATGTAGTTTAAAAAACTGATGCTTAATAAAAACGAAACAGCCACAGGAGCTGGGTAGTTGCACTTCTGTAAGAACTTCCGGGTGCTCTGGGCCTGGCCTCTACTATAGTGACAGGATAGCGAGGTGAGGTGAGCGGTCCCACGACCCAGGAGGCCAGCATGAGCTGTAAGCTCCTTGGAGCAGCTGCAGGTGGCAGGGCTGAATGATGAGCATCAGCTGGGTTTGGGGATCACAGGCCTGGGCTCCACTCTTAGTTTGGCTATATCCCTGCTACATGGTTTGGGGAAGAGTCTAGACATGCCACACCTACCCCCTAGAGATGGGGCTCTGCTTTATTCAGATAGGAAGCACACATTTCACACTGGGCCTCCAGTAGGCCAGCTGCCATGCCCATGGGATGACAAATGGCTCAATGATTTACAAGTGCAAAGATCTCCCCAGGGTGAGGGTGTTTAGACATGTAGGTTCTAGAAGGAATAGCCTACCTTCCCTCAGGGATGTGTCAGAGCTGCATTCTATTGCAGAGTTTGTCCCTCTTCTCCAGGTGACCTCTTTTCTGGCTGTGCCGGGCACATAGCCCTTTCTGAGTTATCCAGTGGTGACATGTGAGCTCGGCAATTGGACTGTGGTGGAAGTGGCCTCTGGCTGCTACAGCCAGATGGGACTCCTCCGATTCAGTTTAGAAGTATGTCTGTATCAGTAGATCTCTGGTATTGACATGAAATTCACCAAGTCTCTTTGCTCTACTCCCAGTTTTTAGAAAGTAAAACCAAGGGACTTGGAAAACAGAGGTAAGCCTTGAGCATCCTGCTTGCAATGTGTGGTGGACTCATTTCTGCTTCTGACTAAGATTTGGTTTCAATCAGAGCAGGAGCTGATTCTATTTAGGTGAGACCCTCAGAATCTTCCAAGGATAAAGTATCAGAGACTATCTTTCTAGTCACCAGACCCCTCTTCTCTGAGCCTTGTCACCCCTCTGTGAGTACAGGACCTCTGCTGGACAGATCCTCTGATGTGCTCTCCCAGAATAAGACCCGCCCCCACCCAACAGAGGTCTGAGCTGGGAGGGCTTAGTGTCTAAACTTCTCATGCCTCTATAACTTCCTCAGCAGACCCTCTGGAAGGACTGGGGCTTCCTAATTCCTCCTCTTCCTGTCAGGCAACAACTGTCTTGTTTAAACTGTTTCTAGGATTAGTCAAACAATTGGAGATCACAGCTAACAGCCGCCCCGTTCTCTCATTACTGGGTGCTTATAATTAATATTTATAAACCAAGAGGGTGATTGTCTTTGTTTTGCACTGAAAATGAATTCAGAATTTGCAGCCGGTGGCGGCAAACATACAGCCTCTTGTTACCCATCATGGAAGAAGAGTGTGCTGTTTTCAGCTGACATACTTGTAATTGTAGCTGGCAGTCAATAGCCTGGCTTAAAGGGAGGACAGTGGAAGGAAACTCAAGGGAGGGCCTGGGAGATGGTGGAAGGGGGACGGATGGGCTTAGAGAGGGGCAGAGGGAGTGGGGTATCACAGGAATATTGAGACATAGAAGGAAAGAAACGAGGAAATGAATGAGAGAAAGATTACAGCAAAAAGAGAAATAGTTCATGAAGAGAGAGAATGGGGAAGGAAAGGAGAGAGCGAGAGAGCGAGGGGGGGAGAGCGCCAAGTGACTGGCAAAGGACACGGGTGACCAGGGACATTTGTTACCCCCATCTAGCATAAAGCATGGTCAGTTCCTGGCCTGGCACCCAGTTGTTATGCCAAATGCTCACCCAGCATAACCCTGATATAAGTGTCCCCAAACTGAGACCTCACATTCAGCAGATGTCCCCTTGGACTTTAGTAGGTATTCCTGCCTTGCAAGCAAAGGGGATGATTGTCATCCCGACTTGTGCCTGTGTGTTTCCCAGCCACCAGCAGGGGACAGTAGATTGTGCCCTGGGCAGGAGTTGAGAAATCTCTTTAGCTCTGTCTCTGCACTGAGACCCTTTCCTCAGTTCCTCCAGGTTAGGTGACCAGTGGCTTTGAATTTCTCTCTCGTTCCAGAACTCCCTGTCTTCAGATCCCGACTCTCTCCGCCTGTCATCTTGCTCCGGTGAGCTGTGGGGGCAAGGAATCCTGGCAAGGACAGGAGCTTCCAAGGGCCACCAGAGGCTCCCAGATTTGCACATCAGAAGTGGAGGAGGGCTTTTAGCTGCACATGCCCCCAGGCCTTGGTGAGGTAGCTGGAGAAGAGGAAGTGTTGCCAAGAGGTGGCCTTGAAAGTGGGGCTCTTGGGAGCTGTGAGCTTGACCCTTCTGTGTGGTTATGTATGAGGACAGAGCACTGGAAGGAGAAGCTGGCTTTTGGGGTGTGGGTGTGGGTGGGGTGGAGAGGTAAGAGGCAGGAATGGGAGCTTAGGAGACACGTGGTTAAAGAAGAGCCAATGGCCTGAAGGGAGATGTTAAAGCCAGCCCAGAATCCCCATTTAGTTTAGGGAAACACACAGTCTGATAAACTGAACCCCAAAGTCAGCGTCTAAAATAGCACCCTTTATTTGCATATCTCTGCCCAGCAACTGGGGTTGCTCTCCTCCTCCGTCTCCATGTAGTTCTGTTTCCATTCCTCCACCTCCTGAAACCAGTGGGTTAGCCTGGACATATCTTATAGCCCAGGCAGAGGCATAAGAGAGCAAGTAGGGCCATACTGGGTTTCCTGAGGTATAGGCTGGAGTTGGCACACCTCACTCTGTGGCCTGAGCCAGTAATGTGGCCCCACTAAACTTAAGTGTGTGTGTATGTGTTGGGAAGGGGTGGGAAATAAACACAGCCACAGTGAATACTGCCAAGTTTGTGATGGAGGATGCAGAAGTAAAGGAGAGGCTAGGCACTGAGGCCAATGGGGTAGTTGCCCATAGCACCTGACATGTTAGGAACTATGCCCAGGAATAGGGCTTTATAGAAACCAGGAAAGACAATGTCACTGCCTTCCTGGAGTTTAAAATAACATTAAAAATTAGTCACAGGCCATGACGTTGATGAAAGAAAGCATAGGGAGCCTGATGGGAGAAACTGGGGCAAAAAGCGGACCATCTCTCTGAGGAGGTGGGCTTAGGTCAGAATGGAGGGTGGGCGTATTAGGGAGGAGGAGCATGTTGGCAGAGGATGCTGCGGTGAGCACTCAGCAGTGCTCCCTCTACATTCCCGCTGTCTCCTGAGGAAAGGACCCTCAGGATCTTTGGCTTATCCCTCATCTTCTGTCACAAGACACTGACCTCGTTATGGTGACTGGTGAGCCATGAGTCCAGTGCGCTCCCACTTGTTGTCTCTTCCCTTCCAGTGCTCCACCCCACTCCCCATCAGTTCCCTTTGTCAAACACCAATCCCATCCTACCCTTTCTAACGCCCTGTAGGTTTGTGAGCTCTTGCAGTTTCACCTGCCGGGTCCTCCTGGCTCCCTGCCCCACAGCCAGCCCTCTTGCATCCCAGCTCTGCTCAGCTCTCTGTTTCTCTGCATCTTACCTCCATTGCCTCTCCCTCTTGCGCATCTGCTTGACTTCTCAAATGATAGACTTCTGTGCTGTCTTCCCAATTCCTCCTGGAGTGTCCACATTCCTCAGACTGGAGCTCTAGCCTGCTGTGGACAGTGTTAGAACACTTACCACTTTGGGCTGCATCTAGATAAAGAAATAAGTAATGGTGATAAACAGAAAAAGGCGCTGTAACGTGTGCGTGTGTGTGTGTGTGTGTGTGTGTGTGTGTGTGTGTGTGTGTGTTTATGTGCTGGGAGCACATAAAGGAGTCTGCTGATAGCAAGTTCATCTTAGGGTACTGATATAAACTGTAGGTTTAGACAGGAAGAACTTGGTCAGAGGCATGCAGGACAAAGCAGGCCTGGCCCAGATGTGATCTAGTTGGCCACTTTCAAACCTGATTCTTCAAGGTGATTCTAAGGAGTCTTTATTCAAGGGACAATCTGGTTCCCACGATTTCTCATTCTTGGGGGTGCATGGGAGATGCTTGCTAGAGGGACATGCTCTTCCTGGAATCCAAGGTGACTGTAGTTTAGGGACAATGACAAGGGCCATCTACATACCTTTGGGGGTCTGGACCAGGGCATTAGGGTTCATTTGTTTGTTTGGTTTTGTGTGTGTTCATCTATGTGTAGGTGCGCATATACCTGTATGTGCATGTATGAGGTAGCCGGGAGGCAACCTTGGATGTCATTTCCTGGGCACTGTCCACATTTTTTTTTTTTTTTGGACAGGGTATCTAATTGGACTGAAACTTAACATGTAGGTTAAGCTGGCCAGCAAGTTCAGGGACCTTCTCTATCTGTCTCCCCCACGCTGGGTTTACAAGGGCATGCCACTACGCCCAGCTTTTTCTGGGGATCAAACATTTTCAGCCCCAAGGACCAGCACCTTATAAAAGCCCCAGTTGCTCTCATCTTGGTGTTTTCAGCCTCTCATCAGAGGGATGAGCGAAGTCGTACATCACTAGTTTCCAGACTGACACCCCTCAAGGGGTTCGCAGGCCTATGCAGAGGCCAGCAGGTAACCCAAAGCTAAGGAGACAGAAGCAAAAGCCGACAGTGGCATGGGCTTCCACCCCACCTTTGTCACCTTGTGAGCTGAGTGAAGAGTCAGCGTGTTTATTTATTATTTTATTTTAGTAAAACTGGCACCCGAGAGGGCTCCGAGGACCTCCTCATCTCCTCCCTCACTGCCACACTACTGACGTGGTGAAGAGGACCGTGGATTCTCAGAGCTGAGGATGTGTGCTAACGTCACCTGTGTCACTGGGTCTAAGTCTGGATGTCACAGAGGAGAGTCTGCCGCAGTTTGTTGAGACTGAAACTCATACTGTTGGTATACTATGGGATGGCACCACACTCTGCCCAGAGGGAGCTCTTCAGATTTTCTCAGGCTTGTTCCAAGTCTATCCCTTAGAGTCTGTCTTGGTGATGGTCAGGATTGTTGCAGAGAAAGGTGAGACTCATTTAGAGACCAGAGAAGCCTGCAAAATCCTCCACTAGGCCCTGGCTGGGGGAGATCTCCATGTTCCTTCAAGTCTCCATTACCACAGTTGGAGTGGAGTGGAGCTGAGTCTCTGGTCAGCACAAGGAGAGGGCTCAGCACAAGGACACCTCTGTGGTTTGTTGATTGAACCGTAGAGGCCTCTGTGAAAGCTTCTGAGACTGAAATCTAGTCATTCATCTTGATGTTGGAACCACTGGGAAGCACGGAAGACACCCAACCAGGGGTGCAGGCTAGGGAAGTCCGTGCCTTGGGCTGCTGCACAAGCCTTAGTGTCAGAATCTACTGTGTGAAGTAAGGTAGACACAGCTGTGTCAGACTCATCATGTACTGAGTGTCTGTGGGAAACAGACTTTTCTTTTGTGTGAAGTTCGTTCTGCCAGGGTGGTATCATTGCACACCTATGCTCAGGACCTGGCTGGTGGACACACTTTGGTCCTTCACAAGGGGCTTTCAAGATCACCTGGACTTTGATGCCCACATCATGGGTACATGGGAGGAGAGTGGGCCAATTGAGCAAAGAACTTTTTGGGCCAGGGCTCAGTAGGATGCACCTACTTTCCAGGGCAGCTCCACCCGGAAGCCCATCTGTGTACAGGGAACTGAGAGGTTGGTTGGCTGGTATGAAAGCCACTTTAGAGCAGCACCAAGATATCCGGACACACTTGGTGGCTCCCACTGTCCTAGCTTCTCTAGTGGCTCAATGCGGGGCAGCCAAGGACCCTGTGTTCACCTCTCAGTGGGAGTTGACTGCACCTCCTCACCTGATGCTGCAGAGCTCCCCCCCAGGCCATAGTGCCTTCTGATGTCTTGGTGTTCCTCCTTGTCTAGAGGAAGTCTGGGGACTTCATGGGTCTGAGAACAGCAGTGTTTTCCCCTGGAGAAGTTTGTAGGAGGGAGTTATAAGAACCAACCCTGCAGGCAGTGGTGGCGCATGCCTTTAATCCCAGCACTTGAGAGGCAGAGGCAGGCAGTTTCTAAGTTCGAGGCCAGCCTGGTCTACAGAGTACGTTCCAGGACAGCCAGGGCTACACAGAGAAATCCTGTCTCGAAAAACCAAAAAAAAAAAAAAAAAAAAAAAAAAGGGGGGGGGGCTTGG
>CM052702.1:113533887-113553054 GCA_028551405.1 Uromys caudimaculatus
TAAAGCCCATTGTTTGGTCCTTCTCTTTCTCTCTCTCTCTCTCTCTCTCTCTCTCTCTCTCTCTCTCCCTCTCCCTCTCCCTCTCCCTCTCCCTCTCCCTCTCCCTCATCCTCACCCTCACTCTCTCTCTCACACACACATACACACACACTATGTACACACACACACACACACACACACATATATGCAGTGTACATGTACACCGATGTGTGGGTGTGTGTGGAGGCCAGAGGTTAACTTTGAATGTTATTCATCAATGTGTTTTGAGACAGGGCCTCTTACTGAACCTGGCATTCACTGACCCATTAGGGTAGACTAGCTGCCAGCAAGCTCCAGGACTCCTCCTGGCTCTGCCTCCCAGTGCGGGGAGCACGAGCACCCACTAGCACACCTGCCTTTTTCTCTGGGTGCTGGGGATGGAACTCAAGTCTTACGCCTGCACAGCAAACACGCTGCCAACTCAGCTATCTCACAGGCTCCCTTGTTCGAGTTCTCAGCTCCACTCCAGCTCTGTGTCAAGTCACCCAGGACTGGTTTCTCCTCAGTGTACGAGAGGAATGGCTTACACTACCCACTTGTCTTCCTGCTCATGACCCTCAGGGAGGTCTTCCACACTGTTCCTGGTGGCCACCCTCTGAACAATTCTGGGTACTATTAGGCTCTGGAGGCAATCTCACAACAGGACATTACTGATGTTTTACTACATGATATGCTCTTGTGAGAGTGCTCTGTAGTCTTAGGGTGTGCACATGGGGTGACTCTTTGATGGACCCCTCTGAGTACACAGGGGATATTAGAACTTTACAGCTCAAGACATTCACTCACCCTTCCCACAAAATCGACATTAGGGTTGTATCACTGACTGGGACCTACCCAGAGGCCTCTTGTCTCATGGAGCTTCTGGGTTTTACATCATTTGGCCTGAGTTTGGAGCCGCACATGCTGGTGAATCTGCCTGTTGAGCATGTCCTATCCCTAAGCTGCACCAAGGACTTGACACACCTCAGCCATCACCGGCCTGCTTTGATGAAGAACTCACCAGAATCCAGACGCAGAAATGCCTTTGCAACAAGTGGATTAAACAAAACCACTTCCTCTCAGGAAAGTGTCTGGAAGGCGTTCAAGGCTGAGAAAACTGTGCCTGGAGATGTTGGATGTGTAAGGACGAGTTTCTGTTAAGTTTATTTGTGGAAGCTTAATTTCAGTCCGGCTTAATAGTCTTAGTGATTAGAAAAAAAGTTGACTATTTTTCTCATTCTAAAAGCCGTATTTACGAGGCAGAGTATTAGTGAGATAAAGATAATACTCACCCACCGTCTCACCCTGGGGAGACCCAGCAGTCACAGTGCAGCTGCCCCCCCCCGTTTCCATTTTTGTAAAAGTCACTGTTCAGACATTGTATTATATAGATTATCTCTCTCCTCACTCAGTTAGCATTTGCCACAAATAATTTTTGGGTGCTAGTCACAAAAGCATTGCTTTAATTTTTTTAGTGAAATGGGATCTTTAAATATAATTTTACACTGTGTATGCGCTGAGGTGTGCATGAGGAGGTCAGAGGACAACTTGCAGGAATAGGTTCTCTCCTTCCCCCATGTGGGGCCTGGTGACAAACTCAGGTCTTCAGGCTTGGCGGTGAGCATCTTTTCCCACTGAGCCGTCTTTCTGGTTCGAGCATTGCACTGTCAGATGACGATCTAGGTCTGAAGGCATGTTTGTATCATAACCTCCTGACTCCTCCCATCTCTGTATTGAGGATTCAGAGTTGGAGGTCAGCTTCAGCTGTCTAGCAAGACTGTCTTCCCCCAAAAGAAAAGAAATGAACAAAGAAGAAAAGAGTAGGGGGTAAAGGGCAGACACTTGGAAGATGTATTTTTCAAGACAAGTCACACAGATGACCATGTGCACAGATGCTGGGGGCCGTGTACACAGATAATGGAGCCTGTGTGCTAAGATAATGAAGCCTGTGTACACAGATGCTGGAGGCCGTGTGCACAGATGCTGGAGGCCGTGTGCACAGATGCTGGAGGCCGTGTGCACAGATGCTGGAGGCTGTGTGCACAGATGCTGAAGGCCGTGTGCACAGATGATGGGGTGCTGCTCTGTAGCATTGTGCTGTTCATCTGGAAAAGCTTGTCAGAACCCAGTGACTTTTCTGTGCACCAGATGGTGACATTCAAAAGACCAACAATACCAAATGTCGCCAAAGACGTGGCGCCTTGGGACTGCTCATCAGTTGCAGGTGTAGTTGAAGGTGGAATAAGCATTTTGGAAATTGGTTTCTACTAACCAATATCTGCGGTTGACAGAGTGATGTCACACTTGAATGTAGTGAGTCACTACCAAGAGTAGTGAGTGTGTGTGTGTGTGTGATTATGGGAGGGACTTTGTTCATCTGAGCCCCAGGCTAGAAATGCCCTGACTACCCATCAGTATGTAAGTAAATTAAGTGTGGAAAGCCTATAGGCTGAAGTAGTATACACCAGGAAAGGAGAAGTAACCAGGAGTAAGTATGTGGGTGAATTGTGTTGAATGGAAAGAAATGTTTGCTATCTGATTGACTTAGAGGGAGTTCAGCTCAAATCCATGGTTAGTAAAAACAGAATTTTGGTTATCTCTGGGGCAGATGCAGGCTGGAAAACACAGGGGGGAAAACCACACTGCAAATGAGAGCATTTTATACACTATAGTGCGCATAGGTTATTTTTCAATTTTAAAAAGGAGTGGGGTTTGAATGACATCTAAAGGCTTTCCTGCTAGGGATTCTAAAGATGCTGGAATCCAATCCTCGGGTCACAGACACTCACCTCTGAGGTGCGGAGAGTAACACATGTGGACCAACATTGTGACCTGGGCTAGAAGCAAGTATTAACAAGGTTGCCCCACAGGGAGCCACCTTGAACCTAATTCTCAGGCTTTCCTGAGTCAGATGGCCATCTCTCCTTTGTCCAGAAAGTCAGTGGGGACTTCAGACACTGGGAATAGGGTACCTGAGGCATTCCCTTCCTTTCTTGACTTCCAGAAATAAAAAGAAAGGACTGTTGGGGTATCAACAGGTTTCCCTGCAGGGGGCATCTGTCAACTTCACTACATCTTTGGCAGAACTGAGCACTGGGGTCTTAGGAGGCACTTAGGAAGTGGGTGGGCTAGCCTTTGACACTACCTGCAGCACCTGTCAAGCTTGTCTGGGCTGCACCAATGTGAAGGCTGGACAGAATCAGGCCCATAGCTGGTTACCATAGTGGCCTTGGAATCAGTAAGAGCCTGAAGCTAGGTCTAGAGCGTCAAGGGTGGGGATGGCATGTGGAAGCCAATGGAGGGGCACAGAGAAACAGAAGGTGGGCAGCTGGAGCACAGCTGCACCCCCAGAGCAGCAGCTGGAGCACAGCTGCACCCCCAGAGCAGGCCAAGCTATGGCTGCATCTGACAACAGCTGCCCAAAGCTGACTTCTCTGGGACATCTTCTGGGTATTGAAGATAAACCCCCACTGGGAAAGAAATCTGCCCAAGGTCCCATCGTTGCCTACCCAGAGGCCCAGACTTTCCTGATCATTCGTGTGTGTGTGTGTGTGTGTGTGTGTGAATGGTGGGGGCGTGAGTGTGCCACAGCACATATGTGGAGGTGCGTTCTCTTCTTCCTCCATGTGGGACATGGGAATTGAACTCAGGTTGTCCACCTTGGCAGCAAACACTGGCTTTATCTGCTGAGCCATCTCACCGATTCAAATTATTACTAATTTTAAATATTAACCTACGGAACAGTGGGTTTCATTATGGTATTTTCACAAATATTACACTCACATCCTTTTCTCATGTTCAGCCCCATCACCCCCTCTGACTCCCCTCCCTTCTCCTGCTGCCTCCTTACTCCTCCTGCTAATCCCCCACCCCCTGTCTAGATTCCACATATGAGAGGGATCACTTCTTTCTAAATCTGGCTTGTCTCACTTAACATGATCTCCAGTTCCATCCATTTTCCTACAGAATGTGATTCTTTTCTTTATGGATGAATAGGACTTTGTTGTGAATAGGTGGCACATTTCCTTCGTCCATTCATGTATAGATGGGCGTCTCGGGATGGCTTTTATGACTCAGCAACTGGGATAGTGTAGCAATAAACAGGGATGTGCCCAGCATCCCCGTGAGCACGCATTTTCCAGCCTTGTTCATCAACAAACACAGCCTGTGGTTGTTGATCCTGGAGTTTCTTTAACTACAGGCGAGGTAGCGCCTTCCTGTCTCCGTTTACTGCCCATTTCTACCTCCATTTCTTAAAGCTCTCTCCTAGGGTTCTGTTTGGTTCCTCTACCTCAGATCTTCTCTCGGGGAGGGGCTGGCCCCTTGAGACCAAGAACCACCTGTTGCTAGGTGGAGCTGAGGTCGCTGTTGTCCCGTAAGTCCTGAGCCATCGGAGCGCAGCGCGCACGGAAGTGTTTGGTTGTTGATGTAGCACTTGGCATTTTTTGTCTCCAAGAGCTTTCCCTGGAAGCTGTGTCAGCCGGCAATTAGCTCCCTCAATCAGGAAAGCAGCTCGCGTGAGCAGAGGCGCATCTTGGGGCTGATTGCTGCGAGCTGCGGCTGCTAGCAACTCTGCTCTTTCTGGGTCTCTTTTCCTTTTTCCATTTTAAATAACTGCTTGATTGTAAAGAGGGATGATTCACGACTTGAGCTGTCTTCAGTAACTTTGTGGGGAGGTTAAGAGCGAAGAACCACCTCCCACTCCTCTCTCCCTTCACAGAGACGGGAATCCCACCTGGGCCACTTGATCCTACAGAAAGGGAAAGGGAAGAACGCAGACCAGGCGGGGTGGGGGAGGGGGAGGGGGAGGCTTTCATCTCTAACAAACGCAGGTGGCCTTCTCTTCTTCACTGGACCCAACCCTTGACCCTGACCTTCGTGCTGGGAACCCACTGCCTACCTGTAAACCACCCCCACTCCAATCTGGCTCCTATTGTTTACCCCCTGGTGAAAAAGTGCTTCCTTCTGTCTAACTGAGAGCTCTCACTAAATTTTATTTTAATTTAACCCAGCTCCTCAGAAGCTCCCTTCACCAGGCTCTTACCAGTCTCTCCTCTGTCCCCAACTTTCCTCCCTTCTCTTCTTTTCTTCCTTCCTCCTCCTTTTATTTTTCCAACAAATACTTACAAATACTGTGGACTTAAGGCTTCATGAGCAGGCATCAAATAAACTAGATCTGGCCCCTGGCCGCTGAGGTTCAGAGCAGCGAAAACATACAGATCTGTGTCAGAGGTAGAGGTCAGTAGTGCTTAATTCAAGAGCCAGAGCCAGGTACCAGGTGCAAGCTGTCATCCCAGTTTAGAGGCTGAGGCAGGAGGATGAGCAGGTGAAAGCCTGCCTGGATCATCTCAAGAGAACCCTGTCCTAGAATGGAAAAGAAAGGAACACTGTCACAAGCGCTGGGATGTAGCTCAGGGGAGGAGCGTTCATCCATAAGGTCAAATTTCAAACTGAAAGGCAGGGCAGGAACAGCTGCTGCTGGGTGGGTGGTACCTGGGGTCAGGGGGAGGGTTGCACAGCTGGGGAGGCAGCAGATGCAAAAGCATAGCGTTGGTGGTCAGAGTGGGTCATCCAGGTCCCATGGGCCATGTGGGACACTTCGGTTTCCTTTTGAAAACAATGAGAAACCACTTGACCATGTCTGAGTGTGGGAACCATTTGAGCAATCACCATTTTGAATGATCTGACTTGGGATTTCCAAGTTTCCTTTGCTGCTCATCTGATTAGAAGCCAGAATGGAAGGAAGGACATTACCCAAATCAGCCTTTGTCTGGCTGTTAGCAGGGAGGGAACTGGGCTGACACTCCGAGCTCCATGTCTGTGCAGCAAGGCACAGCCCGATACCTCCAAGGTACCATTCCTCTAGCCCACACAGCACAAATCGTAATGTTCGGCCCAGAAAGTCATTCTTTATATAAGCAGCTACTGATTTTTTTCTCCTTTTCTTTCAGATGTTTTGTTGATCGAATTATATTCTTGACATGTTGGGGACCTTCTGTGTTTTCCCAAATGCCACCTATGGGTGGCTGAGTGCGATTAAGGCTCATTTGTTGGCAACAATAATTCGAATGCGTCGGCTTCACAAAGGAACGGCAGTATCTTTACAGTCGTTTCCTGTATTAGGGCCATCTTTCTTGCTGTTCTAGCTTGGCTGGGAGAAGTGGGGAAAGCAGGGGATGGGAAGGAAGGTGAAAATGAGAGGTGGTGGTGATCTTTGGAGTAAAACATCCAAAGCCACATCTCATGCTCTTTGTGTGATGTTGGACACCTAACACTGCCTTACCAAGCCTCAGTCTCCTTCTCTGTATATTGGGTAGACTGCTATTCCCTGCACCTTTGGATGATCGAGGAGTCAGCCACACCTAAATTATTGCTTGGAAGATTTGTGTCTCCTGTTATTTAGTATTAAGTTTGTATCTGAGAGGCTTGAAAGCAACAAGGCAGCTAGTTGTTTTGTCTCCTTTAAGTCTGACAGGGTTGGGGTTTAAGTGGGAAATGTCACTCTCGTAGACTCTGTGCTTGAACACTAGGTCCCCAGTTCATGGTACTGTTTGGGGAGTTTTCGGACTAGCTGGCTGATGCAGAATGCCAGAGATTCAGGCTTGGAGGATCATAGCATAGCCCTGCTTCCCACCCCCAGATCTGTTGTTATCTTGTAACAAACAGTTGCTACATGTTCTCAAACATGTTCTGCACAAATGGTATCACCATGCCCTGCCCCCACCATGCCCTGCCCCACCATGCCCTGCTCCCACCATGCTAGAATGTAGCCCCTGGCCAAGCCTTCCCTCTCTTTTTTTTTTTTTTTTTAATTTTTTTTTTCTTTTTCTTTTTTTTTTTTCCAGACAGGGTTTCTCTGTGTAGCCCTGGCTGTCCTGGAACTCACTCTGTAGACCAGGCTGGCCTCGAACTCAGAAATCCACCTGCCTCTGCCTCTCAAGTGCTGGGGTTAAAGGCGTGTGCCACCACTGCCTGGCGCCTCCCCTCTTTTAAGTTGTGTGTGTTGAATATTTGGTTACAACAATGGGGTAACTTCTGCTATGTTAAAATTAAATCCTTAGGGACTCAGGCCTCTTTTTAGCTTCTTTACCTAAGATATGAACTAAAGCTCCATCCATTACACCTACTGCCCAGATTTCAGGTGGAGGAGGGGAGGCAAAGAAGGGACCAAGGATGCTGGCCTGCTGCTTTTAAGACTCCTCAGTGCTATCACAGGATTCATACACTCATCTGCTAGAAGTCAAACACATGGTCAGATCTAGCTGCAAGGGATGCTGGGAAACGGAATCTTAATCTCAGGATGTCTGTCCATTTGAAGATGGAGGATTTGAACACAATGGAATCCAGGGTGACTGTCTGACTGTCCCCTCTTACAGGTGGTCCTCCTGGAAGGAGAGGACAGGCAGGAAGCAGTAGAATCAATATCCTTCCAGACATCCCCTGCTAGACAGTCATTGTTTCTTTCTCTGTCCACCATAGCCAGTCAACTACCATGTCTTAAAAGCTGAACATCCCCCATCCTCCCAGTTTCCATGGAAACAGCCCCAGCCCAGGCTGAATAGTAACTCACTAGGATCCTTGAAGACACTGCCATCTCTCCTCCCAACTTTACACTAGTCTATAACAGAGATGCAGTGGGGCTCTAACTGCCTGGTAGGATAGAGCATACCCATCTGACTTCAGCTTGAATTCAAGGCCCTCCAGGATGGCCCCCAATGTCTTGTTCATTCTACATACCTCCTTTTCTAGCCACCAAGTAGATTGTCTGGGTGTGTGCCCTGGCCTCTCATGTTCTAGTTTTTCTGCTTGGAAAACTCCTGATCATGCTTCAAAACCCACATCAAATTCTCCTCTGAAGTCTCAGCAACTCATTCCTTGGTGGCTGACTCAGATGACTTCCTTATTCACCCCCTCCTTCATTCTGTCTTGGGGGTGCAAGTGAAGGGTTGACTCCTGCAGGCTATATCCTCAGAAGCTCATGAAGGGCTCTTATGGGTAGACTGGTCACAAAGGAGCAACTGACAAGGGTCTGGAGGGTTGGAGGTAGAGAGACAGCAGGGCATTTTCACCTGCATTTGTCTGGGACAGTCTATGAAGAAGCTTTACCTCCTTTGTTACTTTGTGTGGTCTCAGATTCGGCCTGGCAGCCTTCCCCTAGCTCCCTGCAGAATGGCCCCAGATTTTGGGCTTCTGGACTCTCCGTTTGAGCTTTCCTAGCTCCCTGGTCCCCTCCTACCATGGTGTGCTCTGTGCTTTACTCCCTTGGGACATGGCTGGGAGCATCGACCCCAGCCCAGCCACCCTGCGTCCTGGGTAATGTTTATTCTGCTTTGTGGTTGGGGGCTGGGCAGAAGGGAAAGGGAAACAGACCAGAGCAGGGAGGATGACTCCCCTCTGTCTCCTTGTCTCTCTTATTTTAAACTCAGAGCCTTGTTTCTGGGGTCAGGCAAGGATTTATGAGTGTGTTTAGGCGGTGACACGAGGGGACTGCGACGAGAAATGTTCTCTGTCACGCTCTGACGGCCTTTGCAAGGAGGCAGCTGGAATCATGAGAGGGGAGATTTTCTTTAGCTGATGGAAGCTTGCAGCCAAAGCTCTACTGCCTCTTTAAATGCTTTCTAGAGATGCTCTGTGAAGCAGGGCTGGTCAGGGGGAGCACTTGAAGTGCTCCCAGCTTTGTTTGCTCTGAAGGAAGATTAGGATGAGAGGTTTAAACAGAGGTGAGATGGATTTGAACTAGACACTGGGAAGGACTTTTGTCCTGTCCATGAGGGTGAGGTATGGAGAATCTCAAGAGCATTGTCTCCACAAGTTTCCTCAGCCTCAGTTCCATTTGCCTGTTGACAGTGCCTCAGGGCCTTCGCACTGCTGTTTTCCCCGCCCCCCTGCTCTTCCCCATTTTTATTGGACCCTACTTGTCCCTCACACCTCACAGTGCGGGCCTTGCCTCCTCAGGAGGCCTCCCCAGCGCCTGGTTTTGTTTTCGTAGCCCACAGATCGCCATCTACCACAAATTTCTTTATTCCATACCTGGTCATTATCTGTCTGCACCTACTAGATTACCAGTCCGTCAGTTTTAGGAATTCTTTCTAGAAAGTTCCCCCACCAGTTCCTGACACACCAACATGGACTCAGTGAGCACACCAGTTGTTTTAGGGGCCCAACAGAGGACCAGTTAGCTGTGCCCGTAGTGGCCCTGGCTGTGCCCAGTTAGGGAATGTCTGGCAAGTTCTGCCGGGTGTAGGGAAAATAGCAACGATCCCTTAATGACACTTGTCCTTCAAGGTGCCACTTAACCTGATTAGGTGAGCACCAGGCCTGGTGCACAACCCCAGGCTGAGTTCATGGCACTCATATCAGGAGCTGCTGTCTGGGCTTGCCTGGGCTGCCTGTGAGCTGCTGAGGTGGTGCATCGAGGTTGTCTGAGATGGCCTCAGAGGGGATGCTTCAGGGCTTTGGGCACCAGGAGATGGCTTGCTCTTGGGTCAGGCAAGACTGGCTGTGTTTGGGTTGCCAAGAATCTCCTAGTCCATGATATCATACCATACCATATCTTGACATGATATAGATAGCCAGGTGCCAGGATTAAAGGGCAGGTAAGCTCACTCTTCCCACTTGTACCCCACTTCCCCATTTATAGAGTTGAGACCAGACTAGCACCCTCCGCAAGCCTCTTTTCCTATCTGGAGGATGTAAATGAGCCCTTAGGAAGCTTGCAGCCCTGCACCTTCAGCAAAGTTAGCGTCATGCACAGTAGCAGGTAAAACCAATGGCTATTATCTCATCTGTAGGTGTTATGTCTGATCCCCCCCCCCCCGATTAATAAACCAGAATTCCAATCTTTGGTGTGTCAGAGTGAGCCTCTGTTTTCAGATAGGGTCCTAAGTAGGTGAATGTTAGGTGTGGGGGTCCTAATCCAGTTGGACTGATGATATTAAAAGAGGGGAGAAGGGCACTTGGGGTGATGTAAGCAGAGGAAAGGCTCTGTAAGCACACAGAGAAGCTGGCCTCCTGCAGTCAAGGTGGAGGTTTCCCCGGGAGGAAGCCTACATCTTGTTCTCAGATAGCGTCCTCACAGCTGGAGGATGATGGAGTCTGGAGATTACCCTGCTTGTCCTGAGGTGTTAGGTTGTGGGTTAAGAACTCAGAAGGCTGAGCTGGGCCTGTCTCACTGAACACAGTGCTGCCCTGCACACGTGAGGACCCAGGTAACCGATGTACCCCTGTAAATGCAGGAAACCATAGCATGTGTCTGCAATCCCCGCACCCCTAAAGCAAGAGGGGGTGGGGCAGAGACACAACCCCCAAAAGCTGCTAGGCCAGCCGGCTTAGTGTGTGCAGCAGTGAACAAAAAGAGATACTGTCTTTTAAAAAGTAAACGTTGAGGGCTAATATTTGAGATTGTCTTCTCTCTCACATGCACACATGCAGGCATGCAGGACACACACACACAAACTATAAAGAAAACACATAAGCCGGGCAGTGGTGGCGCATGCCTTTAATCCCAGCACTTGGGAGGCAGAGGCAGGTGGATTTCTGAGTTCGAGGCCAGCCTGGTCTACAGAGTGAGTTCCAGGACAGCCAGGGCTACACAGAGAAACCCTGTCTAGAAAAACCAAAAAAAAAAAAAAAAAGAAAAAAAAAAAGAAAGAAAGAAAGAAAGAAAACACATAAAAAAGAAATAATATCCCAGGCTCAGAAATCTGGCCTGGGTCATCCTCCCCATTCTAGCCCCGGCAGTTCAGGTCCCTCTCTGGCCCTGCCCCCTCCCTCCCAGCAGGTGTCGCAGTGTCATCAGAGGTCACTATCTGGATTTGCTCACAGGGCAGAGCTGAGTAAGGAGGCTGAGATGTTTTTGGTGACAGGAAAGCAAACAAGCAAGGTGGCCCCTTGCCTGGGCACAAACACAGCCTGTGGTCCTGGGCTCAAGCTTGGCTCTTTCCAAGTACAGCCCTGGTCTATCGCTTCAGTCTCAGAAGGCAGTGAGGGGACAGAGTAGGAGAGTGTGGCTGTCTCTTCACAATCTTCTGGCTGAAGCTCCATTCTTCTTTGGGTGATGCGGCTGGACAGAGTAAGACACCAATGGTGACAGCTTTGTTTCACAGAGGGGGAAACCGAGACGGAAGAATGTCAAGTTGGTTTCTACTAACTGGATACTCGGGACTGTCAAGTGTCAGAAGCAAGGGTTCCTTCTGTAAAAGAGAATACTTCATCCTTCCTTCTCCCTCTCTTTTCCCCAGTACCAGCATTGGAGCCATATATACTCCAAGGTGAGAGCCAATACGAAAGAGGTAGATGAGAATGCGCTCAAGTGATTGGAGCAAAGCAAATCTAAGGCGGAGCCAAACAGCTGACTGATGGCAGGGGCCGCGCGGGCGCGAGGGCCCAAGGCCAGCGCGGAGGCTGCAGGCGAGCCAGGCCGTGGCTGGAGGGCAGGGAGTGCGGAGGCTCCGGAGCAGCTGGTCAGCCCGAGGCCTTTGGCAGCGGCAGTGGCTCCGCTCAGCTGGTGAAGTGATGTTCTCTTCTGATTGAGCTAATTATGCTGATTGAATTTCCTCCCTCTCCCTTCGGAGCCTCGTCTGCCGCCTCCTCTCCTGTCTCTCCCCACCGCTCCCGGTAGAGAAAGAAAGGGAAGGTTTCCTTAATGTGACTGGTAATTGTTATGCACACAGTGTCAGATGTTAATGTTGGCCCTGATTGACAGCTAATCAGCCCATCAGCTGTACAAAAAGAGTGAATAACTCGGTAATTTGATTTCCCCTGATTCCCCTGCGTGGGACGGCAGGGAAGTCTAAATTAGCAATCAGGGAGGCTGTGGCAGATCCTGGAGGGCGGCGAGGATGATGAGGATTCAGGGGCTGGGGTGCAGCTGTAGCTGGGGGTCGTTTCCATTGTGGGGAGCCCTGCTGGTGGAGAGTAGCTCAGAGCTGTGCCCAGATCATAGGGTGAAGGTTCCATTTCAGGGTATCCTTTCTTGAGGCTGGCATCTGAGAGGGAGCATTTGGGGGCGTTGACATGTGCTGTCCTTTGGAACCCCACGGTGATGGAGAGGGAGTTTCTTTAGGTGGTAGCAGCGGCTCTCCTGACCCCAAGGCTTTGGAAGGTGGTTGCCAGGGTTTCTATAGGGTGACCCAAATTCTTCCCATTCTTGGGAATAAGAGTCTCCTAGCTCAGTTTCTAGCAGATTCCATTCAGGTAAAACAGAACACATGGGGATGAAGTGGTCTAAAGTGGTCCTCTTCCCCATCAAGTGAAAGGATTAGATCCCAATATCTACTTAGAGTCACAGTGGCCCAGTGACTGTGCCAAGTATAGAGGCTAAAAGATAACACCCTTGGTTGTGTTTCTCAGTGAGAAAGTAGACAGCTAGGACTTAAACCCAGGGTGGCTCCAGCTTCTTGTTTGGTAGGTTGCTGAGCAGGTGTTTCTACTGTTACCTGTCCCAGGTGGTCACTTCTTGCCTACACCTTCTGAAGGCTGCCATGAAGTCTGAACCCAAGCAAGCTCCCCTCCCCCATAAAGCACAGTTGGGGAAACTGAGGCTGAGGAGTATGGGCACTTGCCTGAGATCTGGTTAGGAGATATAGTTCCAGCCCAGACCCTCCCACTCTGGCAGGGGAACTGCCTAGGAGCCTTGGGGTTGGCATTGACAACAGCTCAGCCTGGAGATGCCTAGAGCTCCAGGTGGTGACAGCCCTCTGTTGGTCTTGGGTGGTAGCAGCAGCTCAGGGCTCCCCAAAGGGAGAGTGAGAGGAAGAAGAGAAGGAGGAGGAAGAGGAAGAGGAGAAGAAGGAGGAGGAGGAGAAGGAGGAGGAAGAGGAGGAGGAGGAGGAGGAGGCAGAGCCTCAGGTTTGCCACCTTGAGTGTTCTGGGAACATGGTGTCCCTGACCTGGGGTTTCATTCCTGTTGTGCCATAGACACCAGCAATCCAAGGATTAGGACTTCTCCATTGGGTCTCAGAGGTCACCTCTCTTGCAGCTCTCTGTCACCACTCCTAAAAGAGCTGTGCATGTTTGCTGTGACTCCTGGCGCTGATGTGTTCAGAGTCAACTCCTGCATGGCCTGGGCACAGCTGGGAGGCAGGGAAGACCAAGGTCTGCAAGGCTGAGACTTTGGGGAGTTGTATCCATGAGGGACACTTGAGAACTCATTGGATTACAGTGGCTGGCCAATGGAGGTACTTAGGTTCATCCCACAGATGGTAAAACTGAGGTTCCGGTGGAAAAAAAAGCCTTTCTAGTCTCACTCCTACAAAGAGGGAGCCTTCTGGTTCTGCTTTGGACCCGGTCTCAGCCTTGCTCTTGTGGGAGGCACAGCAGGGATTGAGGCAGGGATGGGGCAGGGAGAAGATGTAACAGTGAGCAAGGCTCAGATGAAGGAACGAGGCTGGGGCCTGGGGTTCTGGGAAAGTGCAGAGTGGCCTTTGGGATGCAAGGCAAGGTTTCATCCCAGTGAAGAAGTGCTGGGTGGCAGAGGGCTGTGGGGGTGGGAGGAGAATGGGAGGGCGTAGGGACAAGTGTGACCAGAATCTATCTATTTATATATGTGTGTGTGTGTGTGTATGTGTATATATGTATGTATATATGTGTGTATATATGTGTATATATGTATGTATATATGTATATATATGTATGAAACTATCAAAGAACAAAGTAACAAAAGAGGAAAAGTCCACGCCTTAATTAGGGTTACGATTGCTGGGATGAAACACCATGACCAAAAGCAAGTTGGGGGGGGGGAGTTATCTGGCTTATGCTTCTATTCTGTTGTCTGTCAATGGAGGAAGTCAGGACAGGAACCAAACAGGGCAGGAACCTGGAGGCAGGAGCTGATACAGAAGCTACAGAGGGGCGCTGCTTACTGGCTTGCTCAGCTTGTCGTCTTATAGAGCCTAGGACCGCCAGCCCTGGGTTGGCTCCACCCACAAGGCTGGGCCCTTCCCATCCATCACTAATTAAGAAAATGCTCTACAGGCTTGCCTCCAGCCTGATCTTATGGAGACGGGTTCTCAATTTTCTCCCTCCTCTCTCATGATTCTTCTGTCAAGTTGACATAAAGCTAGCCAGGACAGTCCAAGAAACTGCCAGAGCCAGGAAGAACCTAAGAAGACATGAGAATCAAATGAGTATATGTGATTTTGAAAAAAACAAAAAAACAAAAACGAACATTAGAGGAAACCAAGGAAACTGAAATAAGCTGGGGATGGATATTGTTTAATAATTGTTTAATAACAGTTTGTCGCTATCAGTCCGACGACTGTAACAATGTATCAATGAATTGTGTAACTGGGTTCACCCAGTGTGCAGAACATGGGAACACTGTCTGTCTTTGCTATTTTCCTATAAATCTAAGACTGTTTTAAGGCTAGAGATGTAGCTCAGTTGATTGAGTGCCTAGCTGCATGAAGCTCTGGGTTTGATCCCCAGAACTCCTTAAACTGGGAGTGTTACACACACACACACACACACACACACACACACACACACACACACACACACAATCTCAGCACTCTAGAGGCAGAGGCAGGGGAATTAGAAGTTCAAGTTCATCCTTAGCAACATAAGGAACTGGAGGCCATTTTGGGCAGGGACTTCATGTGAAGGCCAAATCTAAGGTCAGACTTGATATCTAAGATTCCTGAAGGACGCTGAGCCATGAGGCTGCCTGAGGCAGGAGGGGTACCGAGCATTCCATGCAGCTGAACAGGCCAACAGGCCTGGCTTCCTGATGGCTGGTGTGCCTGAGGAAATGCTGTGGAGAAAGGGCCAAGGAGGGTGATGAGCTACCTTAGGACACCTCCGGACAGATCCTTGCTCCCACGGAGCTCAGTGTGTGTGTGTGTGTGAGAATGTGTGTGTGTATGTGTGTGTTGAGCTACTTCAGGATGCCTCCGGACAGATCCTTGCTCCCACGGAGCTCACTCTGTGTGTGTGTGTTGACATCACAACAGTTTTTGCATGACAGTGGTGACCGAGCTACCACGGCCTAAGCTCCACCTTTAGACCTGGCTTTGATTTAAGGACTTCACTTTGATAACCTTGTACAGTTCTCTTGGCTGGCCATCCAAAGGGGTGAAAAAACCTCTGATTCTCCCAGAGGCCACTCAGCTGAGAAGTAGTAGAGCTGACCCGGGACCTGGACTGTCTTCAGTAGCCACATGAATATGTCCTGAATGGTACTGAGCCCATGGAGGAACCAAAGACCTGCTGAAGTGGGCAGCAGTGGGGGACTCACAGAGTACACTCCTATTCCCCCATCCCTGTTTTGTGTTCCCCAAGGAACCAGAGAGGGAGCTGCTTAGGATCTCAACTCCCAGGCAAAGCCAGTGCAACTCTCAGGATGTCATAGCCACTGAGGCCCAGAGCTGCCATCTTGAGTGATATTGCCACTCACCAAGTGGCACAGGTGTCAGTTCTGAGCCATGAGACTATTCAGTCCTGCCCTTACCTTCAGCCCTTAGTGGTAGTACTGTGAGATACAGACCCTGAAGGACCTTCACTCTGCCATCTCTGAGTAACATTTCCCTAGTCTGGTTGTGTTGGCCCATGAGTAGTTCCTAAAATATCCTGCCATACCAGAAGGGATAGCTCAGCCGCAGGTCTCTACCTCCAATGTCTTTCCCTCTCTGCCAGCTTCTGCCTTCATAGGCCACCTAAGGAGCTGACTGGGGACTATGCCTCTGCCTGCGTTTCCTTGGGGACACTTGCCCCATTGGGAAGCTGAATATGGCATTCCAGGCCTAGGAACCCCTCTCTATATATCATGCAGCCCTCCAGTGGCCCGATCACCATGCCCTCAGGCTCCTCTTTCATAAGGGTGGCATCTGAGGAGACCCTGCTGACACACCGACACTGTCCGTGGCTGCTCCTGCAGCTTCACCAGGAGCGGGTCCCACACACCCATTGCACGCATAAGTAACTGACACTGGAGAGGGTAAGTGACTGACACTCCACTGAAACCTGGTGAGAAGCAGATTTCTCAGTACTAGGTGTAGGGCAGGGTGGAGGCAGGAGGAATCAGGAGTTCAAGGCTAGCTTTGGCTACATTTTGAGTTGGAGGCCAGCCTGAACTACATGGGATCTGCTCTCAAAACCAAACCAAACCAAACCAAAAAGCATGGCTGTACTTTAGAGTCCTGAGTTCAGATTAGGATCATCTGCTGTCTGTGGTCTCGTAGCCCTGTCCCTTCTCTCTCTCTTCGATTGGCTGAAATCTCCACTAAAGGGTCAAGTTCATTCTGAGGGCACATGCACACGTGTGCCACTGACAAGCCTGGATCCTAATGCAGGGGTTGGGTATTTAGGATAAATTGAGGATGGGGTCAGGCACATAGGAATGGGGCTGGGTGAGGGCTGAACCAGAGGTCAAAGGTACAGAGAGTATTGGGGCTGTCCATCCTAGCAGTGGGCGTGGAGGCTTGGCAGTGTGGCTAGAGAGCTCTTAAGGGGGCCGCAGTGGGAGGTGGCAGAGGGAGAGGATTGTATCAGTAACTCTGTCCTCATTCCTCTCTTGCCTTGTTGCAACACAATGCCTTGTGGGTCGGAGGTCACACAAGTAAAGGTGACCAGTCAGAAGCAACCCCTCCACTCCCTCCACCCCCCCTCCCCCAAAGTCCAGGCTCAGCCATATATAATCTTCCCTTCCAGGTTAGCCAAGGCCTCTGTCCTGCAAGGCAGGAGCCTCCCAGAGCAGGAAACCAAAGCCAGTGGCAATAGGGAGAGTGATCAGGAGGACTGATCCTGGCTGCCTGCAGAAAGATGTCTGTATCCAACCATGCTCTCAGGAAGAAAGCCAGACCCTAGGCTCTGTGCCTACTTGTCCTTTCTATGTATTCTGAACTTTACTTGAAGGTTTTTCTTGGTGGTGATGCTCCCTCTACAGCCTCTAAGGAGCTATAAGGAGCTTAAGGAGCACCCCGGGCTTCTTATGAGCCTGCTTGTCCAGTTAGGAGTCTATACTCCCCCCATGAACCTAGACACCCCTCCCTGGGATGCTAGATCTGACACTATAGGTGCTCAATTTTTATGCTCCAAATAGGGAGCCCAGACTTTTCCACTCTGGTGGCCTTGGCCTCCGAGCCATGCGGAGCAGTGTATCCTACCCACAGGTCTCATTAAGATGTGCCTTTGAGCTTTCAGAGCTGGGGGCTGAGACTGTTTTTAGCCAGTTTCCAGGCTATGGAAGCTACTGATGGTGGAGCTCACTCTGAGTTGCATGTTCCTGAGGTTGGGCTGCCATTTTTCAACTGCTGTAGACCACAGGCCTTGACTCCTCCACTTAGAACATCAGGAGCAGCTACCCCTTTATCACAGAAGTTCTGCCTTCATGGACAGTGCCATGCAAAGAGAGTCAGCCAAGAATGCAAATGAAGCTGGAAGGGAGATGGGAAGAGGTGGGCTTGTCAGTGCAGACAGATGGCTAGGCACCCACTGGGCTATACTCGATGCTCAGACCCTATCTTGACTGTGTGTCCCTGAGCAAGTCATGAGCCTTAGTCATTCTACCTCCTGGGTAGCAATAAATTCTCTACACAGTGTTTCCTATCAGAGGAGGAGGTCTCAAGAATCCACTCTGCAGAAGCAATGTTTAGGACTGGTTAGGACCCACCATGCACAGATACAAAGTTGTGCCCAAGTACAAAGGCCCTGTGGCAGAAAGGTTGGTTTTCTAGGGGGTGGGAGGGATTGGAAAAGGCCACAGGTGGTTAGAGACATGAGTGAAAGATGAGGTCAGAGACATGGCAGGGTGGGGGCTGCCGGGTGGAAGTCACTGTCACTGTTCAAATGCTAAGCTAAGGCCAGTGGGCAATGCTGTGGGTGGGGGTAGAGATGCAATCTAACCTGCCTCCTCAGGACCCAGTGTGCAGTGGTACAGGACGGGCTTGTAAGGAAGCTGGAGGAAGCGCTGGAGCTCCATCACCAGGCTGGCCTTGAGCCAGGCTCATAAACCCTGCCTGGATTTCCAGCCAATAAGAATAGCAGCAGAAGTGCCTCCCCACTGTTCCAGAAGCTTCTTAATCCACCAGGGCCTCAAGGAAAAAGCAGAGATGCCCAGAGGGGAGCTTTTGAGGGATGCTATTTTGCATCTTAATTGCATGCTAAGCAGGCCCGTGGGCAGGGCCAGCTGCAGAACTTTAGTTGCCATCAAACCACTGTGACTCAGGCCACGGGGCCTTAAAATATTCATTTTCCTCTGCCTGTGGAATTCAGATCCTGTGAGTCAGGATGCAGCACTAGGAAGTACAAATAGGGACCTGTTGGAAGTGGTCAGGTGGAAAGTAGGAATGATGGTCAGAGGTCCTGAGGCCTCACTCTGTTCCCTGGCTCCATTCCATCACTGCCCCAGGTGGGTCCTACAACCTCCTGCAAGTCTTTGCCCCTTGGGCTCAGAGCCTGCTGCCTGGGGCTCCTGTCCCTTCTGGGTCCACCTGAGGACAGAATCAGGTTTCTAGTTAGGGCACAGGAGTGTGGGAATTCTAGAAGAGTTTCCTGAGATGGGTTGGGGTGGCAACACAGTGGGAGAGTGATCTGGAAGGCAGTGGGGGTTGTGTGGCATCCACCCCTTTCAGGCAGCTTTTGGAAGCTCTCTGTCCTTTATAGAAAGAATCCGGCTCATGTATCTGCTGCTCAGAGCATTATGATGCTTACTTAAAGTGGCTCTTACCCTGCACTAGCCCAGTACTAACTTCTGGGTGCTCCAAATAGACTTAGCAGTTATCAGCGCCCTCTATGGGACACATAATCAAGGGGAAGTTGGCTGAGGACCCCAAGGCTCTGGAATACAGAAAGGGCTGGGACTGAGGAGGAAAGCCAGGGAAATGGGGGTAGGTAGTCTCCTCCTCCTGACAGATGGCTTCTGGGTTGCAGTGAAGGACTTAACTGATGGGTGACTCAGGTCAAGAGACTTTATCACAAGGTGAAAGGCAGTTGATACTGTTTCCAGCTGGGCTGCTTGCACTGGCTCTGCTGAGCAGCCCAGCTGGCTGGGGTGGGAATGGCTAAGCAGTTAGACAAATGATTAAACTTAGTGAGTGTCTGTCCTGCCTGAGGGATCCATGGCTCTAAACCTAAAGCTGGGCTGTCATTGTTTATCCATCACTCCTCTCCCAGATGCCTCAGAGACAAGAAGGGCTGATCAGCCACCTCTAA
>CM052702.1:113553154-113570901 GCA_028551405.1 Uromys caudimaculatus
CGAAGCCCCAGCCTGGAACAGGAGCAGACAGACATGTGGGGCATTGAAGCATCCCTCCCCCATATCTTCTTCACCGTTAGTCCCAGAAGTGAGTCAGGGTACTTAGTGTACAAGAAGGAGGCCTTGGACAGGTTAGAGAAGCTTCACTTCTTCCCCTGGCTCCTCAGCTGCTCATTGTGTGCCACAGGCAATCACGGGACTTTTGGGTTCCCTCATCTACGAACTGAGTGATAATCACACAGGTTACCTAACACTGAAGAATAAACTCCTCAACACTTAGCAGCTAAACATGTATGTGCACATAGATACACACACACACACAGTGGATACCTTAATCTTTGTGAACTGCGGTTTGGGCTCAACTCACCCCTGCCCCCCCAGAATCTCACAGAGCTGCTGTCTCAGTGGAAGGCCACACTGGAGAACAGTTCACTTCCAAACTCATGTGTGTGGGGTTAGCAGGATTCAGCTTCTCAGAGGCTGTGAGGTGAGTCGTGCTGCAGTGGCCAGCACTGCCTTCAGTTTCTGGTGACACAGACCTCTCCAGCCAACCCCATCAGAACAAGAGCAGGAAGTATTAGTTAGAGAAATGGGGGAGGGGGTAGCAGGAGGAGGGGAGAAAGAAGAGGAGAGGAGGGGGAGGGGAGGGGAGGGAGGGAGGGAGAGACTTCCACACGTACACATGTAAGTAGGACAGACATGCAGTCTCTTATAACCAAGTCATGGAAATGACAAGCAGTCTCCTTTGCCCTCTTCTCCTCATCACACCATCATGCCCAGTCACTCAGAGGACCCAGGAGAGGACTGCAGGACGCGAGGGTCCCTGGCAGCCAGAATACAGGGCTATTGGTTTTGTAGGAAACTTCTGAAGGTTGCCTGAGGACTTGGCATGGTGCTGGCACCTGCTCCATCCACCGATGTTCTCTCTGTGAATGTGGTATTCTCAGAGCCAGGATGGACCAAGACTATAGAACCAAGACCTCTCTCCACTTCCTCTTGTCTTCAACACCCTTGGGTGAGTCACATACCACGTCTCTATCTCAAATCTAGTCTATCTCTCCCTCCCTTGGGCTCCTCTGAACATCACCCTGTTCTTTCACCCTAGGCAGATCTACAGTATTTGAAGTTTACAGATTTCTTAGAAATGGCAATGAAAGGTATGTGTGTGATTATATATATATATGTTGGAAAAAAATGTGAAGTTTACCTCTCTGGCAAATAAACAGAGCTGTGACTGGTGTTTCAGGATTGACACAGTTCTTTTATGTACTTTTGACAGTTCTAGCTTGTTCCTGACAGCTACAAGCTTTCTCTCCTTCCAAAAAAAAAATCGGGGGAGGGAGTCATGTGACACCTTCCTACACGGAGTGCATGGCTCATGTTAAAGATGAGTAGATTATGATTCAGGGTGGCTAGGGCTCTGGTCCAAGGTCATAGAAATTGTGGAACCAGGATGTGAGAGACTGTGCATGATCCTTGCAATTCATTCATTCATTCATTCGAGACATAGCTTTCAATTCCTGTGATGGGCCAGACTCTGAAACTGGGTATTGGGGTCATGGCAATGAGCAAGCCCTTGAATCAGCCCTAAAAACCTTTAATGTCCACGGTCTTCCCCATTTCCCAACAGACTGTGATTTTTTTCTCTAAATCAACATCCACTTTCCAAGCATCTCTTCTCTCCCTCCTACTTCTGTTGCTAGGTATGGGACTGCATCTAGGGGGAGGTTCTGGAGCCACTGATTTGAGTGGAAGGTGATAGAAGTGACCTGAGATTCCAGGAGAGAAGGCTCTGATAAGATACAGTAGTTGGGCAGTGAGTGACTGAACAGCAGCTTCTGTGGGAAATGGGGACCCTTCCCCTGGGGTAGTTCTCCACTTGGCCAGAATCCAGCCTCTCCCCTCCATGGCCCTTCAGGAGTTAAATCCAGGCTTCTGCCTTCCTGCCCAGTGAGCCAGGTGATGGGATTGTGCTTAATGGTAATTGGCAAGGGTTTGGTCAACTAGAAATACATAAGGAGATGGAAGTGTGAAAATGCCCTGGGGGTTGGCACAATTGATACATTGTAGCTCAGCCATCTGTTAGCTCCATTGCAGGAGAGATGGCAGAAAGAATTATAACCAGCCTCGCATTTGTGGTCTAAACCTTTGCACAGGAGAAGTTGAGGGAGTCAGCTGTGTCTCCAAGATATCCCATACTGCACTGCCCAGGGCAATTCTTTAGCTTAGGACGTTCATGTTCAGGTACTCTGCTAGCATTGGACCCAGGGGACTGAGTCTCCATCCTAGAAGTTCCCTGTACAGGCCATGAGTACTCAAGCCTGGGAAGGAGACACACTGGGAAGAAAGGAGGCAGTGGAGGAATGGGCTGAAAGAGGAGAGCCAGCTTAGGGGATTTGAGACAAACAATTGGTGCCTTAACGTGTAGAGAAGTTTTAATGCAGCAACTTGGCTGCTCTGGCAAAGGATCACATCCAAAGATCTTCTAGGTCTATATGATCTGACTGGAATGCTGACACACCTTTAATCCACAACAGTGAAAGAAAAGTTAGTTTGTAGAAGGAAGCAGCCATATTTGAAAGTGAAGTCTAATTGAGGGGCAAAGTGATGAATCAGAGAAAGATTTGACAGAATGAGCCAGATAGAATACACCCAACTTTCAGGAGAACAAACAGGAAGGAGAGGTTACTTTAGAGGAGCTCAGAGAGAGCAATGTTATGTGCGTTTGGCAGTTTTACTGGGACAGTCTTACAGACAGGTTACAGAGGGAAGAAGCTAGACACAGGTAAAGACAGAACAAACCAGAGAATGAGAAGGAGCCAGAAAATTAGAACAAATTGCCAAAGTTAGTACAAGGCCAAGCAAAGCAAGTCAGTCAGAAGCTGAGAGAAGCCATATTGAATGTGTCAGCTTAAAAGATTAGATTGTACAGAAGCTAGAAGCTTCCAGGCCTAGGCCTATGGATAGTTAGAACAGAGAAACACTCTGGGCTCAGCCCACGCTGTGTGAATGGCTGTCATCTCATCCCTTCTTCTGAGAAAATAAAAGTGGGCCTATGAGTCACCCATCCCTCTACTCTGTCATGTCCCATTCCATTTAGTAGCTGTGTATCTTTGGGAAAATGACCTAACTGTTCTGAGCTTCAAATGTATCACCTACAAAAAGGGAGACTAACCATCCCTGCCACAGGATTGCGTGAGGTAAAGTGCATCAAAGCTCCTCGTCAGCTGTAGAATGTTCTATGTGTGAAATGTTGTGACTGCAATGGGAACATGCTGTATCCATTCCCTTTTCTCTTTCTACATCAAATTAGGATCAAGCATCTTTGTGATTCAAGGGCATCCCACTTATGGTTTGCCATTAGGGCCAAACATGGGGAGATAGTGGCCCTGGTGGAAAAGGGCTTTATATTTGGAGAAAAATTGACTGGAGCTTAGAAATGTCAGCAGGAAGTAGACACACTGTGACTTGCTGGCTGTGTGCTAATGAGTGAGTTCATGGGGTGGAGACTCAGAATCCACTACATAGGGCCTGGCCTCAGCTGGTGTCAGGGCTTGAATGAGAATGGCCCCCACAGGTGCATATGTTTAAACACTTGGTCCCCAGCTGGTGGAATTATTTGGGAAGGATTAAGAGGTGTGGTCTTGTTGGAGGAAGTTTGTTACTGGAGCAGGCTTTGAAGTGTTGAGATTTAGGCCTTTCTCAGAGTGCTCTCTGCCTCCTGCTTGTAGCTCAAGATGTGAGCTCCCATCTGTTGCTCAGTATGTCTGCCATCATGGACTCTAATCCACTAATGCTGCAGACCCCAAATAAACTCTTTATAAGTTGCCTTGGGCTTAGTCTTATCACAGCAATAGAAAAGTAGTGAATAGAGCAGGCTTCAGGTCCACTTGCTTCTTTCTCCCCCAAGGACCACTATGCATTCCTAGACAGAGGGGCTTGTGGTTCTGGTTCTAATATTCCAGAACAAAACCCCAATCCTGTATCTCAGCCCTGTTCCTCCAGGTGCCTCCCTCCTGGCGAGTTTTCTCCAAACTCCTCCTTGTAGATGCTCCTTCTAGTGTTCCTTCCTGGTAGGAACTTGCCTCTCTCCGGCACCTGGAAACTGGCCTTGGTGTACTCAGGAGAGGCTGTACTGGATACCCTGTCTGCATTCCCTTCCACAGGGAGGGCCCTGGGGTTATAGAGGATTCCTCTGGGTTTTTTTTTAAAAGGGTCAGCAAACAAATGAAGTTACTTGCAAACTGGTTCCACGACTGAGGGTCTCATGGCTACCCTGCCTCTTGGCACCTCTGCACCTCCTTTATTAAGGTCCCCTCAGAGGAGTAGGCTCCTGGCCCATGCCATCCCTCCAGCCCACCCCAGCCCTTCTAATAGACCACTACCAGCAGGCTTCAGCGGCGCGTCCTGTTCTCCGTAGTCACATGATGTGAGCAGACCCCTTCCTCCCTGTAGCGTGCTCCCAAGCCTGGACCTCCATCTTCTTACCCTATCACTCTAGAGTTTCTGGAGACTACTGATGCCTGCTCTGGATCAACAGAATCAGAATTTCAGAGGAGGCCCCTGGGAGTAGGTAGGTAAATTCCTCAGGTGATTCAGGAAGTGTTGAGGACCGTGAGCCCTTGCTTCAGAGAAAGAACACTGCTCAGCTTTGCCTCCCCAGCCCTTGATTTTCCCCTAGTGAGGTTCAGTTCTCTGGCTTCTCTTCATTCTTGTCACTGTGCACTTCACATTCCCAGCTGGTCAACGTCACTTGGGAAATGTGACTTTTCCACTGACCTGGGCTGTCTAGGTCAGAAGGTCAGCTCCTCCTTTGTTCAAGATGTATATCCAGTAACATTCTTACAAGTCAAGTAAGCCTTTCTATTCCCAGTTGTCATATTGAAGGCCATCCAGCCTGTTCCATTCAATAACACCTGCATTCTTCTACTTTGCCTCCAGTAACCTACCAAGGCCATCTAAGCAGGTGGAAAAGTTACTTCAATGGACACATTCATTAGGTTCCTGTTGGACTCTGTGCAAGATTCTTCACAGTTTTGAATAATTACTGACTCTTCCATCTCAACAGTCTGTCCTGAGGTTATCCGCTTCCTTCATTCCTGCTTTAGGATGCTTATAACAGGCATCTAACTCCCAATCACTGACACCTGCTCTTCTTAAACATAAATATCAGATTCCATTAGAAGAACGCTAGCATGGGGCAGCTGTAATTAATTTTTTCTTGGGAGAATGACTAGTTCAGATGGCATGCAACAGAGCAGGGCCTCACACATAGCTCAGTTCATTTATCCTAATTGATTTATATAAGAATCCTGGGGTAGGGCATTGGGACTTGCACCCACTGACCCAACGTGGGAGCACCACGTGGGGCCCTGGGAGGTGGGGAAGGCATCAGGATGGAGAGCTGGAGCTGAGGCCACAAACAACATAATGGACCAGCCTCAGAGGTGGGCCAGCCCCGGAGGCTTTTAGAGGCTCTCAGCAGCCCTTGTAGTGCACCCAGATTACACAGGGAGCTATTTTCCATCATTAAAACCCTCCTATCTCTCAGGCGTATTTCTGAATTCGAGGCCAGCCTGATCTATAGAATGAGTTCCAGGACAGCCAGGGCTACCGAGAGAAACCCTGTCTCGGAAAAAGAAAAAAAAAAAAAAAAGAAAAAGAAAAAGAAAAAAACCCTCCTATCTCATCCCTCCGGACCATGAGTGCTCTCAACAGCAGGCTGAACTTCAAAGCAACTGCTTTGCCAAAGCAGGTGTAGCCACTACAGCAAGCTGACCCTGGGGTGCTGGGATACATTTGGCGGCTGTTTGTTTGCTTGCTGGCCTCACAGCCATGGGAGAACTCACATCTGCGGAGCCTGTTTACCTTCCTGCTGTTGTTGGGTTGGAGGCTGGGGGTGGGCACCACTAGGTTCCAAGACCCTTTAGAGACTGCCACAGTCTTCCTGCCCCCTCTGCTCTGGCCTCAAGCCCACACTTCCTCATCTGTCTGCCATCATGGGCTTTAGAAATGGCTCCCCAGTGCTGGACCAGCCTGGCTGTGTTTGGCCCGCGTTGATTTTTGTCTTGAAGCAGGAATTAGGTACCCACAAAGCAAAACAGATATCAGGGACAGACTCTGGACCTGTGATGCTGCCTTTGGCCTTTTGGATATCTAGCCAGTGCTGTAGGCCAATGATGGTCCTCTCTTGGGCTTTGTTTGTTTGTTTGTTTGTTTGTTTGGCATCAGGATCTCTCATGTAGCCTGGGTTGGCTTTGAAGTTGCTATGTAGCTAAGGATGACCCTAAGGTCCTCCTGTCTCTTCCTCCTAGGTGCTGGGACTTCAGGTGTGCACCCCACACCTGGTTTATGTGGGACTAGGGATAAACCTAGGGCTTTTGTATGCTAGGCAAACACTGTATCAACTGAGGCATATTCTTCTCCAGCCCTCGTCTGCAGGATCTTCTCAGTTCCTGCCTGAACCCCCCCTGATGTCTATGCTTCTCCCTCCGAACCCCTACTGTCCAGGGCCTGTACTTCACCTCCTCTACCCGCCAGCCCACACAGGCCTCTATTTTCTATCCTCACTCCTACTTCCTCCCTGAACCTGTTGCTGACTGGCTGGAGCTGGGTAAAGCCTGGCCGGAAGTTCCCTCATCTCACTCCTGCAGGTGTCCTGGTTGCTCTGCTAGGACCTGGTTGGAAACAGTCCCATCTGTTCTGCTCATTCTATCTGTCCAGAACATCCATGCACCCAGTCCCCATCCAGCCCTTGCAAGCTGTGTGTCTGTCCTCGGGGCTGAATCCTGTTCCCTGTGTTCATGGTCAAAGCTTATGAACAAAAGAAGTCATGATGTGTCCCATCTTCCCGGTGTGACAGACTCTTGGGTGGTACACCAAGGCCCCTACTCTTGAAACCTGGAAATACTGCATTCTGGTTTCACCTCCCCCCCCCCCCCCGACTGCCATGGTCCTAACTTCCACTAAGCCTACAGAATGGGGCAGATCCTTGGGTTCCATAGCTTGTACCTGTGTGGCCTTGGGTAACTCCCTTCCTTTCTCTGAGTTTCCTATTCCTTATCTGGGAGATAAGGGGGTTGAGGATAATGATTCCCAGGGGTCCACTTACCTTAGAAATAAAATGGAAAACAAGAGGCCTTGAAGATAAGGGGGATTATTTTGATGGCCAAATCAAGCTAGGTCCCCTCTCCCCTCTGCCTGGGGCTGCCACAGCATCGCAGGGCTTGGCACTAGAGTCGCAGAAAACTCTCAGCGCAAGGGCCCTGGGCTCTCACCTTTGGAAAACGGTGCAATTTAATGGTAATGCAATTACAGATGTGCTGAGATTGAAACGGCCCATCTTATCTCAAACTCATCTCCCCGCCAAGTATCAGGGCAGGTGCTGGTCCCTAATAGCTGCTGAAATGAATTCACCAGGCAGCTGGGGGCTCCTGCAGAGGAGAGGAGAGGAGGGGGAGGCAGCTGGAAGGAAGGGGGAAGGAAACAGGGAGAGGGAGAGACTATGAGAGAGAGGAAACAGAGGGAGGGACCAACAAGAAATGGGTAGATGGGATGGAGAGAGGGAGAGAGACAGGGGGATTGTCAGGAGCAGAGATATTTTCATTTCTAAAATTTCAATAAATGGGGTGATGGAGGAATGAGGAGCCAGGAAGGTGAAGAGGAGGAGAGAAAGAGCAGGGAGAAGAAGGAGCCTGTGAGAAAAGACAAGGAAGTAGAGAAGGAGGAAATAGTGGCAGGGAAGAGAGGAAAGAGAAACAGAGGGGCAGATGGAAAAGACAAGCAGGTTGGAGGCAGACGGAAGGGGAGGAAGGACAGAGGGAGATGAAGTGAGCAGGGGTACTGGACAGACAGAGATGGTGGGAGGAAGGGTAGTGCAGGGGAGGATGACAGAATGAGGGGAGGTGAAGGAGGAGAGGGAGACAGAGGGCGGGAAGGGGGTTGGAAGAATGCTCAGTGAGTAAAATGCTTGCTGTGCAAGCAGAGAGACCTAAGTTTGGATCGCTTGTACCCACGTAGAGCCAGGTGCCACGTGCGTGTGTGCATGTGTGCGCGTGCGCGTGCACGCGCCTGTGTGTGTGATTCCAGTGCTAGGAGTTGGAGACAGGAAGATCCCCAGGCTCACAGGCCAGCTAGTCTGGCCAATGGGTGAGCACCAGGTCCAGTGAGAAGAGACCCTGTCTCAAAAAAACAAGATGAAGGAAATAGAGGGAGAAATACCAGGTCTACCCCTGGTCTACACACACACACACACACACACACACACACACACACACACTCGCACACACACTCGCACACACTCACACATACACTCAGACACACACAGGAAGCAGGAGGAAGGAATGTGAGAGGCCAGAAGAGCCTCTATGGAGAGTACACAAGGATAGGAGAAGGAAAGAAGGGGGGGAGGGAGAGAGAGAGAGAGAGAGAGAGAGAGAGAGAGAGAGAGAGAGAGAGAGAGGAGGTCTTTATTTCTGAAATCTTGTCTTCTTAGGTCCACCCACTTGAGGAAGAGACCAACAATGAGCTTTCCAGGATGAAGCGAGCATGAGAGGAGGCGCTCGAAAATCTGACTGAACTAAGAAGGGGTAGGGAATCCTTGAGAGAAGACTTGCAAGTTATCAGAGAGCCAGAAATAGGCCCAGCTCCCTGCTCCCCGGCCGCTGTAGCTTCAGGACGGTGGACAGAGCCTCGCGGGCCTGGGTCTCCATTCTCCAGCAACAGCGCCGCGGACAGCGCCCTTCAGAACCACGGACAGCAACCCGCCTGGGGTCAGAGCCTCCGCCCAGCCTCTGCCTGGGAATGGCTCTTTGGGGCAGTTGGAATGCAACTGCGAGCGGCTGAATAGATCAATTATTTTTCAGAACATGGTTTTGATCCCGATGTTACTTCTCAGGATCACTGAGTGGAAAGGGCTCGCGGAGAAAATGGCATTTTTTATCACCCTGGCAAAATGCTCCCTCACTGATGAGATGAGGCGCCCGGCGAGCGCGCGCCCGCACATGTGATACATAACTAACCAGAAGCATAATCTTCTAAATTGAAAGCCATAATGTTTTCTGTTGGAGCTAAATATTAACAGGGCGTTGTCTCCCCCAACGACCCTCGGGAGACAGCTGGCTTAGCGGGAGGCTGGCGTCATATTCAAGCAACTTGATTAAATTCCTTTCTGCCATCAGAATTAAGAAATGAATAGTTTTATGAGAGTCATGCCACAGAGGACAGGAAAATGAAATGTTCAGGAAAGAGAGCAGGCGGGTTGCCTGTTCTGTGTTCCTGGAGGGAGTGCTGTCAATCTACCTAGAAGGGGTGGGCTCAGTATTGTGTATGGTAGGCAGTCTTGGCTCCTCTCTGGTCATAAGACACACTATGGAGCCTCCTTGGGAGATCTCTCAGTTGTTCATTGGAGAGGCAGCAAAACATATGGCTGACTTCATGATCTATGGATCTAGAATCACTGTATTCAAACCCCATTGTTATTCCTACATGTGATCTTAGGCAAATTTTCTAACCTTTCTGTGCTAAAGCTTTTCTGGTTATAATAAAATGAATTTATCCCCAAACTTAACCTGTGGATTGTCTGTGGGGATTTATTGAGTCCCAAGATGCTTAGGACTGCTTTTAACTCAGTAAAGAATATATAAACATACTAGTGTGATCATTAGTATTAGAAATAGATCAAATTACATAAAATTGTTGTTTGGTAGATAGAAGAAAATCACATTACCAGCAGCTCAATGTGATATATGCTTAATGTTATTTGTACAAGAAGATTTTTGTCTGTTGTGGCCTCTCTTTCCCACGGATATGCTTCTTCTGTTCTCAGAAAAGATGAAAGCATGATTTTTTTCATCTGTAAAGTGGATCTGGCAAGCACCTCACAGGATTATTGAGAACATTAAGACAACTTAAAATTGCAGTAAAGCTGACAGGACTTGGAAGGTGGGAGAGCACGTCTGGAAATCAGCTCCCGAAATATACTTTGTAGTGGAAAAGAAACAGTCCCAGGGGGAATGAGAGAATCCCAGATAAAGTCGAGTGAGGTGGTGCATTTCTGTAACCCCAGAACTCAGGAGCCTGAGGCAGGAGGATCAGGAGTTTAAGGCTAGCCTGGGCTACAGAGCAAGATCCAGTCATAAATAACATCCACACAGATAGAGAGAAACAACGTTACTCTCAGACTCAGTAAGTTTTCTTTTGGAAGAGGAACTAAAAAAAAAAAATTATTGATGAGTCACCTTAAGGTTAGCTAGCTGCTGTGTTGTCCTGTGAAATCTGCTCTGTGCTTTTGAGAATCCCGAGGAGCTGGGGAATATGGCTAGTGCAGAGTGCCTGCCTAGCACAAAGGAAACACCGATCCCCTGAAGAGCAGGAGGATTAAGAGTTAAAGGCTATCTCTGCTTACATAGTGAGTCTGAGGCCAGCCTGGGATACATGAGACCGGTCTGTAAGTTAAAATGGATCCTGTGAGGTGAAGCAGGAACCTCGGATTGTAGATGAAGAAACTGAGGCTCAGGAAGGCTGAATGATTTTTGAGAATCACACAGCCAGTGAGGCAGAATGAGAGCTCAGACTGCCCTGCCCTGGAGAGAGGTCGGGTTGAAGAGCATGTCTGGTGAGTCCTGGCTGTACTCATCCGTCCTTCATCCGTCCTCCCACCATCTTCCCCGTAATCTCCACACAGGCTCGTCTTCCATCTTGTAAAGTCGTAGAAGTATGAGGCTGAAGCAACAGCCCTGCGGAGTCTAGATTTTACAAACTGTCCTAGGAGGAGCCATTTTAAATGCCTGGCCTCACATTTCTGGGGCGGCTGCTCCTATAAATAAGATGCTCGACATAGTAAATAGTCCAGAAAATAGTAGTAGGGCGTGGGCATGAGAAACTGAGTGGGCTGGTGGGAGGGGAGAGCGAAGAAACAGCTGCCGGAGACATCGTTTGTTCTAGAAAAGACAGTCACAGGAGGACAGGAGCAAACGCACGAAATTCTATTGCCTTCTTTCTTACTTCGAGTCCATCTGAGGCCTAGAGAGAAACGTTGGCAGGGCATTAATGACCCAGAGAGCCTGGCAGGGAGAATGGAGCCCATTTCTCACAAGAGGGTGGGGGAAGTCCGAAAAAAGACAGTTGCTCCCCAGAGTTCTGTGTAGGGGGACAAAGTGGAGGACTAGTGTTCCTCAGTCTCTGACAGGCATACAGCCATGGGGGCTATACTCACCAGGTCACAGTGGCCGTGGAGGTCATGGTGTAGCAGGGGCCATGGTGGAAGTGGCAGTTAAAGTACTTAAGAGTGGATTGGAAAGATGGCTCAGTAAATAAAGTGCATGTAGAAAAAGCCTGAAGACTCATGTTTGCATCCCAAGCACCCATGTGAAAACGTGGGGTGTGGTGGCATGCATCTGCAGCCCCAGGGCTCGAGGGGCAGAGATGGGTGAGCTCACTGGACTGCCAGTCTAGCCAGTGGGTGAGTACCAGGCTCAGTGAGACCCTGTCTCAGAAAATAAGGCAAAGTGTTTATGGAAGAAGACCCCCAATGTTGACCTTTGTCTTCCAACTGTGTAAACACACAAGTACATACACACAGAGGGGGGAGGAGAGACAGAGAGAAAGACAGAGAGAGACACAGAGAGAGAGAGACAGAGGGACAGAGACAGAGAGAAGAAGAGAGAGAGGGAAACAGAGAGACATAGAGACAGAAAGAGACAGAGACCAAGGGACAGAGACAGAAAAAGACAGAGAGAGACAGAGACAGTGGGACAGAGACAGAAAGTTGCCAGCAGCTTCTGTAGAAAAGTCAGCTTCTGCCGGGCAGTGGTGGCGCACACCTTTAATCCCAGCACTTGGGAGGCAGAGGCAGGTGGATTTCTGAGTTTGAGGCCAGCCTGGTCTACAGAGTGAGTTCCAGGACAGCCAGGGCTACACAGAGAAACCCTGTCTCGAAAAAACCAAAAAAATTTAAAAAAATAAAATAAAAAAAATTTGAGGACATAAATATGGATATCAGTGAGAGCGTCTTTTGTTGGGTGACAGGCCAGGTAGGCACTGAGTGGCCATCTAGCAGCACACTCTTCAAGCTCTTGTTGGTGACCTGTATCTGAGAAAGTTCCATCGGTGAAGACAAGTCACGAAGCTAAGCCAATGTCAGTGTGCAGGTGGCCGAGGTGCAGCAGGGTGCATGCCGACCCAGCTGTCACTATTCTCTGCATTGGTGTGCACACCTGTGGCTTGAGCTGTATAAATCAACATGGAGGCTTTGGAAGACCATCTTTACATGTTCAAGCCTGGAAGGTCTAGCCTAGCACTCTGAACTATTCCTAAATGCCCAGAATGAGCAACCTCAATGCCCCTGCCTGGGATGAAACTCGATCAAGACAATGCTTATGGTTTGGCAAGCAATAAAGCCATGGGCTTCTAATTGTGTCCCACTGCCCCAGCAGGGAGGTAGGTCCTGTTCTCATTTCTTACCAGAAATTGTCCAATTGGTAGTAAAACCCGGACCTCTGTGCAATTTAACCCCATCCCCCGCCTACTGTGGGAACTGCCTGGCTCAACACCAAAAGCCGAGGAGTGCAAAATCACTTTAATATTGGCTGGAGACAGCGTAATTAGGAAGGTAAATCTGCTGAGGCAAAGAATCGTATTATGCGAATGTGATTAGCAGTGACTTCTGGGCTCTTTGTGGCTAGAGGATTCTGTTCTTTGGACGAGTATGGTGCTGGTTGCTGGGGTTCTGGGTGCTTCTTCATAGATGCAGGCAGAATGGGGCTCTGGACATAGACATGCGGAAAAGGGGCCTTTGGCACTGGAGACTGGACTTTGGGAAGGGGTTCCTCCCTAAGGAGGCTTTGAGGCTCCCTCAAGGCCCTGAGCTGATTTACACACAGGAATCCTCTGGGAACATGCCAGATTGATGGAGGTGGTGTGGGGGAAAGGCCTCTCAGACTGGTACTGAAGGTTGATGAAGAAACCGAGAAGGTGGTCCAGTGGGCGCCTGGCTCCCCAACTGTGATGTCTGCTTTAAGAGAATGACACTCGCCCAGACTGGAGCAGGGAAGGCCAGCTTCTAGGACTTTCTGAAGAAACCTGATGTAATTGCTACATTTATCATTATTACTATGACAAGAATGCCTGGGAGTACAGAGTCTAGGGAGGTCACTGTATTTGGAGAGGGACCTTGACTCTACCCTTGGGGGACACTAGAAGGTAGTCAGACCAGCAGAATGGGCAGAACTGGGGCAGTTCTTTCTCCTAGGATTGGGTGTGTCTACAGGTGACAAGATGTTCCTTCCCATCTCTGGGACAAACACTGGTTTTAGCTAGATTCAGAAGTTTTCATCTGGAGACAGTCTGGCTTTTGTGGCTCCTTTTAGCATGGTGAAATGGTTACAAAAATAATACACATGAACCACCCACCTTGTGAATGCTTGAATGCTTATTAAACTCCAAATTCTGTGAACGTTCACTCAACGTTCCTAACAGCTATGTAGGGTGGGCGTTGTTGTAACTCCTGTCATGCAGAGGAAGGCACCGAGGCACGGGGATTTTCCCTGAGGTCACTGCTATCGGTAGCCGTTTTCTCAAGGTAGCACTGTCATGATTCGAACTCACGACCCCTGATTTTGAATCTGTGCTAGAAGTTAGCAAGCTACAGAGGGCCCCAAGCCCTTGTCTCTGCAGGGCACAGCTCCAGTGTGTTCCTGGTCACTTTCTGTGGTCAAAACACCCCAGTCTTGCTTAAACACACCCTTGGCCACATGTGGGAGATGTGATGGTTGATTGTCATAGTTAACTTGGCTGGTTTTAGAGTCGTCTGCTCTCTTCCTGACCTACCGGACATGAGCATCCCTATTTGACCACACTCTGCTCATCATGATGAGCAGAACCCACAGAAACCACACACTGAGATGAATTTCTTCCTTTGCGTTTTTCTCGCTGGTGTTCTGGTCATAACAGGGGCTGGAGGGCTCGGTGGTAACAAGTGCTTTTTCAGAGGGCCTGGGTTCTGTTTCCAGTATCATGTTGGGTGGCTCATAACAGCCTGTAACTCCAGCTCCAGGGGTTCTGATGCCCTCTCTGGACTCTGAGGGCACCTGTGTGCATGCATGTGAAAGAAATCTCTCTCTCTCTCTCTCTCTCTCTCTCTCTCTCTCTCTCTCTCTCTCTCTCTCTCTCACACACACACACACACACACACACACACACACACACACACTAAGTCTTTTTTTTTTTTTTTTTTTTTTTTAAGTAGCAAATACAGCCAACCTTCTTCAGAAGGTTCTAGAAGCTGGTCCTCCGATCTGGGTGAATGGCTCTATCTGAACCCCATAGTAGTCCTATTCATTAATCACAGCCCATCTCTTCAAACTATCGGGGCAGCTGAGTCTGGAGTGGGTGAGGGTCCTGAGGTGGCTTTGGGACCCCCTGAGGTTCAGAGGTGCACACAGCCACCTCCAGCCTGGCTCACATCCCAAGATTTCTAACAATCAAGAATTCCCTGAGGCGCCCCCCTTTTTCTTCAGTCCTTTGGTGGCCTGAAGACATGGTGTATTCCCCTTACTGACTTGTGTAAGTTCTGCAAAGTTCAGGGAGGGGTCAGGAGAGGTAAACCCTTATTCCTGCCCAGGCTGTGCTAGGACAAGCTAGAGGAAGACACATGGGGAAGTCAGCTCTGCCTCTTCGAGCCAGGGAGCATGGGGTGTTAGTTCTGGGAGCACTGAACTATTGCTCGAGGTCCCCAATGAAGCCTGGCAAAGCCCCTCTAGACACTGGTCCCGCCCTGTCTCAGGGTGACCCTCTTCCCTGGGCAACTTCTGAGTGGTTGTGTCTACAGCTGACCTTTTCCTGTTTATGCTTGGCCTCCGTCAATGGTCCTTATCTAAGGGTGACATCCATAACCCCTCCAGCCCCCCACTTATCAACAGCTATACCCACCTGCACTGAGCAGCTGTCGAACGTCTTCTGGCTTGTCCTGCATCTTCCCTGCCTCGGGTTCCCTCTCCACCTCCCTCCTGCATTATCCTGGAGACCCTCAAGGTAGTTCTGCGCTCCTGGCTCCAGTGTCACCCAAGTCTGCCGATACCATGACCTGGCTATCCTCTAACACAAACTGCTGTCTGGCTCTCATTGCCTTAGTATCCAAGGCCTGCTGTGAGTGGTCTTCACCTCTGCATCCTGTCTCATCCAGGCCTCTCAGCACCCAGGGTACCATCCTGCTTTTCTCCTTTATGGGCTCCCTGTGTCTTCCTCCCCCCTCCCTCCACCTCCTGAGAGGCTTATCCTGGTTACTTCTGCCATCTTTGTTGGCTCCTGGGGCAGAGTGTGGGCTCCTCCTCCTCCCTCAGCCTCCAGCACTCTGTCAATTCTCTGTTACAACCCCGCCCCTTCCCCTTATCCCTGTTGTCAGTTTACACATCTGGCTCCTCCAGGGCAGGAACACTGGCTGTTTATTGCTGAATTCCCAGCAAAAGACCCAGAACATAGTAGGTACTCAGTCAGTGTTGGTTGAATGGAATTTCTTCACAGCTAATTGGGCTGGTTTCATCCGATAATGATATTGATTCAGAGAATTGAGCTTTGCCTCTCTCAGGGATGACGAACGAAGGACAAGTCCCCTAGCCACTGGCTATTCCTTTGGAAGAAAATGGCTCACTCACTGGTCTATATGAGCCTGAGCCTGACCCCCATGTTATTTATGTGGTGGGATTGAGCTTGCAGCCCATGTTGTCTCTGTGAACTGAGCCTGCAGCCCACGGGGGAGCATGGGGAGTGGAAATGCTGCCAGCTTGGTATTTTTCAGGGAAGGTGTGTGTCGCCGAGCCCCTCCCCCATTCTGGGCTGGAGGTGAAAGCCAGAGCCCTGTATTACTTTCCATAATGGAGCCAGAGGCTAAAAGTAGCCTTTCTCCTTCTTCTTGGTTGACAAAGAGGGGGAATAAATTACCCAGGCACTAAAAGTTGCATTAGGCAAATAAACATTTCGACAAGAATTATATGTGACATTCAAGAGAAAGCAAATAAAGCCTAAGTTATGGGGACCTGTCACTGCTCTAGGAGAATTAAATAACTAAAAATCGTTAGTAGCAACTTGGACAGGCTCTTAAACCCTCCCGGCCCCTCCCCTGCTTCAGGGCACCCAGGGAGAGAGACCACGTGCTCCCGAGCTCCCACTGTGAGCTGGGAAGTGAGCGGGTTCCATGGACTTTGGATCTTGAAAGATATTAAACAGGGCTTTCGCTCACTGTCTCTTGGAGCCCAGACTGCTGCAGGAGCCCCTTGGGGTTTGTGGGGAGTGGAAGGTGAACCCCCAGGCTTGGGGCCTCCCCATCTAGTCCATGGGACTCATTGCTTTAGTTAAGAAATTAACTCTTTCGGAGTACTTCTCCCCTTCGGGCCCCACAGTACTTGATGTGCAGCTTGGCCTTCATGTGGGTCTGGAACATGGGAACAGGGTGGGGGTGGGGGTGGAGGGAGGCTATCCCAAAATCTGTTGCCTGGATGTGGGATATGTTCTACTAGCTGGGCTGACTTGTCTGGCCTCAGTGGGAGAGGAAGTGCCTAGCCTCACAGAGACTTGAAGTGCCAGTGTGTGAGGGCTTAGAGGGGAAGGGGAGGGGAGATGGGGGAAGGATTGTGGAGAGGGGTGACTGGAAGGGTGGTAGTGAGCACAATATAAAATGAATAAATAAAAAAATAAAATTTATAAAAAAAAATAAATTCACTCTTGTGGAAGGGACCTGCCACAAGGCAATGAGAACTGGGGACAAACCAGGCTGACAGAAAACTCTCCTTTAGGGCCGGTGTGAGTGTAGTGGGATAGGATGTGGGGAATGAGGAGTGGGGGTGGGGCGGCTCAGCGGGTAAAGTCAAAGTGCTCACTTTGCAAGTGTGAGGGCCTGAGCCCCACCTCTGGAAACCAGGCAACAGTGCCAGATATAGTAGCATGTGCTTGTAACCTCAGAGGGCAAGATGTGGGTGGAGACAGGAAGATGCCTGCAACTGTCAACCCGCTAGCTCCATGTACTCAGCAAAGTTCCAGGCCAATGGGCTACCCAGTCTCACAGGGTGAGCCCCATACACACGTGCTCACAGTGCGCTTCTGCCAGGTTGAATTCTCCAACCGATGGGAGCTTACTCCAGGCCTTTGCATCAGGCCTGTTGTCTCTGTGGGAGAGTCTTACCCAGGAATCCTGTGTCAGAGGTTTGAATCTAACTCTTCTACTCGCTCACTGTTGAACTGTGGGTCCGTCACTGAAAGTCCTGTCTCCGTTTTCCCCAGCGTACAAAGAAGAGAACATGTTTAGTTTCTTGTTGCTGGTATAATAAATGACAACACACTTAGTGGCTGAAGCAACACTCAGGTTTATTATGTTCTGTTTCTGGAGAATTCCAAGTCGGTCTTTAAAAACACACACTTACATATATGCATATACAGGCATCTATTATCAATAATTTTAAATCTAGGCTTTATATATAAAAGAACACATGGATATTTGTCCTTTGGAGTCTGGCTTATCGTGTTTAGCATATGATTTCCCATTTTCCTGTAAATGCTAATGAAAGACCCCCGAGCTGGGGAGACCCTCGCTCAAATCTCGGGATGGCGCGACCCCCCAAGAACTCACGAAAGACCGTCCTTGCTGCAATCACACGAGGTTTAATTCGGGGGCGGGGCGGTGAGAAGACCAATGCATTGGGGTCGAACCCGTAACCTACGCAGAGGCAGAGGGGTTCGGCCCCGAGCAGTTGAAGTCA
>CM052702.1:113571001-113747434 GCA_028551405.1 Uromys caudimaculatus
ATGGCTTCACCATTCCTTCCAGATGAATAAAATCCCATTGTGTATATATATCAACTCTTAAATCGTGTTTATTTGGTCTTTGAGACAGGGTCTCATTATGTAGCCCGGCTAACCTGAACTTGCTGTGTTGACCAGGCCAACCTCAGACGTGCAATGATCCATCCTCTGTCTGTCTCCCAAGCACTGGGGTTTCAGGCATGCACCAGCGTACCTGGCTTTACCATGCTTTCTTTACCTGTGCATTCACGGGTGGGCACCGAGGCTGGGCGTGCAGGTGTCTCTATATTGACCCGGAGCGCTTTGGGTAAACTCCTAGGAGGGCCATACGGTAATTCTATTTTTAATTTGTTGAGGACCCTCCATATTGATTTCCATAGCAACTGTGTAAGTTTACATTCCTACCAGCAGTGTGTGAGCTTCTCTCTCCATATCAAAGTGAGTTTTAAACAGCCAAAATTAGGGTGTTGTCAGGAGCATATTCCTTCTGAGGCTCTAGGGCCCTTGGCTGTTTAAAGGCCACCTGCATTCCTTGGCTTGCAACCCTCTCCATCTTTAAACTCTACTACCCTGGCCTATGATCTTCCTGACTCCTTCTCAAAAAGACCTTTGTGATGATCTATCACCTCCCTACACCTCAGATAACTATCCTAGCTTAGGATACTTAACTTACTAATATTTGCAGTGTCCTTTGCCAGAGGTCAGGATGTGGTGACAGGCTGGGGCTCCTGTTCTGCCTCCTACATGGCAGTAGGTACAGATGCTAGGAAGGCTGAATGGGGAGGGGCTTCTGGAACGCTCTGTGAGTGCGGTGCAAACCTCTCCTGGGTGGTCCTTCCAGTTCCTGCTTCCTCGGTCTCCCCTCAGCTTCAGGACAAAAAAGTCCTCAAGATGAGCACATCTTTGTGGACAGATGATGGCAAGATGAGGCTTGGAGCAGGGTCTTGATTGGAGACAAGATTGAGAGCATTTAGCCACTAACCCGAAGCTTGGCTGAGTGAGTCAGGATGGATCCGGAAGGGTTTGGTGGGGCTCCAGTTGGCTGTGGGGACACACTGGCCTCCTTGAAGAAAATGGGGAATTGCAGGAGGTGCAGAGTCAAGGAGGACAATGGATTCAGACTAGGGACTGCTGGGTGGGCATAGACAGTGAGTTGGTTGATCTAGACAGGGTGTCTGTGAGGACGTTGGATGGAACTTGGACGTCTGATGGAAACTTGGAGAGAGAGCTAGGCCAGAGGTGGTGCTTTGGGGGCAAGTTCTGATGTGGAAATGTGTGACTGTGATGAGGACCCTTGATCATGGGCTGCAGGGTGAGAAAGAGGGTGGAGGATGGGTCCCTGGTCACTGGTCTTCCTGGGAGAAGAGCCTGAGAGTGCAGCTCCTCCCCCTTTCCCTCCCACACAGCCAGACCTAGCCAGATCTGCCAGTGAGTGTCACCTCTGCATGCCCTGGGATAATAGCAGCTCAGTGATCAATTAAGCTGGGTTGAGGCACTGAGACAGCTGTCTGGTTTCCTCTGTGTTCTTATCTTGTTCTGTTGGAACAGTTCTGTTGGCTATGGGTCGGTGTGGTGTTGTTTACACCATGGCAGTGGGGGTGAGTGGGCTTGTCCCCAGGGCCTGGAGCACACTAGTCACGTGCCCCATCACTGGACACTCTCTCAGCTCCTTCTGCCTTAAAGTCAAGGCTGCTGGGACTGAAAGAGGCCTTCAGCTCGAGGAGAGCGGCTCGAAGGATCTAAGCAGGGCATGAACTCAGGTGTCCTTGCTCTTGGAGCTCTGAGCTTCCCCATAGACCTCATCTGTCTGGAGATCATGACCCTGCACAGTGGGGTGACACTCCTTACCTGGCTGACCCTGAGATTCAGATCCTCCTTGTGGGACTCAGGCGACAGATGGAAAGTACTGGAGTAACTGGAGGTTGGAGCTCACCGGGTGTGGTTTACAACTTAAGATCTAAGACTACTTCCCTTCTGGGAGGACAGGAGGTCCTGGGTTTCTGTGATGTTTTATCAAAGGGGCCCAATAAGATGGCCTTCACACTCCTCAGACTCTCATCTGACTAGGTCTCCTTCTTCCAGCGCCTGCTGTGTGGCTGGCTTCACTCTGGGAGGTACTCTCCGGTTCTACTCCTTTCAAAGATGAGGAGATATTAGGAAACCGAATTTGGGCCCCAGACCACTTGTTCTGCCATCTATGATAAGGAAGGGCATAGCCTAGAGGAGCCCAGGCATGGGGGGGGGGGAGCAGACAGGGTGATCTTCCCCCAATAGCCTTCCTTGGACTTGCCTTCCCTTGACACAATGAAGGCCACAGTGTGCCTAGGGAGTAGACAGCTACCTTCCCCTTGCAGCTTTGTCAGAAACGGTGGTGACCACAAGGCAGTTTCAACCAGACAGCTCTTAGTTCTATGAGACCCTCTTGTCCAGCCTGGTTCTGAACTTTAAGTTCCTTACTCATCAGCTGAACTGTCCCCTCCCTCTCAGACTGAAGTAATGGTAGCCCTTCCTTCCTCTCATGCCCACCATCCCAGGTGTCTGGACACCAGCTCCAGCTGTTTCTCATGGGTCCATCCAGCAGCCTTGTGAATCTAGCACTCTGGTCAGACTCTGATAAAAACACAGACTTGACAGGCAAAGTAACTTTCCTGAGGATGCTGAACTTCCAGTCTGTGAGCTTGGACCCAAGGTGGAGCCTCTCCCTAATACTGGTCTCCACAAGTCTGGGTATCCAGGTCAACATCCATGGGTGTCTGTTCCCTATGAAGAGGATTTTGTTTATTTAGAGAAAACCTACCAGGTAAGCCTTCTATAGCAAGGTAAAAACTTCCCAGAGACCAGAGGAAGGGACAGGCAGGGATGGGGGTGTGACCTCGGCTCTCCTCCCGTTTGCTCTTCTGCAGCCTCTGCCCTGAAACCTCAGGTTCTAAAGAGGATCTTTGTCAGCACCACGTGAATCCTCAGCCCCCAGCAGCAGGGGTCTAAATTTAGACCCCACACTCTGTGAACAGAAGTGAATAATGATAATTAGCATAACAATTCTGCCTGCAATTAGCTGGGGAGGGGGAAGAGGGGGTGGTGGGAGTCCAAGAGGAAATTACAGAGGGAGCCTGGTGTTTTCTAAGACCTCACTGGAGGAGTCTGCTTGGGCGAGGCTTCTTCTTGGATGGATGGATCCAGAGAAAGCAGATTGGGGCGGATGAAGGAGTGTCTGCCTCTAACCTCATTGTGATGTGTTACTGGTGCGTGTGGCTAGGAACCCTGGGAATGAATGAGTTGTAGGAACAAGCTCTTCTCACCTGCTCCCAAAGGTGTGAGAAAATCAGAAGCTGCATCAACCCGGAGACCACAAGTTCCTATTTATTCCCTGAAGTAAGCCGTTTAAACCGGAAAGCCCGACTCTGAGTTGATTTATTTATGGATGCCTAATTGCTTGAACTTGCCAACCATCATATGGCCTGCCTGTGGGTCCAGGGGACGTCTTGGTCCAGCAGTCATCAGTGTGGGCCTGGAGACTCTACTTGCTGCTTCAGGCCTTCCCTGGGGCATGCTAAGAGATCTGTTATCTCCATTGGATGGGACATAGTGGGGCAGCCAGGATGCCCTGGGCTGGGAGGATGGTGGACTTAACAAGTTCCCTCTGCCTCCCTACTTCTTAGAGACGCTGAGGCTCCACTCTCTAGTCTTGAAGGCTTTCATCACTCATGTTTGTTTTTAGACTCTACTTCCTCTCTGGTTTCCATCAGCTGGCTTTTTTTCTCGAGCAATACAGAATAGGGCACATCTCTCATCCCCATTGCCCTGGCCGCCATACCTCTATCAATGCAGATTAACTAAGGTCAGTTTTTGGTAAGTGGCCATATAATTCTTCCGGCTTGTAGGAGCTTAAGGATAATTAAAGCAGGGAAGGAGTACATTCACTCATTTCCCATGTGTCTTAGGCATTGTGTTGATCTCTTAGGGTGGGGATGAGAGATACAGCTGTCTGGGCCAGCCAGAGAGAGAGAATGGGATTTCCTAGGACAGGATTACATGGGGTAGAGCATGTGTAAGGTGAGAGGCTGAGAAGGGCTGCTCCTAGGAGGTGAGACAAGATCTGGGCTTGGAAGGCCGTGGAGGTATCTGACAGCTCACGTTCACAAGAACGGCCAGTTCAGGTCCCTCTGCATTTTGTCCTTGGGCCCCTGGCACTTGAAAGGAGGAACATGATGCTAGGTTTATTGTAATTAAGGGACTGTCTTGGAGTGGAGGGTGAACTCAGTAGTAGAGCACTCTCCTATATAATGAATGAGGCCTGGAGTTTGGTCCCCAGAATTAGAAAGAGGGAAAGGGGAAGGGAGATGAGGGAGGGAGGGAAAGATGGCGGTGTGTGGTGGTGGTAGTGATGGTGGGCTACGGTGATGTCATTGAAATCCATGAACTCTTCCTTTTGGAGCCATCACAGACTTGACCCCTGCCTTAGTTAGGGTTTCTATTGCTGTGAACAGACACCATGACCATGGCAACTCTTACAAAGGAAAGCACTTGATTGGGGGCTGGCTTACAGATCAGAGATGTCGTCCATTATGGCAGGAGGCATGGTGGCACATATGCAGACATGGTGCTGGAGAGGGGCTGAGAGTTCTACATCTGGATCCTCAGGCAGCAGGAAGGAAGAGTGAGCCACTGGGTCTAGGTTGAGCTTCTGAGACCTCAACACACTTCCTTCTAATAGGCCACACCTCCTATCCCTATGAGCCGATGGAGGCCATTTTCATTCAAACCACTACAAGCTTCTTGTGCTCCTGTGAGGGGGTGTGGGGTGAGGTGGGGAGATGGGGTGGGGGGAGGGTTACAGCCCTCTCCCCCAAGCTGTCTGCTGGCCCAGCTGTCCTGCAATGTTTGGGGTTTATCTGTGACACTTATTGTGCTCCTCTTGTCACATCTCTGGAAGGGCCTGGCATGGCACACGTCCTGCAGGGGTGGGCATAGCTAGCTCCACTTTTTAGAGAAGAAGACAAATGGAGGCTCTGACAGAATTAAGTCAATCACTGGATCTCTGGGGTTGAGAAGAAGGAGAGCTGAGACACAGTACCTCAGGCCATACTTAGCATCAGGGGTCTTGGAACTACCCTTGTCACTGGGACAGAGTTCCAGTGTGGAGCCTCTAGTTACCCAGTCAGTTCACTGGCTTGATTTCTTGACATCAAGTGGGTTCTCAGTTGCCTGACACGTCTCTGAGCTATGTCTCACGGGATGACCAGACCTGTGGTCTGATGATGTTCTGACTCAGGGCCAAGAGGGCTGACATGTGCTTGCTGTTTGACTGACACTTGATAGGACTATAATCTCTCCTGTGCCTTACAGTGTGGGTAAAGGGACACAGTGGAGATATCAAACTATCGCAGGAGCCTTGAGTGGCTGTTCCCAAGAACTGAAGCCATGACAGACCAGAGATGAAAGGCCAGACCACATCTCTCCCTGTGTGGTGCTCGGGGTGGGTAGATGGCATTCACACACACACGAACATGTACACGTATGCACACACAGACACACACACAGACACAGACACTGACACACACACACACACACACACACACACACACACACGGTTCTGTAGGGCTGGTACCCTCATGTGATATCTCTTTCGCTCCATAGCCCCACGGTGCTAGCTACTGGCTCTCTGATGACAGATGGACCTCCACGTGGTGCTCAGCTCTCCCTTCCCCCACACTCTGCACGCAGGATTCGCTGGCTCAGTAACCAGCTCCACCCGGCTGCCTGGCAGGAGTGGTGGATGGATGGAAGTGGGAGGAGGCAGGAGAGGAGCCATTTGTCTGGGACACTGGGAGAGAGTTGGCCACTTACAGTGGTGATGGATGGCAATTCTGCTCTGCCATCTGTCGGGCTGGCAGGCTGCTTAGCACAGCCCTGCACACCTGGCTGGGGCATCCCCTGTGGAGCTGGCCTGCTCTTCCTGTGGCTCGGGCACCAGGTCCTAGCACCACAAGACAGGAGGCTGGCAAAAGGAGCTAAGCCACGCACCCACAGCCCCAGAGAAGGAAGAGCTGCATACGGCCCTCCAGGGGATCTGAGGGCAAGCCCTGGCCCTTGGCTGTTTTCTTATTCAGCAGCCAGGTCCTCTGTGGAGCCAAGAGAAGCCAGCATAACTTCACTACCTGTTCCCTTGGAATCTGGCACACCTGTGCTCTTTGCAAGCAAAGCAGACTGGGTCTCTCTGTCATCCCCAGCCAGCTCCTGGAGACACCTTCAAGGTCATTGGGTTGCCTGAGTGGGGGATGGGAAGTGGGAAATATCAAATCTTCCCCTCATCCATGCATATCCACCCTTAGTGTTCAAGAAGGCTCACTACAAGGACCCTCAAAAGCTGTCTACTCAAAGCCATTAACCTTCTGTGGGAGGCTGAGGTCCTGAGAATGGGGCCTGGCTCAAGGGCCTTCAGGTCACTTATTCTAGTTCTATCCTTACCCCTCTCCCTAGTGTACTCCTTCCAGGATTTGGAACTCGGCCTGTTTGACTAGTCCCTATCTTCATATGTAGGCCCCATCCCAACAGCTCTTGGTGTGTTTGGATGCATGAAGCCATCTCGTTGTCAGGTCCTGGGTCTCTAAGCTATCGGCTCTGGAGTCTCCTTGTCTACCGTAGCTCTAGCTAGGAAATGAGAATAGGGCCAGCTCAAGTCTCCTCCAGAGAGACACCCAGGACTGTGGATCAGTTCAGAATTTGTCCCTGATGCCCTGGTCACCCTTCAGAGATGAATTTAGAAAAACAAGGAGAAGGCCACTTTCCACACCCGAGTCTGTAGCTTCGGACTGGGGGCCAGGCCAGGTAGTGGGACCTCTGCATTCTGGGGTGGGATTAAGCATGCTTTAGGTGGGAGATGGAGCAAGTGGAGGTGTGGGAGCCAAGGTCAGAGAAAGCTACAGTAGCTCTGTCTCTGCTATAATGGTACTACAGTGTTGTGGAGGGGGTGCACACAGATAGTCCCACAATGAGAGAGAGAGAGAGAGAGAGAGAGAGAGAGAGAGAGAGAGAGAGAGAGAAATCAAGACGAAAAGAGATGATGTTAGTGCTGTCTTGGAGGGTTTCTTGGAGGAGGTGACTTTTTAAAAAAAACTCCCAGGTCTTTCTGAGACCTCCTTCCCTATCCTGTAAGTCCTGGAGAAATGAGATGAAAGGAAGGACACATCCTATGGACTCTTGGCAGGAAACAGATGGGCGTTCTCATGTAGGATAAGATGAGCCTGGCTTATAAAGGTATGTGCAATGTGCAGGTAGGCAGTATTCTGGGACTGGGGACAGCTAAGCTGCTACAACTCAAATGAGGAAAGGGGGGGGTTGCCAGTCCCTGATGCACAGAGGACCACTTCGAGAAGAACCTTCCATGGAGGGACACACCGCTGGAGAGACTCCCTCGGTCACATTCAACAGAACTAATGGAGACAGGGGTGCTCTGAGGCATCCTGTGCAGGTCAGCTACTCAGGGCAGTACATAGTGACAAAGACAGAAAGGTGCCAGGCAGAGTGACTGCTCTCCAAGCCCCTCTCCCTAGGGACCCAGACAGTCTGGAGGCTTCTGAAGGACAAACAGAAGGTATACCTGCTTGCTGCAGCTCACTGGCTACCGGGCAGATAGGAAGGGGGGGTACTCTGCATCCTTCCTCACCACGCTCTGGCTACTAGTGTCTTACTATTTTCATCTTGGGACCAAAGCAAAGAAGGTGAGGCCATTCGCCCAGGGCCTCCTAACCAGGAGGAGACAGCACCGGGGATGCCCGGGCAGATCTACTTGGCTCCCAAGGCAGGGAGTGCTTTTCAGAAGCATTGATGCCCCACAGGAGGCCTGGCGCCTGCAGGTTGATAAGGGCTGCCTGGGAAGGATGGGCCCAGCGGGTGGCACTGACTGCTGAGGTGAGCAAGCACTGCCAAGCCTGCTTCTAAAGTGACAGCTGGCCATTGTTTGCCAGGCAGATGTGGGCTGCAGTTCCCACAAACTGGGGATGACTTAAAAAGCTGGGCCCTGTCTTAATCGATCCGCAAATGTACCGAGGAATTGAGGTAATTTCTCTAAATTTTACCCGTATTCAAATTTTAGAGGTAAGCGTATGGGAAGAGCCAGCCTGCGAGTACACTGGAAGCAGAGAGAGGGCCAGCATTTTATGTTATTTTTACCCGAGCATCAGGGAGGGAGACTCACCATGAATACCTCATTACTTGAATTTTGAATATTTCTTTCGAGTTGAGCACAAAAGGAAACTTGAAAAAAAAAATGAACACACTCACATGCTGGAACCATCTCTCTTTTTGAATGTGTGACTCACACCGGCCTAGTTAGGTTTTAATAGCACAATCGTAAGAATCAATCAGTCCTACATAGATGTGCGTACTCAGAAGTGCTAAGGAAAGAGACCATTCCCAAAGGGCTTACGGTCTCAAAACACCGAAATTATCTTCACCAAAGGACATTAGCTGCAAACATTAGTGTTTGTTTTTCTCTGTTTTATTCACCTGAGCCCCAAGGTCAGGGCAGAGGGGAGACCAAGGAAGTGTTTAAGATGGAAGTGTTAAGACAGAGTTCTAGAAAGAGACTCGTCGTTGACGTCCTTTTCTGCCTCCACATGAGATATGGCTGCTAAGCAGTGTGGAGTACAGACTCAAGCCATGGGTTTTGCCATCAAATAGACTTAAGTCAAAAATCCCTGCCCTCTGCTGCATTAACTGTCCCACCTCCGTGGGGTTGTCAGACTGCTCCTGGCTCCCTTTATCCCTATGATGAAGGTCAAGGGGAGGCAGGCGGGGATGTGGGCTACTTGTCTTTGGATGTTGAGCTTGGCTCCCTGCCTTATTCCAGCAGCTCTCAGAATGTGAGTCTTAGGTCAAGCGAAGTTTGAGTCCCGTGCAGGCCCAGGGGAGCCCTCCTGCTTAGCTGCTTTAGTGGGTGTGCACCTTCTTTTAGGAGCTGGGCTTACCTTCAAACATGTCCCAATCAGAACCTCAGTCTCCTTGTGTTCCAAGGACTTCCATCATGAGCACGCGAGCACAGTATTCCCATCCTAGAGCATAACTCCCTGGGCCCCCCTCCTCTTCCTCCACACACTGTGAGTGTTCGTGGTCATCTTCCCTTCCTTTGACCTTTGTGTGCACAGGTTGCGTTTCTAAACGCAGGAGAATTCTCCGCATGAGAGAGTGATACCTTGCTTCTGAAGGTGGGTGTGGAGGCCCGGCCTAGATGCACTGCAAGCCAGGAGCAGCAGAAGCCAGGGCTAGCAGAAGGCAAACCTATAATTAAACCCCAGCATCCTCCCCACTATTGTCTCTGCCCCATTGAGAGCAGCCAATTAGCAGTTCCGCATTTCTCTGCGTGGCAGCCGCTTATTAGTGAAGACAAAGGCAGCATTGATTCCAATTTGTCCTGCGTTTGGCTGTCTCTGAAGTTAAAGATTGCATTTAGGGAGCAGCAATGGAGAAGCCATGGAGGGGCAACGGCGAGGGAGCACCTAAAATTAGTTGAAATAATTTTAGCTCTATTGTGAATGGCTAAACTAAATATAAACAGAAGAGAGAAGAAAAATCTCCGTAATGTTAATTACCATAAGCATTAAGTACCCAAAAATGAGGCGTACAATTTGTTTGGTGACACTCTGATAATTAAATCATTTTCTTTTGCAGAAGCTCCTTGCAGGTTTGCATGGAGCCTGGCTCCTCCTGGGTGGTTTCTCTGGCCCCAAAGGATCTCCAGATTCTCAATCTGAGTTCCTGAGGCTGAGGTTTTTCTCCAGCCCAGGTGACTTGTGCCATTTCACTGTTCACGTGAATGATAGCCCAGGCTGTGTGTAGCCTCAGGGAGGGAGACAGTCTAAGGTCTGGGCTGAAGTGAGCACCAAGAAGGCTCACTGCTCATCTATCCATCCATCCATCCATCCATCCATCCATCCATCCATCCACATGTCCATTTATTCATCCACCTGTCCATCTGTCCATTCATTTATCCTTCATTTATCCTTCATCCATCCATCCATCCATCCATCCATCCATCCACCTGTCTATCCATCTATCTACATGTCCATCCATCCATCCATCCATCCATCCATCCATCCATCATCCATCCACCTGTCTATCCATCTATCTACATGTCCATCCATCCATCCATCCATCCATCCATCCATCTACATGTCCATCCATCCACCTTTCCATCATCCATCCATGCATCCATCCATCTACCTGTCCATTTATCCATCCACCTGTCTATTCATCCATCCATCCATTCATCAGTCCACCTATTCACCTGCTCATCCCTCCATCCACGCATCCATATATCTATCCATGTATCCATCCATGTATCTATCTATCCATTCATCCATCCACCTGTCCATCCATCCATCCATCTACCTGTCCATCCATCCATCCATCCATCCATCCACCCATCTATCCACCCACCCATCCATCTGTCCACCTACTCATCTCTCCATCCATGCATCCATGTATCCATCCATCCATCCATCCATCCATCCATCCATCCATCCATCCACATGTCTATGATTTTTCATTAATGTATTCACTGTACATTTTTAAACATCTTTATTATGCAAAAAGGCATTATGAGTCACTGATAAAGAAATACTATCTTGGGCTGGAAAGGTGGCTTAGTGATTAAGAGTGCTTGTTGATCTTTATGGAGGATCCAGGTTCAGTTCCTAGCACCCACACTGGGGATCTTACAACCAGCTCTCGCTCCAGTTCAAGGTTTGATAGACGATAGATGAATGAATAAATGGGCCGGGCAGTGGTGGCACACGCCTTTAATCCCAGCACTAGGGAGGCAGAGAAAGGCGGATTTCTGAGTTCGAGGCCAGCCTGGTCTACAGAGTGAGTTCCAGGACAGCCAGGGCTACAGAGAGAAACCCTGTCTCAAAAAAAAAAAAACAAACCAAAAAAACAAAAAAACAAACAAACAAAAAAAACCCCAAACAAACAAACAAAAAAAGGATAAATGGATGAGTAGATTCATGGAAGGATAGTGGCAGAGTGGAGTATATATAGGTAGACAGATGCACAGATGGATGCAGAGATACATGAACAGATGGATAAGGAGGTAGGCAGGTGGATGGATGGATAGCGGTGGATGGATAGATAGGCAGATGGATGGGCAGTGAGCCATCTTGATGCCTACCTTAGCCCAGACCTTAAGCTTCTAAGATGGAAGGTTGTATCTCTGAAGAAATTGTTATACAACACTATCCTGCTAGAGAGGACCAAGGGAACCAGTTATGGCATTCCCAAGGGAGCCAGCAGTCTTGGGTGATGGTGAGGAGGCTAAGAAGGAATCGAGGGTGTGGGGAAGGCAGAGATGGAAGAGGCAAGCAAATGTATTCGTTAAGCACTTTCTTTGTACCCAATTGGGTGCCATGTCTTATCTGTTACCTCCTTCGTTCTCCACCTCAGTCCCCACCCTGAGATTGTCATCCCTGTGTCTACACATGGGGCTTCTGAGTCTCAAAGATGTGTCCAGCCGGGAAGACCTGTCGGATGACTCAACATGGGCTCTTAGTAAAGGAAAGCATACTCCCTCCCATTATCTTTCCTCCCATTTCTTTATAAAACACACTCACCCTGTATCCTTGGGAAGAAGACCACGAGGTAAGCGGGAAAGTGTCATTCTAACAGTTTGCCCCATTTTCCTGGATGGTAGCTCTGTAGTAGAACTCTTGCCAGACACACACAGGGTTCTGGGTTCCATGCCTAGGACAGGAAAAACAAAAAACAAAAAGAAATCCCAGTTCCTCCCATTCCTCTGGCACTATGACAAGAATGACCAACAGGACCTGACAGGACAGAGGCAGTTGTGTGTGGGGTCAGTTCCATCTCCTACGGAGACCCTCCAGTGTCCACCTCATTTCCTTTGCTCCCTCGAATGGCCAAACACCTTGAAGGAGTCCCTGTGGTTTCAGTGCTGTACTCTCTAATAGGCTTTGAGTCTCGAGAGTCAGCTTTGACCCTGTAGCTAGTTCACAAATGTACACAGGCTCATACTGTACCCTTACCTCGCTCCTCAGCAGCAGTAAGCCTTCTCTTCCTGGCTCCCAGGGCATTAGGAGTGGGCACTTCCTGCTGTCGCTCAGTTCCTCTTCCTGGCTGGAGCCTGTTTTTCTCCAAGCACCCTCAGCTTCATGATTCTCTTAGATTGCTTGTTCCAGCTACAGCTTTGCCTCCTGCTCCCCACAGATTGGGCTCTGTTTACCATTCTAACCACAATTTATACTCTACAGTTTATTTTGTATTCTTTCCAGTTGACCACCTCTATGTACAACTGAAACAAAAGTTCCACAGAACAATGCATTAATATTTTCTGGGTGCAGGGTGCTATCATAACTTAGTTGATTCTGTTCTGCTTCAACTTTGTTTACAAAATGCCAGGCAGGTACTTGGAGACCTAGCTCTAGGTTTGCTCCTGTGGCCCAGGATCCAGCCCAGTCTCAAAGGATGTGGGTGTCTACTGTGCTCTCCACATTCTAACAGACCCAGTGACCAGTGCGCTCTGTAGACACTGGTGCTTGGAAGGCACCAGTGAGTTCTAGACTTGCCTCAGTGCTAGGTTGGCCCTTGTAGCCCCAGGCCCCAGAACACATCAAGAAAACTCCATCTAAAGGCCAATACCCATAGAGCCAGACACAGAGCTAGGTTCTAGATAAGTTCACACTGGCATATGTTCTATCAGAGCCAGTGTCTAGGCTGTTCTAGTAAGTCTCAGTATATGACCAGTGGCCATAGACCCAGGTTTCAGATCCAGTCTTACCCCTGTGGGCTCAGGCTCCATGTCAGCATTAAATCAACACCAGTATATCCGTCCTCCAGACGGCCCCTACAGATTCAGGTTTCTGGCTAGCCCTGTGGATCTAGATGTCATGATTATTCAGTTCTAGTCTAGGTCAGTCTCCACAGACTATATACTCAAGGTCTGCCTCAGCCCTAGGCTATCCCTAGTGGACAGAGTAAAAGTCTATTCCTATAACCCAAGCAGCAGGGATGACCCCCATATTCCTAATCAACCACTTCTCCCCCATGGCCTTGAGGCTCATCTCTGAGGACCTAGGCTCTAGACCAGTCTCTCTGGATGCAAGCTCTAGGACTCTGAGATTGCCGGCTATAAGCTTTACGAGATGCCTCACCCAGATTCTTTGGGCTGGCTGATAGGTGAAGGACATTTTCCCCCCACAGGCAGAATATAAAATCTGGAAGAGATGCCAACTTCTAATGTGAAGATAGGAATACATGGCCACAGGATCGTGAACAGCCAGGGACTTATGGTACCAACAAAGAAACAAAATGAACTCTAGTAGTGGATCCTAAAGAAGTAGGAAGTTATGGATTACCTGAAAAGAGCTCAAATGATCATCTTTGTGCTAGTTATTGTTGTCAATGTGACAGGATCTAGAATCATCTGGGAGATGGGCCTCTGGGGAAGCCTATGAGAAGTTATCTTGATTGTGTTAATTGAGGTAGGAAGAGCTGCCCACCGTGGGCAGAGTCATATCCTAGGCTAGGGTCCTGGATGCTGCAGAAAATCGGGGGAGCTTAGCACAAGGGTTCATTGTCCTTGCTTCTTGATTGGAGTTGTAATGTCCCCAGCTGACTCAAGCTCTGGCTGCTCTGACTTCCCTGCCTGACAGACTGTTCCTTGAACTGTGAGCCCAGACAAACCTTTCCTTCAGGGCATTTTATCACAGCAACAGGAAAAAAAGACTAAGATGACCTTAAAGATCTCAGTGAGCTATAGGAGAAAGCAGACAACTCAGGAACAGAACAACAACATCAGCAAAGAGACAGGAGTCAGAAAAGGACCTAAAGTAAACCAGAAAAGCAATTCCAACAGCTACAAAGCAAGCAAAATACTTAGGAGTAAATTAAACTAAGAGAAAAACCTATGGACTGAAACTCCAAATGGTTGATGAAAGAAATTAAAGAAACACAAGCAGAAAGATCATGAGTTTTTGCATAGTATTTTTCCAGTGTGTGTGTGTGTGTGTGTGTGTGTGTGTGTGTGAGAGAGAGAGAGAGAGAGAGAGAGACAGAGAGAGAGACAGAGAGAGACAGAGAGAGACAGAAAGAGACAGAGAGAGACAGAGAGGCAGAGACAGAGTGAGAGAGGGAGAGTATGAATGTGTGTGTGTATGTTTGCACATTTGGGGGTGCACATGGACATCTAGGGTTGATGCAGAAACTCATCTTTGATCACCGTCTTACCTGTTGAGACAGGCTCCCTCAATCAAATTCAGAGCTCTCTGAATGGCTATTCTCAGTACCCATCTTACTCTGAGGAGTAATGCCCACCTGGCATTGATGTGGGTTCTGGAGCTCTGAACTCTAGTCCTCATGCATTCACCATGCACTTTATGTGTTTAGCTATCTCTCCAGATTCAGAATTACAGCTTTAGAATGCTATAGAGTCAAACAACTTATAGCTTCAATAAGATCCTTCTTAAAACCTTCAGTGATACATTTCAAAGAATAACAAAAAAATTCACATACAATTCCAAACTTTGTGTGTATGGCATTCCAAAAGACTGAATAATGCCAAAAGTCTTGAATGAACAAAGCTGCAGGCATCTCGCTTCCTGACTTCAAACTATGCTGCAGAGTTATAGAAATGAAACAGCATGGCAGCGGCATGAAAGTGGTCAGGTAGACCAATGGACAGAGCTGAGAGCTCAGAAACTGATTAAGTCGTCACTTATGCATACAGGTACCAGGATGCACAGCTGGGATGGGACAGTCTTTTCACTGACTGGTGTTGGGAAACAGGATCCCCATAGGCAAAGATTGAAGAAGGACCTTATCTTTTGCCACACGCAAAAACTAATTCAGAGTGGTTTAAAGACTAAAAGTTACTAGGAGACAATGGGGAAGCTTACCTGACTTTTTCTAGGCAAAAATCCTTTGGATTTGACTTAAAACACAACCAAAGTGGAAGTAGATACAGGGACCACACATTAAACGAAAGAGCTTCCCCCAGCAAAGGAAACAATCAGCCACCTGAAGAAAACACTCTAAGGAGTGGAGGAAGGGTTATCCAAAGCACACACCAATGAGGGGTTGGAATTCAATGTAGAAGGAATTTCTACAGATGACTAGCAAACAGGAAATCCAGTTAAAACATAGGCAGCAAGGCTGAACAGATATCCTAACCAGCAACCAATGGAAAACCCCAACACTACTAATAATATTCAAATGGCTACCAATCATATACCAATAAACACCAGGATGGGGTGGGGTGTGCCTGTTAGAATGGCCATTATCCAAAGGATAAAGATAACAGGGGTTGGTGGGGATCTGGCGGAAGGGGATGCTTGTAGGCTGTCCTTTACAAGACTTTAATTGATACTGCTCTTACAGGAAAACAACAACAACAACAGAACTGCGGCGTTATCCAACAATACCACTTATAGGTGTGTACTCAGAGGAATGAATTAAAACACAGTGAAGAGATTGCTCTGTGTATTGTGCATTCCCATGTTCACTATCTGGAACACAGACTCACTGGCATGTGATTGGATAAAGAAAATGTGAGCAATAGTCTCTCTCTCTCTCTCTCTCTCTCTCTCTCTCTCTCTCTCTCTCTGGAATACTATTCAGCATTAAAAAGGAAATATGCATTTTTAGCAACATGGACGGAGTTGGAGAATACCTTACAAGTGAAACAAGCTGGTCACAGAAATTCAACACTGCATGAGCTCACGTCTGTGGGGATGGAGCTTTGATTGGACAGAAGGGGTAAGTTCTGGAGACAGGCTGTACCGAAACGGCGAGGGGAGACGGTAAGAGAATCCTGCATGTACCCTTGAAAACAGCTGAAGTAAACTGCAGGTCTGTGAGGTGAGGACCGAGCATGATCGAATTGTTTTACGGTGTTTAAATACACCCAAGTCTTACTGTGCACACTATGAGTGGATACACATATTTTGTCCAAGAAAAAGTTTAAAGAAGAAAAGAATTTTGTTTTTCTACAAACAAATGTAGTGATCTTGATTAAACCAACCTTGCAGACCACTGACCGTCTGAGTCGATCCTTTGAGACCCATTCCTGGCGTGGCAGGCTTCCCTTTACACCATCTTTCCCACCATGCAGACTGTTTTTAATCCTGGAAACCCCTCAGAGGTTTCCTTCCTGTCTTCCAAGTTTTAATTCAGACATCCCTTCTGCAAATCATATTTCCTTCAGGTTCCCAAGTAAAACAGGAGCAGATCCCTCACTCCCCGGACCGCCTTCACCTTCCATTTTCTCATCGAAAGCACCTTGTTCGTGCTAGGCAGAGCTCTCCAGCTAGGCAGAGCTCTCCAGCCCTCTGTCCTCCTGGAGAGAACTTGCTTTCTCCACAGATGGAACACCCAAACAGTAGTAGCTCAGTGAGTGCTGGTGCTGAGTGGGTCAGCTCCAGATGACATCACCAACTCTTCCTGTCAAATCCTGGCCGATCATTCCAGAGACGCCATGTCTGTCACTTCAGTCAGTCTTCGTGGTCGCCCCTTTTCCTCTCTCCATCTCTTCCCAAGGGAGGCTTGTACCAACCTGCGCAGACAGCAGAGTGCAGAGTGGTGGAAAATGAAGACTCAGAGACAAGAGCTGGAGAAGACAGAGGAGTGGGCTGCAGCCACAGTGCAGGCTCCATCCCGATTCTGAGGGAGCAGTCTGGGTTTTCTCAAGGATAGCTACAAGAAGGCTTCTTACCTGGCAGCTCAGGGTCACAAAACAAGCCAGGGGGCTTGTCATTTCTCTGAGGGAGTTTTTGATGCAGAAGAGGGTGGCAGGCTATGTTCTTGGGAAAGAACTTGTCAAGTGGGGTTTCCCTCAGGTATTTGTATGTTTTGACAGTTAGCAGAGCAGGTGACATATTGTTACAATAAAAATTGAGGATCCTGGCCAAAACCTGTACCTGCCTGGGTGTCACTGTTGTGGGAAGTGTCACACTCGCTACTCTGCACTTGTGAAGTGGAAATCACTTCCTCCCTGCCCTCTCTTTTCTTTCTCTCCCCTCCTCCCTATTTGTCTTTTTCTCTCACCTCTTCCTTCCACCTCCCCTCTGTCTTCCTCCTCCTCTTCCTCTTTCTTCTCAGCTGTTAATGCAAGTTATCATCAAACTTATGCTCCTCCTCCCTTAGCTTCCCAAATGCTGGGATCAAAGGTGTGCACCGTCACACATTGCACAATGGACATTTCAAGGCCACTTAGGGTTTTATACCTGCCTGGTTGGCCATGTCTAAGCACGAGTGCATGCATGCGCGAGTGCGTGCGTGCGTGCGTGCGCGTGTGTGTGTGTGTGTGTGTGTGTGCTTGAATCACCAGTGGAACGTGAGGCCATATCAAAGGATTCTTCCTCCTTGGTGGAGTGGCTCCAAAGATGACTCCTACAAATTCTGCCTTCCTGCTCCTCCTGCTCTTGGATGGGTCCCTCCTGGAAAGTCTGGGCTGGCCTGTGACTCAGTTGCAATGCTAGGTCTAGGCTGAGCCTTAGGAAAGTCTGCAAGCTTCTCCCTTTGTGACCCCGAGCTGCCTAAGAAGTCATACTACCACTCTACGTCCTATGGCAGCCACACAAAAAGACCACGGCTCGTGGGAACTTCACAGGAATGGAGAAAGAACCCCAACCCTTCTGCCGCCCTTTAAATCATGAGACACATGAAGAAACAAAGTAGACTCTACCAGCCTGGCCCAGCTGTGTACCCAGATGCTACTGCATAGAGCAGAAGAGGCACCCAGCTGAGCCTTGTCGTTCTCTGCCCAGTCAACTCTCAAGAGATGGGTGGATGTGAATCTTTTAAGTTTGGAGTGATTTGTCAGTCCAGGATGGTTGACAGAAACACTGGGGTACCACACACACCACTCTCTCTGTGGCTCTCCATGGGATGGATGGCCTGGGTGTGGGGGAGGGGATGAAGTGAAGATGTCCTACTCTTCCCTCCCTCCCTCCACTGTCCTGTCCCCCTGTTATTTCTCCCACATCCTAGGTAGAGATTGTCTCAGGCTTTGACCCAAGTGTGTGGTTAGTGAAGTCTGGTGTCTGGCTTGGAAACTCCCTTAGAATGAGTCAGGAGCCTTTTGGAATTCCAGCAGCATGTCACCTGGCAGACAGGCACCTGTTTAAGTGGCTAATTCAGTCAAGGAGTTGAGACTTGCTGCACCGTGCCTGGAATCCTAACAGACCAAAGTGGAGATCATCAGACCCAGAGGCTTGCTGACCCAGCCCCAGGCAACTTGGGCTGAGGTTTCCCCCAGGATTCAGAGCCTTCAGGACTGAAGCCAGCAAAAACACTGGAGTCTGCTTACCCAGCATCTTAACAGCTTCCTGGGAAAACTCACCTAAGAAAGAAGACAGTAGCATCTTTAATAGGCTGTAGGAAGGGCTGGGGATCCATGCTCAGGGGAGGATTTCTCTAGAGCTAAAGATCCCAGTCCACCTTCATCTGAGGGCAGAGGGCAGGAGGCTGTAATTGGAGAGAAAATAAAAGTCTCTGTTTTACTAGCTGGAACACACAGGGAGAAGGAATCCCAGACAGCATAAAGCTGCCTCCCAGGGCCCAAGGGCTGAGAATCAGGAACTTCCCATGATTCCTTTCTGCTTCTCCGTCACCTACTATGTGCCTGCCACCCTCCCCTCTTCACACCTAGGCTGGAGTCTGGAGACAGGCTCAGTGTACACCTTAGCTTCCCTCAGCAATGCTCATTCCCAAGTCCTAGCAGAGCGTTCTAGTACTTCCTTCCTCCTGATGCAGGCATCTGTGGCCGGGCCAAGCAGCTGTCCAAGGCATGGGCATGGGCAAAGGCGGAGCATTCTGGACACTTCCCACATGTACACTTTCCCACAGTGATGTACAAGAGTGGGACCGGAGAGATACAAAGTGTGGGGTTGACAACTGGATGACACTCTGAAATGAACTCTTTACGAAGTCTGCACCCATGGCTCTCTCTCTAGTCCTGGTCCTGTTACCCTGTTACATGCAACACCAAGTCTCCACATTCTGGCACTGTGGAGAGCCCCAAGGGAAGTTCCTTGGCCTGGTAAGACACTTCCCTTGTGTTTGGAGTTGCTGGCAAAAGTGAAGAACCCTCAGTGAGCACGGGCATCGGAGGCCAGTGACTTGAGTGTACCCAGGACTCACCTGGGAGCCTCTGGAGAGTTGCAGGGGTGGGGGTGGGGTCTAAGGTGGGGTCTAAGAAGGATCCAGTGTATAAAGGCTGCAGGCCAAGTTTCTTTAGGGTTGATAGAGGGTGGAGCCCTTTATCCTTGTTTTTATGACTTTGTTCCTAAAGTCAGGCTGAGTGGTTTGGAAAACAGATTACATCAATTTTTAATCATTTCCCTTGCCTAATATCCTCGGCCCATCTACTGATCCTCCACTGGGCAGATGCTATCTGTTTCTGTCCATATGGGGCAGGCTGAGGGTCAGAGGGGCCAGGCCACTCTCTCAATAGTCACAGTATCTCAGAGTGAGGAAGAGAATCCACAGGGAGAAAGATCTAGTTTTGCTTCTCTGTGTGCATGGGCAACCAAAGCCAGGAAGCCCAAAGGCATCCCAAAGACGGTGTGGTCAGCTAAGTGCTGGGCACCAATTCCACAGGCTTTCTGATGTCCAACTCTCTGTGTCACAGAGCCCAGGTGACGTGTGGCCAGTTCACCCTGGATTTCCAGACTAGTGATGAGCCCTTCCCCATCTTGTGTTGTCAGTTTGCAGTCCCAACTCCCCAGCCCTCTGCATCCCCCTAGCACCCCAGGTTCCTCTTTGATTGCCCCCACAGCAGGGCAGCTCATTGAGAGCCTGCTGCAACTCCTCCTCAGCGGCAAGCTTTTCATCCTGTTCCTGTAGCCCCCAAGGTCACTGCTCACTTTGACAAAGAGCAGAAGGACAAAGCCCAGACAGGTGGCAGCATGAAGGACCCACAGCTGGGGACACCTGTCCTGACCTTCCCAAACCCCAGGTTCCCTATCAGGCAGACACAGTGTCTTTGAAACTGGAGCCTTTGCGTCTGCCCATTAAAAAGGGGGGGAGGGATGGATGGTTTAACTCTTGGCTCGGTGAGACGCACACACGGAACACTTTGTCTTGCTTGCTGTGGCCAAGAGCTCCGTCAACCTTGTAGCTCACACTCAAGTCACCTGTACTAGGCGAGCGTCTGCCACCAGCAGGCTCCAAAGATGCAGCAGCAGCTAAAAACACATTTGCTGTGGGTCTGAGGAGAGGCAAAGGAATACATGAGAGGAAATCACGATGCAAATAAGAAAATATTTTCAACTGAACAAAGATGAAAATAGGAGCCCATTAAAACTCATGGAATGTGCGGTGACTATTGCGAGCGGATGTTCTTCACCTGCGGCAAAGAGTCAGGGACCCTGTGAGCTTGGCAGGAAAAAAATGTGTTCACATTTACACCCATGCACACACACAGAGAATCTGTTTTAAATAACCTGGAGCAGAAATTTGGCACTTCCTTCAATTAGGGACATAGGCAGTGTAGTGTCATGGTTTTAGTAGCGTGTGTTGCCAGGTATTACGAATATTACTTCATCCCCGCCCACACACATAGAATCGAGGCTGTTTATTTCTCAGCCTCTCGGCCTCTCAGCATGCACTTGGGCTTGCACCAGCACATATACACAAGTGGCAACAGTTTATGGTGGTTGGAAGACACCTCCCAGTCTGCCAGGAAAATGACATTGTCATAGTAACACCCCCAACAGCATCTGGCAAAGAGGCCTGCTCACCCATATTCACAGAAAGCTGAAAAAGACCACTACTAGGCTCACGTAATTTTCCTTTTTTTTTTTTTGAGTCAGGGTCTCTCAGAGCCCACATTGGCCTGGAACTTGCTAAGTAGCTGAGGATGACCTTGGAAGTTTGATCCTCCTGCTTCCATCTCCCAAGTGCTGGGATTACAGTGAGCACCACCACTCTTGGCTTATGAAGAGCTGGGAATGGGATCTAAGACTTTGCCGACTGAGCCACATCCCTGGCCCTGCCTTGAGCTTTTTAATCCTTGTTTTATTTGGAAATAACTATAGATGCCCATGAAGTAGCAAGGGCAGTGGAGAGATCTCGGGACGCTTCACCTGTATAAGCATCTTGTTTGACTCTGGCACAGCATCACAGCTGCACACCAGTGTTGGAGAGTGTATGGATTAGTGCTATGAAGGTTTTTTGTACAGATCAGATAGCCACCACAAGGAAGACACACAGCCAGCGTTCCTTGACCTCCTCCTCCATGGTCGGCATCTCTCCACTCCCACAACCTTGGCAATCATTGCCCCAATCTCCATTCTTATTATTTGGTATTTTAAAGAATATTATGTTTGTTAACTGAGAGGATTAATTTATCAAGGGACATAATTTGGGTGGAATTGTGTGTCCTGAGACTTTGGAGCTTGGTTTCATCCCCACCCTGACCTTGAGCTACATCCAGGTGTCACGTGCTTTAGCTGTGTCCCCCTTGTCCCTACTGTGGACTTCCCAGGGTGCTTTGGTTTGTTTTTTTTCCATTTATTTGTTTATTTATTATTTTTTCACTTTACATCCCAATCACAGCACCCCTTGCTCCCAGTCTCCACTCACACAGTCCCCCTCTCCCCTTTTCCTCTGAGAAGGGGGAGATGCTCCCTGGGTACCAACCCACCCTGGCACATCAAGTCACTGCAGGACTAGGCACATCCTCTCCCATTGAGGCCAAACAAGGCAGCCCAGTTAGAGGAACAGAATCCGCAGACAGGCAACAGAGTCAGGGACAGATCCTGTTCCAGTTGTTGGGGTCCTGCATGAAGACTGAGCTACACATCTGCTACATGTGTGCGAGGAGCCTAGGTCCAGCCTGTGCATGCTCTTTGGTTGGTAGTTTGGTCTCTGGGAGCCCCCAAGGATCCAGGTTAGTTGACTCTATTGGTCTTCTTGTGGAGATCCTGTCCCCTTCAGGGCACTCAATCCTTCCCCCCAACTCTTCCATAAGACTCCAGGATCCATCTGATGTTTGACTGTGGGTCTCTGCATCTCTTTCCACTAGTTGCTGGGTAGAGTTTCTCAGAGGACAGTCATGCTAGACTCCTGTCTGCAAGCATAACAGAATATCATTAATAGTGTCTAGGATTGGTTCTTTCCTATGGGATGGGTCTCAAGTTGGGCCAGTCATTGTTTGGCCATTCCCTTAGTCTCTGCTCCATCTCTGTCTCTGTACTTCTTGTAAGCAGAACACATTTTGAGTGGAAGTTTTTGTAGGTGAGTTGCTGTCCTTATCCCTCCATGGGGAGTCCTGCTTTCATCAGGGCTTTAAAAAAATTTCATATTGTAGAGCATTTTGGTTGTTTCTGAATGTGGACTGTGTGTTTTTGTATGGTCATATTCCATTTCTCTGAGATAAGAACCCAGGAGCAGAAACACGGAAATTGTATGCTTCAGGATATGTTTAGCTTTGAATAAATCTCTCTACTAGTTTTCAGAGGATAGCTCCATCTTAGATCCAGGAGACATCTGGCTTCTCTCTATTGTCACCAGCACTTGGTATAGCCACTAACTGGAAAGGCGTTGCATGGTCTCATGTAACTCTGGCTGGCTTTAGACTCAATGTGTAGCCAAAACTAGCCTTGAATTCCTGACCCTCCTGCTTCTAGCCCCCTTTCCCCAGTACTGGAATGACAGACCTGCATGGCTGTGCCAGGCATCTCTGTAGCTTGAGTTTGCATTGCTCAGTAGTTAGGGATATTGGAGTTTATGGGCTTGCTACTTTTCTATTACCTTTGGTAAAATATGTGTTCATGTCTTCTATCTTCTCATTGGCTGAGCTTTTCTAAAAATTATAGTAAAAGGTACACAACAGACTTTGCCATTAATATTTTTGTGTGTGTGATATGTCGGTGTATGCATGTGTTTGTGTGGCCACATATGTGGAAGTTGAGGACAACCTCAGGCATGGGTCTTTACCTCTGCTTTGTCTGAGGCAGCATTTCTCATTGTTCATTGTAGGATCCTGGCATTAGCTTCTGGGAATTCTCCTGTCTCTATCCCCCATCTCTCAAAAGGGACATTGGGATTCCAGAGATTATAGATACTATTGTATCCAGCTTTTATGTGGGTTCAAGTGCTTTTACCCATCGAGCCATCTCTTCAACCCCTATTTTAATAATCTTAAAGTGCCTCGTTCGAGGGCACTGTACATGTCCACGATCACATACCATTTCCAGAACATTCTAATCTTACAAACCTGAAACTCTCTGACCTCTAAACAACTCTCCATTTTCCCCACTTCACTCCTTATAACCTTCATCCTCCTTCCTAAGAATTTGACTGTACTAGATATTTTATATGAGCAGAATCATGGATAATTACCTTTTTTGTGACTGGCTTATTTGCTACGTGTAAGATCCTCAGGGTTCACTGATATGGAAGCTTTTATCAGAATTGTCTTCTCTTTTGAGTCTGAACAATAGTCCTCTGTTTATCCATTTTTTGTCACTGGGTCTGAGCTGATTCTGCCTTTCAGCATTGTAAATAGTGCTTCTGGAAATGCAGGTGTGCGAGCAGATCTTTGAGACTCCACTTTCCATTCTTTTGGATCAGAAATGGCTCCACTGGGTTGTATGCTCCTTTTATTAAATATTTGAGGAATGTCGTGTTGCTTTCCACAGCATCTGTGTTACTTCACATTCCCTCCAGTCATGCACAAGGATTCCAGCTTCTCCTGTTTTTAGCACCTGTGATCCTCTATGATATAGTGTTGTAGTTATACTAAAGAGTGTGAGGGGGCACAGTGTTGAGTTTTGAGAATTCTTTATGTATTTCAGTTACTGGTCCTTTATTAGATAATTGCTTTTATATTTTTTCAGTCTGTAACTTGTCTTTATTCCATGAACGTGGCTCTTTTTAGAGTAAATTTTATACTTTTGGTAAAGTTTAACTTATTAATTTTTCGTTTTTATGAATCAAGATTTTGGTGTCATGTCTAAAAAGTCTTCACTAAGCGTGGCTTAGAAGATTGCCTTTCTTGTTTTCTATAAACACGTTCACAGTTCAGTGTCTTCTATTCGAGTTGACCTATTAAGTGGACTTTTATAGGAGGTGTTCAAAGGCATGTGGATAATAGCTGCTTCAACACCAACTGTTAAAAAGGTACCTGTTGGGGGAAATATCAAAAATGGTCATGGCAAGTTCCCACGAGACTGCCGGCTACTCTCTGCCCTGGCGGGCTGGCCGGCCATGCATTGGCGGGCAATGGCCAGCCTGTTCTTATCTCATGGAGACTCTCTGCCTCAGAGCTCCAAAGTCTCTCCACCCCGCCCTTTAAGTTCCCACTGGCCGGTCGCTACCACGCCAGCCCCATGCTTCAAAACCCCCACTGTCTTCTGTGGTTCACATCAGGGAAATCAATGCTTTGCCGCCATACCTTTCTCTCTGGAACCCAGTCAAGCCGCCTGTGAAGGAAAACACCACACAAACTTAGTTCAGAAACAATGGTAACTCAGTCACTGGGTGCAACAACGATAATCCTAATGTTACAAGCCATATTAAATCTAAATCCTCTGGTGGGGAATCCTGGTGGATCCACCATTGAAATCGGGAGACACTAGTAACTACATCTTGTCCTTTCGCTATCCCCGTCCAAAAAGCCCCACTGTCTCCTGCTTCCTCTCTTCCTCAGTCCAACCCAGAAGTCCTGCTTCTTTGTCTAGTGATTGGTCCCTTTGTTCATTAGGGGAGGGGGGAAGATTCACAAGAAGTCACCTGAGTAAGTGACTCATTCCTTGGTCCAGATAACCCCTCCTGGGAAAGCGGAATTAACATAAAAATACAGGCAGATCAGGGCCATCCACAGCAGGTTCCTGTATCATTCCTTTGGCATGTTGACAAGACAAATCATACAGATAAGTTTTCAACCATTGAACCTGTCTGTCATTCCTAGAATAAATTTTGCTTGATTGGGGTTTACAATTGTCTTTATATATGGGTGCATATACACTGAAGCTCTTTCACTGGGTTCACAACGACACAGAGTCACCTTGACCTTTTGCTAAACTCATGCCATTATATGGTATTGATTTCTGTCTCTGTCAATCTTCTTTAAGCATATTTCATTTGACATTGATCCAACAGTCCCTGGTCTTCTTTTGAGTGATATCTACATGCCATCTTTCTGATTTGTTTGCTTTGACCCTGATATATGTATTTGGCAAATGAGTTTCTTGTAGATACCACATAGTTGGGCTGCTAATTTTTTCTCTGCCAATTCTCATTTTTTGCTTGGTATATTTAAACCATTTACATTTAGTGTAGTTGTCATTAGGTTAGAGTTCAAGACTATCGCTGTTATTATTTTCTTTATTTTCTCTTTTGTTTTTGCTTTATTATGTCAGTTTTGCTGAACACATGGGATTTTAAAGAATCAATTTTCAGGATGGTGGAAAGGCCATTCATGAGAGTGTGTTCAGCTTAAAAAGGTAATTATTAAAGGCATAAAGAGAAGATGTTTGGAATAAATTTTCTTTGGTCCATTCCGTTCACAGAACTTCAATGTTGAGCAGATAATTGCCAAGGATATCCTAGTTGTCACTCTTTTCAATAAAGCTAAAATGGCCTCTGTGCTAGTTATGGTTCTGACAGGCTCCTCTGAGAGTCACTGCCAGGCAACAATGTAGGCAGCCTTCTTCCTTGAGACTCTGGCTTTATTTTCTGTTTGCCAGCACAGATACTCCCGAATCCACTCTGATTCAGCCAGTTCTCATGGGTTCAGTTCTATTAGCAAAAAGAATAGAGGCCAACATATCTATGCTCGGTTTCAAAGGAGTACAACCCCATTTGCTGAGACAATGTTATGGAAAGATAACCACACAATCTCACTGTTGGTACACCTGGGTATGCTGTGATTCTCTCTCTGTGAGCTCGGTAAATGTCAGCTTGTCAGAGGTCTCAGCATCCTGTAAACAGCCTCCAGCCTTGTTATGAGTGGTGATTGTTAGGCTTCTGATTCACTTATTTTTACTTGTTTGAATGGCTTGCCTGCATGCACATATGTGTATCATGTGTGTGCCTGATGCCCTCAGTGTCCAGAAGAGGGTGCTGAAGCCCCTAGAATGGAAATTAAGGAATATTGTGAGCTGCCATGTAGGATCTGGGAACCAATCCCAGATCCTCTGGAAAAGCAGTAAATGCCTTTAACCACTGAACTATCTCTCCAGTCCTGCCTTACAGTGTTTTGACAGAGTCAAAGCCTTGTAAAAAGAAGCTGCTGATTGATGCAGGGCAATGCTTTATCATCGAGGCAGAGACACTGAGTCCCTTCTGTCCCCCAGCAATCTCACATAGGTCTGATGTGTCAGCCACCAGCTGTCCTTGCACAAAGCAAGAGAGGGGCAGAAGCTTTCCATGGTGCTTTCACTGAGTAAATACACCAATGAGTCCTCCTCCCTCTCCCTAGCAAAAGGCACCACAGCTGCCTCTCCACTGAGCACTAGAGGGAGAGACATGTAGAGGTGAGGATGGAGGCAGGCTTTGGTTCTAGAAGTTTCCCCGCGCCTGCCCCAGGGCTGTGATGGCTCTCCTGGGCCAGGCCTGCCAGTGTTTCACCTCCATCTGTTCACACTCTCTCGTTGGATCCACAGTATCCCTGGATCTCATATTATCCTGTTGAAATTTCCTTAACCGGTTATTTTAACATTAAGAAATTTACATTTAATGTCTTATCATTGTAGCAGACTCTGGGAACACGGTCTCATAAAATGCCCAGGATGCCGACATCTGCTCAGCCCCAGGATAGCTAGACACAGGCATGCATCTCTTTAGCCCCCTGACTCGTTCAAACAGGCCCTCAGGCATGCTAACTGCACTGTTTCATGGCTCAGTGTGGGCGCCTTTCCAGTGTATCTGTGTCTCTTTGTCCCTAAATATTTAGCCATTTTTGCAGCTCAGTCCCTCATCTTTCTCCCTCTGTAACTGTTAACCTGAGTTTTTCCTACCAAGGCAATTTTTTTTTTTATTGAAAAATTATGGTAAAATACTGAAAGCACGGCACCCGCTGTCTTTTCCATTATTGAGTATAAGTTCTGAGACGTTCGGTACGCACCTGCAGTTGGGGCAGTCAGCACCTTTCATGTGTCTTTGGAAGTGGAACTGTTCCCTCCCCAAGTTCTAGCAACTACCACCATACTTTCTATGAATCCTACGACCTGAGATGTGTATGAATGGGGCCATCCAGTGTCTGTGCTGATGTGTGTGAATGGGGCCATCCAGTGTCTGTGCTGATGTGTGTGAATGGGGCCATCCAGTGTCTGTGCTGATGTGTGTGAATGGGGCCATCCAGTGTCTGTGCTGATGTGTGTGAATGGGGCCATCCAGTGTCTGTGCTTTTGTGACTGGCTTATGTCACTTGGTCTAATGCTGTCATAGTAGGTTTCCAACACCATATCAGCTCCTCCCCCAACCCCAAATACATGACAAAAACAACTGAAGGAAGGGCTGACTTTGGCTCCCAGTTTGATGGGATACAGTCAGGGATAAGAGGGAAAGCATGGCTGTCACAGAGGGGACATTGTCGTATGACATGGCTGGTCACATTGCACCTGCAGTCAGGAGGCAGAGACAGATGAATGTTGGTATTCAGTTCACTTCCTCCCCTTTCCCATTGCATTCTTGGGGCCCCCAGCCCACAGGGTGTGCTGACTACGTTGTAGGTAGATCTTCTTTTTTGAGTTAAGCCTCTCTAGAAAGACTCATAGAGATTTGTCTTCCAGGTGATTATGCATCCAGTCAAGTTGATAATGAAGTTTAATCATCACAACTACTATATCAAAATGCCAAGGGCATGATCTTGTTGGTAGAGAAATGAGGTTTATTTAATTCAGGGTTCTAGAGGTTGAATGTATGAGGTTGACAGCTACAGTGGTTTAGCCTCTGCTAAGATCCTAATAAGTTGGGTGTCACCGGTGACCAAAAGTGGGGGGAAAGGATCATACGTGTATAACTGTAATAGACTTTCTATGCCTGCCCCAGCTCTGAATAAAGACACGGAGACTTGTATTTTTTAATTATAGTTCTAGGTCTTGCTTACTCTTACTCCCAACTAGCTCGTATAACTTAATTAACCCGTTTATTCTAATCTAAGTTCTGCCATGTAGTTTGTTAGTTGTCTCCTCTCCTGCCCCGGCCTGCTCATTCCTCAGCATCTCCCTTGTGAACCCTCCCACTTCTGACTCCCACCCAACTCTTTCCTAGAGTTCCTATCTCTGCTGAAGTCCTGCCTATTCTCTCCTCCTTTGCTATAGCTATCAGCTTTTTATTGGACCAATCAGAAGGTGGGAGAGGAGTGTTTTTATTGGACCAATCAGAAGGTGAGAGAGGGAGTGTTTACAAAATAAGATGTAGCCACATGAATAACAATACCAAAGCCCAGTCTGCGCTCAACTCTCTGCCCGCACAGAAATCAGCATTTGAGGAAAATCTTTACAACAGTGCACAAAAAGATCACCCCAACACATCTGGAAACAAGAAGTGAGGACAACTCAGGATCTGAAAGTTGGGTTCACTCTCAGTCCTCTCTAAAGGCAGTGCTCCTGCTGACCTGAAGACTCCCAGCAGCCTCCACCCCTCACAGATGCCCCCAACTTTCAGTACTGCACACTAGGTCTAGTCCACCCACCCTTGTGTGATGCCCTCAAGCCACATCTAAATCAGACCAAATGCCCCCAGGTTCATTGCTGTGGTATGTGTCAGAGTTTCCTTCCTTTAACAGGATCATTTTTAAAGGCTGAATAATATTCCTTTGCATGTATATGCAGAATGGCATTTACTAATCTGACAGTGGACCACCTAGGCTGGGACTACTTTTTGTCTATTATGAATAATGATGCTGTAACGTAAGTGTACAAACATATCTGTGAGAGTGTTCTCTTAATTCTCCAGGGCAGACTTCTGGTTCACATGTAAATTCTATTTTTAATTTACTGAGGGGTCATCAAGACTGTGATGGTTAGTTGTAATTGTTAGCATGACAAAGCCTACAACCACCTGGGAAGAATCTCAGTGAGGGATTGCCTGTGAGCATGTCCATGAGGAATTGCCTTAAATTGATGTGGGAAGACCCAGCCCACTGTGGGCAGCACCATTCCCTAGGAAGGAGTGCATGAACCATAAAAGAGAAGAGAAACTGAGCCTAGTGCAAGCAAATGAATTAGCATGTATTCCTTCATTTATCTCTGTTCTTGACTATGAACATGTTGTGACTGGTCATTTGAAATTCATGCCTTGACATTTTCACAATGGGCTGTAATTTGGTAATAAGCTGAAACAGAACTCTTTCTCCCTTAAGAGGCTTTTGGACAGGATATTTTATCACAGCAACAGAAAAGAAACTAGGTCAGTGCGGTTTGTTGTCCATGGTGGCTACACTATGCCAGTCTTCTCTGTGTTGTTCCAGGCTCAGTGTGCTTGCTGCTGAGATGAGCACCTGAGGTGATTTATACCCCAATGACAGAGGTTTCAGACACGTCCCAGCTTTGTTAAGGAGTAATTGGCAAATAGAACATCATGTGTTTGCAGTGCATGCTGTGATGCATTCATATCATATATGTGATGTCATCACTGCAGCCAGGCTAACTAGCATGTCCTCCACCTCACCTATGTTATTTGCCTCCTTTCCTTATTTCCTTAGATGTATCTCCCCTTCCCCCCCAGAAAACATGCTGCCCTCTTAACAGATTCCATGTGTTATGGTTAAATGTAGTTTCCACGTTGGGCATGAGAGTTCCAGAACATTCTTATCCTGTGTAAGGACTTAACACTACTAGCTGACATCGTCCCATGCACCCCCCCCCCCCCGACCACTACTCTCTTTTAGGCTTCTGTGGGTGTGATGGCTTCCAACCCCACAGGTTAGATTCAGTGTGGTGCTTTCTTTCTCTATGTGGCTTATTTCACGCAGTGGAATGCCTTCCAACGAGGGCTGAAAATGAGTCTGCTGATGGACATTGACATTATTATCATAGCTCAGCTATTATGCACAAATGCTGCAATGAACATAGAGGTGCAGCAACCTCTGAGGTTCTAACTGCATTTCCACAAGTAAAAACCTGTTAGGGCCGATGAACAAAGTCAATGCAGTTGCATGACACAAAATCAATATGTAGAAACAACTGAGTTTTCTATACACCATTGGTGAGTTGTCTAAAAGGGAAAAAAAAAAGAATAAAATACTCAGGAATAAACTCAACCGTATTAGTGAGAGACAGATGTTGAACATCAGAAGCATAAAACGACTCTGAACAGCCAAACCATCTTCAGAAGGAACGGTGAGACTGGAGCTAGCAGTGTGTTTGCAGCATAATATTACAAACCTGCAGGAATATAAGATAACCCTGACGGGGACACACATGTACAGACCGATGGTTTGGAATAGACAGCCTAAAAATAAGTTGATGCATTACAGAGTGCCAGCAACACTTCAGCAGACAGTGCTGGGGAAATTGGGTGTCCACGGGCAGAAAACAGACTGGATCGCATCTCACATTGCATACAGAGCACGGCTCGAAATGGACTAGAGAGGAAAATATAAAGACTTGGGCGGCAAAACTCCCAGAAACGTGCACACACACAGTAGAAATGAAATTAGGATGTCAGACATACCTGCACCTCTGTGTTTACTGTAACATTGTTCATAGTAGCCAGGGTATGAAGATAACCCAGCTGTCTATCAACAGACTAATGAATAAAGATGAATATCCAGCCCTAGGTGGAAGATGGTATGCTGAGTGAAATAAGCCAATTCTTTGCTCTTCCCTATTTCCTGGTTCCCATGACTCCTTGAATCCTTTAGGACTTAATGGAATGCTCATTTCTCTGTGCTCTTTAAGAGTCCATAGACCTTGTAGAAATTAAAATAACAGATAATTTAAAAATAGTTGGCTGTGAATATGTGGAAGGCTTTTATGAGGTATTTAATTTTGTCATTGTTACATTCTGATTTGCGGGAGCCAATGGTCCAGTTTTGGTAGATTACACATACCTAAGATTTACTTGCTCCTCCTTGGTTTTCCTGCCTGCTCATGCTGTCCTCCCTGAAGGTCCTCAGTGACCCTTTGTGTTTCTGTGGTGTTGCCTTGTTTCTCCATGTCTGAAACAGACATGGAAACAGACATGGCTGAGAACCAGTGACCTGCCGCCCTTCAATGGCACACCCCAGGGGCTTACTCCTTCCATCCGGGCCGCACCTTAGAAAAGGTATAGAACCTCCTGAAGGAGCGCCACAGCTGGGGCCGAGGCTTCCACCTTTGAGCCAGTGGAGGATTGCGTATGGCACCCACAGCAGTTAGTGTCGCTAGAGGGTTGTTTTTGTTGTTATTGGTGGTGGTGAGCCCCTCAATTTTGTTTAATCTTAAAACAAAACAGACTGAAACAGCTATTCAAAAACAACTATTTATTTCTTTGGTAGTTGTATTTTTATGGTTTCAGTTTGTTTTGGTCCTTATGCTAGTTATTTATTTATGTCCTTCTCATTTCTGTTTGTTGGTTCTTGATTTTCAGATTCCTGAGATGCATCGTTAGGTTGTTTGTTGGAAATTGTCTTTCTTCCCTTTCCCTCTTCCCTTCCCCCTTTCTTCTTCCTCCTTCTCTTCCTCCTCTTCTTTTTCTCCCACCTCTTCCTCTCCTGCTCTTCCTCCTCTATCTCTCCTCCTTCTCTCCTGCTTCCTCCTATCCCCTTTTTTTTTTGATGTAGGCTTTCCTGTCTTAGGCTTTTGCTATATCCCATAGCTGTGTAATATTGTTCTTTCACTTCTTTACAGAAAAATTTCAATGTCTTTTTTATTTTTTTTTGTTGGCCTCTATGTCAGCCAAGAGAGTGTTGTTTGATTTCCATGTGTTTGTCTCACAAATCTTAAAGTTTCTTATTGATTTCTATTTTTATTACCTTATGATCAAAGAATTTACATGTTGTTCTTTTATTTATTCTATCTGCTGAAGCTTGGTTTTGCCCTGACATGTGACCAGTCTATCTTGTTCCATGTACTGGTGAGAAGACCGTGTTGTAGGCTGCAACTATTGAATGAAATGTACTGTGATTTTCTGGTACTTTGGTCAAGTGTGTACTATAGTATACTTCAACTTCAATTTTTTCAGGGGGTGGGTGTGTCTGGCTGATTTGTCCATTGATAAAAGTGCACATGAAAGTCCTCAACTATTTTAGTAGAGTCTATCTCTTCTTTTAGTTGATCTGTCAGGTGTTTGGTTTATGTGATTGTGTGTTTCAGTCCTGGACACACACACACACACACACACACACACACACACACACCACACACCACACACCACACACCACACACCCACACTTAAGTTATTTTATCAGTGTACATTGACCTTGACTTTCTTTGTCATTTTTTAAAAGTCATGTTTTCGACTTAAAATTTATTTTGTCTATTTTACCTGATATAGATACTGATGCCCTGACTTGCTTGCTTCCAGCTTGCCAGTACTACATCTTTCCCCATAGTTTAGCCTTCTATCTATATGTCTTTACTGTTGAACTGAGTTTCCTGTAGGCAACATACCATTGGATCTTGTTTGTTTTTAAGCCAGTTCATATGTTTTAATTGAGAATTTAATTTATTTAAATTCAAGGTTATGGTTGACTAATAAAAACATATTACTTCTGTAATAATTCATTTGGCTCTTAGCTCTCTGACCTATAAGTACTTCACAATACACACACACACACACACACACACACACACACACACACACACACACACACGCATGCACGCACACACACATCCATCTCCAAACAATGCACCTAGAAACCGCAGAACCCCTTGACACTTGGCATCAGTCTCATTTCCATCTTTGGAATTCTATGAGTTTCCCTGCTCCTGGTAGCAATAAAGTTGAGACAGCTTCTATTCAAGCATATTCTCTGTGTCTGGACATGAAGAATAAAATGACCAAGTCAGACTGAACTGGTTTTTGGTGCAGGCAAACTCTGTGTCCTCTAGTAACCTTTTAGGAAGAGCCCCCTATTTATCATCTTATGTCCATGCATTAATTAGGCCTACATATTATTTAAAGCATATTTATTATGGGATAGGACCTGTGCAGTAGAGAGAAAATTGTATAACCTGGTCTATCAATCAAAATACAGAACCACCTAAGCTATGCCCCATGGAGAGCAGAGGAGGTAGTGTGTGTGGAGTCCTGAGTGGGTGTGCGTTGTTGACATGAGCCAACCATGTTAAGGACCAAAGCCTCAGACCAATGAGAACTTGGCAAATCCTTCCCCAGGTGAGCGTCAACAGGATGGTAAAGTCTTCCTCTGGTCTGAGTACCAACGTTGATAGCATGTGCAGAAATTGCCTACTATCGCTCCTACCAAGATGAGCTAAAACTATCTTCTTGATTTATGCCTGAGGTAGTCTGAATGAAAATGGCCCCCATAGGCTCATAGGGAGTAGCACCATGGTTGGAGTGGGTGTGGCCTTGTTGGACGTGTGTCCCTGGGGGAGGCCTTTGAGGTTTCAGATGCTCAAGCCAGACCCAGTGTCTCATTCTCTTCCTGCTGCCTGCTGAACAGGATGTACCTCTCAGAGCTACCTCTCCAGCACCGTGTCTGCCTGTGTGCCACTGTACTTCCCGCCGTGACATTATAGGCTAGACCTCTGAACTGTAAGCCAGCCCCAATTAAATGCTTTCCATGTAAGAGTTGCCATAGTCATTTTGTCTCTTCACAGTAATAGAACACAGACTAAGACAATGCCATAAACCCTGCCTCTCTATCCAACTGTTTATAATAAGCATGCTGAGCTCCCGCGGTGCTGCTGTTTCTCTATCAGAGTCCAGTCCTATCTTCTCGTGTGTCTCTGGGTCTGTCCTTTCTTCATTCCTTTGCTACCTCAGTCTGTGCAGCGCACTGTGGTGCCCCTTAGTAACAAGTGCCTCCTTACCTTAGACCCCATGAAAAACTGACAGTCTGGGGCCCTTGAGTATCTTCACTCATGTGGCCCCATCTTCGTGGTCGATGTGTCCTGGACATGTGATCTTGCCCATGCATCCCTGTTTAATCTGCACCATCATTTAGCTCCAAATAAAGTTATTTGGCTTCTTTTGCAAGTCTGCATGGGCCCTTGTTTTTGATTCTCTGGATAAGAGTCCAAGAACCTACAAGTGCCTGCCCCCCAGCCTGCACTGGCAACACTTGATGGTGTTCTTATGATGGCAGGTGCTATGTTTGGGGTGTAGGGATCAGGCATCAGAGCCCACTTCAAGGTCTCTTTCTCTAGAAAGCAGGGGCTGTGGAGGGAGCTGTGTCACCCAAATGGGAAAGCACGGTAATAAAATGGGGAAATGAGTGGATGCTAGCTAATGTTGAGTTTCCAGCAGAAATTCTCCACGTAATGGTAGTGAAGAAGCTGTATGGTTGACACTGACTAGAGAAACCAAAGACCCAAAGCCATGTTCACCGTCATTCACCGTCAGCGCAGATGGTGAAATATATGGTCAGTGAAAGAAGTTTCAGCATACCATTTACAAGCCTGTGGGCTCAGCTACTTGGAAGACTGAGGCAGGAGGATTGTTAAGTTTGGGTCAACATGGGCTATGTGGTAAGACCCTGACTCAAAAATCCGTAAACAACAGAAACACACCCCCTCCCCCAAGTGCCAAAAAACCCACCTTCCAAAACCGAAACAAACCCTCTGAGCTTTCATTTGGAGAACGAAAAATAAAAACAAAGCCCGATGCAAACACAGAGGCTGCACTTTGCTGACTGACAAGGATGTGGGGTCCATGGTTCTATAAGCAGCTCCCACCCAGGAAATGGCTGCCAACCCATCGTTTCCTCTCCCACCCAGGAAATGGTTGCCAGCCCATCGCTTTCTCTCCTTGGAGAATGTGGAAGCGCACTCTAGTTTGAGGAGTTAAGAGGAAAACTCACCAAGAGAAGAGGCTTTAAAAGTTTTTCAAAATGGGTTTTCCCCAGCCTCAGGTCGTCCCCCATCCCACCACCCCACCCCGCTCCAGCCTCCCCCAGTGGGTGCCACAAAGGCGAACAGCACAAACTGCTGGAGGTGCCATTGAGTGCTCTGCCCACTCTCTTCTTTCGTAAGGGATATCTATTAGCATGCTGCCTTTTGTCACATACAATCCCCCTGCCTCTGCTTCTCCTCCTTCCCAAGGCCACTCCCAAATGCCCTTTCTCTAGTGCACATGGAAAGAGTGATTCAAAACTTCCTGTCTGCCCAGCAGGGAAGCACAGTGTAAAAGAGCCGGTTCCGGGGTGTAAGGGTACAGACATGGGTGTGCTTCATGGAGTTGGGTGTGAAAGAGCAGATAGAAAGAGGCAGCATGAGTCCCTCCCTGATGCTCTGGTTCTCCCTGCTACATAGGTCCTTCTGCTGCTGGGCCTGAAGACAACCTCCAATTATCAAGGCAGAACCTGGTACTCAGAGCTGTTTTCAGAACCCACAGCTCCCTTGGGAAGTTTTCTGAGGGAAAAAGTTGTCACTAACTTGAGGGCAAATTACATCTGAATTCAAGACAGATCCTTTAATTAATTAATAGATTGATTGGTTCATTTCAAGACCGTATCTTGAGCACCTCAGGTTTGCCTTGAGCTTCTTATGTAGCTGCTGATGACCTTGATAGCCTGATCCTTCTGCCTTCACCTTGAAAGTACTGTGATTGTAGATGTGTGCTCCGATATTAGGCTTATGCGGAGATGGGGATTGAACCCAGGGCTTTGTGTGTGTTGGGCAAACACTCTACCAACCGTGCTACATCTCTAGTACCAGGATGAGTCTTTTCAAATGATGTTGGTTCTCTTATTGTGATGCCAAACCTTCCTTTCTGAAATGGAATTTGGGGGTGGTAAGGCCATCTTACAAGGCATTAGCAGTGAATTGCCACTTTGGGTGTCATGGGAAGAAGAGAGGGGAGATAGTTTCCATGATCCTCTTACTGGATCTCAGAGAAAACTGGGCTGGGGATGAGACTCTCCAGCCATGAAAAATGAGCCAAAGCAGGCCTATAGCACAGGGGATGCCTTGACAGCTGCATTGAGAGCCAGAGCCAGTCGCCCACTGCAATCCCCCCTGCTCCCCACAAGCCTTCCATAAAGTTTTCTTAACTGGTCTTAGATGTGCCGGGGGTGGGGGGTGGGGGGATTAGGATGGGACTTTTTACAAGAGCAGAAACCATCCAGAGAAATGCAATGGGAACACAGGACTGAGCTGGGGGGAAACTGGGTGGCTTCTTGAGTTTCACATGACAAGCCAGGACTGTTTTGCAGAACACAGGGACGGAGGGGGAGGGAGGGTTCAGACATCCTTGGGAAAATAAACTGACAAAGGGCCAGATTTTCTTTCAGACCATTTGGAGACTTGGACTGTCACTCTCTAGATTTAAAGGAGACAGTAGATTTAAGAAGGCTATAGAATTTAGACATATAGAAATCTTATTAGGAGGTTTACTTCTTTATTTGTTTACGTGTATGTGTGTGTGTGTGTGTGTGTGTGTGTGTGTGTGTGTGTGTGTGTGTGTATCACAAGTGTGTGCAGGTGCACTGAGGCCAGAGTGTCATCATTAATCATTCTCCATGGGTTCCTTTGAGGCAAGGTCTCTCTCTGAATCTGGGGCTCACGTTCCCTTGACTTGGATAGAAGCCAGCAAGCTCCAGGGGTCCTCTTGTCTCTATAGCCACTGAAGCTGGGTTACAGGAGTACACTGGGATACCTGGCATAACGTAGGTGCTAAGATCGGAACTGTGGTCCTCCTGGTTAGGCAGCAAACACTCCTAACCACTGAGCCACCTCTCCAGCCTATCATACGTGGAAGGCTTTCTAGTAACATCTGGTAACCATTCCTGAGCCATTGTTGCAACTGTTTAGTGTGCCCCTGTATTTTCAGCATAGAAATAGTCAGTGAAGGACATCACAGTCACAGCTGTTGTTAGTTACTCTCTGATGGCTGTCACCAAACACCTAATGAGAAGCAACTTAAGGGAAGAAGGCTTATTTTGGCTTAGTTTAAGAAGAGCTGCTGCCTGAAGGCAGCAGCATGGAGCGTCTGGTTACTTTGTATCTCTAGGAAGAAAGGAAGCAGCAAACCGGAAATGGCTCTGCCCCCACTATCAAACCTCAAGGGCTGTCCCCTGAGACCCATTTCCTCCAGTGAGGCTCCACCTCCTAACGATTCTACAACCTTCCAAATCAGTGCCACCAGCTGGAGACCGAGTGTTCAAACACATGAGCCCAGAGAGGGACATTTCACATTCAAGCCATAAAACCAAACGGGTACCAGGCACAGAGATCGTCTGTGTCAAAGCCCAGGTTGCAGCTTCGCACATTTGCTGAGCCAATTATGAATGGCCACTTCCCACAAGCTCCTCCCTGGTCCTCATAGACTCAGCTGCAAGCAGCTTCTCAACTTCTCACTGGTATTATACTCATCTGCTTCACCTCAAGCTATCACAAACTATTCCCAGATCTCTCTCTAAAAACAAAAAACAAAAAACAAAAAAACAAAACTCAAAACCACCCTAAACCGGGGAGGCCTTTCAGAAGGGAAAGGAAGCAAACAAAAGCAGCAGCAAGGAGCATAGAAAACTCTAGAACAACAACACTGCCTCCTCCTCCATGTTTTCATGGATTTCACTTCCAGTAGAATGTCAGATTCTTTTCGTGAGCAGTGCCTTTGAATCCTACGCTAGGGTTTTGAATTTTAGGTTGAAGGCATTCCCTACCAAATATAACAGGTGAAACGCTCCATTTCTGATAGAGGTTTGAACCTCACAAAAACGGCAAAAGTCACACAGAAAGCTTTAGTTCTGCTTATATCATTAGGAAAGAGGGAAAAGCTACACCTGCTGTGCCTGATAAGAATTAGCTGGATGTGGTGGCTCACACCAGCAATCCCAGCACTCCAAAGGCTGAGACAGGAGGATCACAGGTTGAAACAACCGGTTATATTTATAGAGCCCCAGATTTGTGTTTCCAGGTTTGCTGATGTTGTCTTCTAGTTTGTACCTTTTATTAATTGACAGAGTGCTGGCTTCAAAATGAGTTAGGTGTTTGGGGGGTCAGGTGAGGATTGCCTAGTCAACTGGAACTTGGAGAGGAAGGAGTCCCATCCTGGTAGCTTAAAGCAACTGGGCTCAATTGTTCCACAAGTGTCCCCTCTCCTGAGCAGGCTATTCCTGGGGCTTCCTTTTCCCTCTGTTGGCAAATTCAGCATTCCCTGAGTACCTGCTCACAAGCAGAACTTTCACCTGGCCCCCTCTTCTCTTGATCGTCCAATCTGTGAGCCTCCCGCTTCCTTTACACGTATACGCACAGGTGTATTACAGAGGTCAGAAGACAATGTGCAGGAATTGGCTTTCACCATCACATGGGTCGCTGGCCTTGAACTCAGGTATTCAAGTGTGGCAGTAGGTGTTTTTTACTCACTGAGCCAGCTCCTTGTTCTCTGGATTTTTTGTGTCCCCCAAATTGTAGCAGTCGCTTGTCCAGGCATTCAGCGAGAAGCAGAAGAACAGATGGTCTGACCAAATGTCTTTGGAATCGGAGAACTTGAGGTTAGCTCCTAACTCATCAAGTCACCTCTGGGTGACCCTATGAGACAGTTTGCAATCTGACCTGAAATTCAGGGTCAACATAGCCCTAGTTGAGGGTGGGAATGGGGGAGTGGGGGTATGGAGGGAGGTGCTGTGGTTAACAGGATGAGGCGAGTGTCCCCTCAGCACAATGTCTGCCACAGTTCAGGCAGCTGGTGATATCACTTCCCCCCTGCAGGAAAGGAGAGCAGAAGTCCTTTAACTCTAAAACACAAAAGTCCGTATCCTTATATAAAATTCAGTGAATAATGGCAATTGTTGAGCTGAGACCTTGATAGCTCTTATTTTAGCATTGTCTCAGAGCAGAAACAGAATAAACTGGATTGTTAAAAAACCATATTAACTCTCAGCTAATCAATACATAACAAAAGCATCATTTGAGCAGGCCCGAGGAGCAGAACAGACATTTATCCCTCAAACGAGGGGCCAGCCAGGATGGTGGATAGGTGACTAATATCTTGTCCCTGCCCTCTGCCTTCTGCCCCTGCTGTGGCAGACATCATTAATCAATCAGAGCATCTCATTTTGCGAGCCTGGATTCTGTCTTATCGTACTTTTCATTTCCTTTTTTATCCTCTGTGCTAAAGTGTTTGGAAGAAAATCCAAGATATTACTCTGCTCCATACCAACAGGGTATATCTAAAAAAACAAAAAAACAAAAACACCAGACTTTTCTTATATAACTACATTATCATATTTAACAAAAATTAACAGTAAGTTCTTTGTATTTTCTAATATCCCTTTCCTAAGTAGATGTCCCCAACTATCTCAAAATAGTTAAGGTTTTGATCAACATAGCTGGGGACCAGATAGCATTTTAGGCAGAAGTGACTTTTTGGATGGATGAGTCAGAAATATTCCTGGCCATCCTTTGGGGATTAGAAGGTGGGGTGTCTCTGACCTCTGGTTGATTTAGTACCCTGAAGGGTGTTTCCTAGGTAAGGTAACCACTGTCTGACTTCCTTCTCAGAATCTTAGTTCTTTGAGCATTTTCATCTCCAGGGGATCTTCCTACAACAGGACACTGGGGCTTGGATTGTCCAGGTTTGAGCCAGGAGACAACATAACTATCTTGTCCCTTGTTCTGTAGCAAGTAGCTAGATAATACAAGAGAGGAGTCATGGGGCTAATCCCACCCAGCTGGGTGACTGGTGAGAGAGACTTCCATTTGCCCAGGCTATACCAGGTCATCCAACCCCTCTGCAGCCCAAGAAGCAGGTCTCCTGAGTGCGTTGGGCCCAACAGCCACTGTGTTATCTGGGACAAGCATAGATTTTTCCATTTCCTGTGCATGTCTGTGAGGAGATTGAAGGCTCAATTTCAGGATGCCTGGGCCTGCACAAAGGCTGTGATGATGGCTATTGTCTGCAAAATGGTTCATTGTGGAGATGGGGTGAGGGGTAGGGAATTAGGGCAGGAGTCTTCGATCAATGACCGTTGATTCTCTCTGCAGGAGCTGAGATTGGACTCCGGCAGACAAAGGTCTGATTTAGTACAGGACACTCTGAAGTCCAGGGGGGAGGCAGCTATGAGACTCCACTGCACTCAAGGGTCTTGCTGACCAGCTGGTGGGAGACTAAGGGTGTAGGAGACCGGGCAGCAATGGGAGTAGGCAAACCAGTATGTTATTACAGGCATCCTAAGAGATTCCAGTATAGAAGCAGCAAGCTGGGGGTTTTATTCTGACCTCATGATACCCACCACATGCCGTTAGTTCATCTGGGGACACTGGAAGCTCTGTCTTTCCTGGGTCTCCCATCCTTTGCCTATTTTCTTCCTTTCCCTACCTTTCATTGTCTCATTCACTCAATCATTCTGCCAAGCCTGTATCCAGTGATCAGTGGCTACACTTTATCTAGGGCTTACTCTGAGATAGCCCGAAGACCTAATGTGGGACAGATGGGAAGCTATAAGCATATAGATCATGCAGTGGTCTCAAACCACTTCCGTCCTCTGAAGGAAGTGGAAATGCTGAGCAAGGAAGCCAGTTTTCTTGCTTCATTTGTGTGTTACCTACAATTGAGCATTTTCCAACGTACCCCTCCCCCAAATCCCTCATGGCTGACGTTACAGTAGTTCTTTCTGCTCATCTATAGTGGTTTGTTCTAAGACAACCCTGTGGGAACCGCCAGTTGTGAACCTAAGCTCTATGGTTTTTCCTATGTATGCATACTTATGATAAAGTTTGACATAAATTAGGCAAAACAAGATGAGAACAATAATTGGTAATAGAATAGTATAATATACTCTAACACAAGTTATGGGGGTGGAGATATGGTGTGCCTAATACACATATGACCCGAGTCCAAGCTCCAGCCCTGGAAAGGGGGAAAAAAGAGGCATTTAAAGGGACTGGAAAGATGGTTCAGTTGGTAAAATGCTTGTTGCAAAGGCACGAGGACCTGATTTTGGAAACGCAGAACCCAAGTTAAAGAGTTGAACCTATTGTGTGCTCTATACGTTCTGGTCTTCCTGAGGGCTCTATGGCTAGCTATTCTAGCCGAATCAGTAAGCTAAAGGTTCAGTGAGTGAGAGATCTCATCTCTCATCATAACATAGAGAAGGAATTAAAGAAGATATCCAATACACTGAATTCTGCCTTCCACATGCAGGCGCACATATGCACGTGTGTACATGCACAAACAGACGAACACACGTTGTGTGCGTTGTCTCTCTTTCTAAAACGCCTTGCTGGACTGTGTTCACCTTCCCCTGGTGCTGGTGTGAGGTGACACAATGCCTGCATGATGAAATAGAGGGGTGTGGCCGTGTAGGCTTGTGTTAAGAAGCTTCCTGAAGGCTACATGAGCACAGGCTCTGTGATCCTGACCTGATATCCTGTGAGTTGATAGCCAAGGAGATGGCTTTGACTAAGAAGCCGTGTCTGTAGTACAGATAAAGAAAGATGACTCACATTCAGGGTGGAATGGAGGACAGCAAGAGATTTTATCACCATGTTAAGAATTTAAAATGTATCAGGTGCTCATTTCTGGAAATCTCCACTTAATACTTTCAGATTGTGGTTGACTGTGGGTGATTTAAACTGAGGACGGTGAAGCTGCAGATATGAAGGACCACTACACTCAACTCTTCCCTGTAACTGTTGCTGCCTTGTGCCCCAGCTGCTAGGCACCTCCCTGGCTTTGGGAAGGAGGGACTGAGATTCTGGCCCAAGTCTCTGAAATGTTGAGTCAAGATTTTCTGGTAACTAGTTAGGCTTTGGTTTTGCACTCCAGACTGGTTCTTGAGCCACAGAGTTTTGTTTCTGCACAAATACATACTCTAATTTTCATTATGTCATAATTACATACCGTGGGACACCCTCTGGGCCTGTTCTATCGTTTTCATTTATCTGTTAAGACTCAGAATTAGATAGCTATTCACGGTCATGATTCTATCCTGACTACCTCCCACCATGGTCTCTACTTAGCTCCAACAGCTGTCTCGTGTTACATTTGCTTTGTCTCATATTATTATGGCCACTTTGAATTTATGTTCTCATGGTATATCCTTTTAACCTTCCTCTGTTCTTATAAGATACCATTACATGCTGCTTTTTGATTCTAGGAATTCCTGTCTTTTCACTGGAATTTTTGGTTCGTTTACATTTAGTGTGATTTATTGATTTGGTTGATTTTGAACTTATGATTTTGCTATGTGATGCCTATGTTACCTTCTTGTTACTTTTTGTTTTCTTCCCTACTTTTCTGCCTTCTTTGGATTGTTGAAACTTTTTAATATTCTAGTTTTATATGGTACTGGGAATGGAACCAGAGACTTACAGATGCCAGGTAAGTACCCTACCACTGAACCATGTTCCCAGACAATATTCTAGGTTTTACTCATTTACAAGCTTTAAAAATATATATGTCTCTTTTAAGGTAATTGTTTTAGGAATGCCTAATTACATTTTTAATTACTTAATTAATAAACAGGATCCTCTGATGTAACTCAGGCTAGCTTCAAACACTGCGAAATCCTGAGTGTGAGGATTTTAGATGTGCACCGCCATGTCTCAAGCACAAGACATTTAAAAGTCTGTGTGTGTGTGTGTGTGTGTGTGTGTGTACACGGGTAAGTTGATATAAGTGTGGTTGTATGCACGCTATGTTGTTCATATAGAGGTCAGAGACAACCTTGAGAGCTGGGCCTTGCCTTTTACCATTTGTGAAGTGTCTTGTTGCCTACTTATGCACATGCTAGGTTAGCCAGCCCACAAACTTCTGGTGAATCCTCTGTCTCTGCTTCCCACCCCTTTATAGAATTGCTGGGATTCCATACATGTCATACTGTGTCCAACTTTATGTGGGTTCTGGGGATCTGAACTCAAGTCCTCAGGCTTATGAGGCAAGCATGCTTCTCCCATTAACCCATCTGGCCGGCTGATCATGTGATCTTACATTGTCAAAGATTACCTTTGATACATATTACGTCACCCATATACAATGTAAAAATCTTTTACTGAATCCTTCTTCCCTCCTTTATTTTACTTTGGGATTTATTTTATCTTTCACATTTAACTCCTGCTAGTCAATATTACTTTTGTTTTAAATAAAACAAAACAATACATTTTATTTAAAAGAAATGAACAATTAAGGGCTATGGAGAGGCTCGGGAAGGGAAGAACTTGAGACCGATCTCCAGCACCCATGTCAAATACAGGCGTGCAGCATGAATCTGTGACCCTAGTGCTCAGACGTGGGGACAGAAGAATCCTCAGAGCTTGCTGGCCAGCTGTTCAGCCAAAGCAGCAAATTCCAGGTTAGTTAGAGACTCTAACAAATTCACAATCAATACAGGAAGATGTTTGGCATTGATCTCTAGGCTTCCATGCATACACCTGCACATCTGTGCATGCGCTACATAATACCTACTAGCTGAAAAAATAAGTAGGAAAAAAGTTTTTCCTCTTCTCCTGTAGATTCCATTTTTGGTCATCGTCGTCATCATCCTCCTCTTCCTCCTCCTTCTCCTCCTCTTCTGTGACAAAAACAAGATACAAGAAGACAAGGCAAAAGCCCTCCTATCAAGGCTAGACAGGGCAACACAATAGGAGGAAAGGAGTCCCAAGAGCAGGCAAAATAGAGGTACACCTGATCCCACTGTTAGGAGTCCCACAAAACCACCAAGCTAACAGCCATAACGTATATGGAGAGAGCATGGTGCAGATCCAGGCAGGCCCCATGCTTGTCGTTTGAGTCTCTGTGAGCCCATATGAGCTCCGTTTAGCTTATTTAGTGGGCCATGTTCTCCTGGTGTTCTTCGCACTCTCTGATGCCTTCAATCTTTCCTTCCTTGAGGTTCCCTGATCTTCAGTGGGAGGCACCTGATGAGACCTCCCACTTGGACTCTCTTTTCATATAATGTCTGTCTGTGGGTCTCTGCACCTGCTTTTATTTGCTGCAGGAGGAAGCATCTCTAATGAGAACCGAACAAGACACGGATCTATGAGTATAGCAGAACATCATTAGGAATCATTTCATTAATTTTTTTTTGCCAGTTGGGTTTGGTTTTACCCAGGTCTCTGAGCTATTCAGTCTCTGGTTCCTGGCCATCTCGGCAGTGCAGGTAATGGGCTCCCTTCTGTGCTGTGGCCCTCAAGTTAACCAAACATTGGTTGGCCATTCCCACCAGTTCTGTGCCATCATTGCCTTGGTACATCTTGCAGGCAGGACAGATTGTAGGTTGAGGGTTTTGTGGCTGGGCTGGTGTCCAGGTTTCTCTTTCCATAGCCTGCAGTGTACCTACTTGAACCAAACATACTAAAACCTAGAGGTGAAGGCTTCCTGAGACACAGCTCAACCTCTCTATGTCCAATGAGTTGTGTGGATGTTCTCCTCCTCATCGGAGCCTGCTGTCAGTTCAGAGAGTGACCTTCTGTCCTAGCATCAGCCTGGGTTATTTAGGGATCTCCAGTGGACCCCCTAGCAACCTAATGCAACCCAATCCCATGAGTGGAGCCTGGCCTGGCTACCAAAGACGTCCAGTTGAGGCTTAGCATTCTCCATTACTATGAGTCCTCGCTGGGGTCACCCACTGCACTCGGTTTCCACCCCTTCAAAGACCCCGATTCCGGGTGTTTTTCTTCCTGACAGGGAGCTGTGCTCCAGTTAGTGTTGCTACAGTGGCCCGAAGAATTTCTGTAACATCTTAGAGTTCATATCTGTGGATAATCAATTCCATTGCTTTTACTTTTTAAATTTTCTTATTTGCCTTCACTTCTGAATTATTTTTTGAGCATAGGCATTCAGAATGTAGAGTTGATTTCCTTTCATGTAAGTCCCTCACTGCCTTCTGACCACCACTATGTCGTGGTAAATCAGGGGGCGTTCTACCCTCTTATCTTTGCTTCCTCTCTGTGTGCATTATCTCTCCTACTGCCTTTGGGGTTTTTCTTTTATCCTCGCTTTCTTCTTTTTTTTCTCCAGAGATTTGATTATTATATGTCATGGAGGAGACCAGTATGTGTGTGTGTGTATGTGTGTGTGTGTGTGTGTGTGTGTGTGTGTGTGTGTGTGTGTGTATAGGGAGCCTGCTTTGTTTATGTTGCCTGGGGTTCATTAAGTTTTTTTGAGTTGATACCATTATCCCATTATAAACATTTCTTTATCTTAAAAATTAAAGAAATTTTCCTTTTTTGAAAAATAAGTTTAGGTTCACAACAAAACCATGTGGAAAATGGAGAATTCCTATATAGTCCCTCACCCCCTTTCACACACAGACTTCCACTGTCACCATCCCACATCCACGTGGTATGTTTATTGCAACTGACAAACCAACATTGACATCTCGTTATCACCAAAGTGCTAGTCTCATTTTAAGGTGTGCTCTTGGTGCCATGCAATCCGTGGGTTTTGACGAATGCCTGCTGACCCGTATCCTCCACCATAGGAGCACAGAACAGTCTTACAGAATGGTCTTCCTGCTCCAAGAATCTCCCAGCCATGTCTGTCTTCTTTCTGCTTTTTAGCCAACAACCTGATAGTTTTACAAACTCCATAGTTTTGTCTTTTTCTAGAATGCTGAATTATTAGAATAATAAAGAATGCCTTTTTGTCCAGACTTCCCTCCTTCACTCAGTAACTTGCCTTTCAGGGGTTTCCGTGCTATCTCGTGGCTTGATTGCTCATTTCTATTCAGTTCTGAATAATATTTCGTTGAATGGATGTGTCACAGTGTTTGTTTAATTTATAAAGGTCATCCTGTTTATATCCAGGGTTTGGTGATTATGAATCAGGTTATTTATTTATTCTCTCATATATTAAAACTTGACAACAGTTTCCCCTCCCCCTTCTCCCAGTCCCTCCTCCCACACCTCTCCTCTCTCCCAGACCCATTTCTCTGTTTCCCTTCAGAAAAAAGCTGGCCTTCCAAACATTCCATAACACTTTGCAATAAGACTAGGTACACACCCTCCTATCAAGGCTGGCTGAACAACCCAGTCGGAGGAAAAGAATCAGACAAGTAGGGGGTGGGTCAGAGACAGCTCCTGCTCCCACTGTTAGGAGTCCACAAGAACACCAAGCCACATAGCCATAACATATATGCCTAGGACCTAGGTCAGGACCATAGAGCTCCCTGACTGTCACTTCAGACTTCGAGGCCCTGTGAGCCCTGGGTAGTTGATTCTGTGGGCCGTGTTCCACAGTGTCCTTGGCTCTCTGGCTCCGACAGTCCTTCCTCCCCCTCTTCTGTGGGACTCCCTGCGCTCTGTCTAATGGTTGGCTGTGGGTCTCTGCATCTGCTCCCAGTAGTTGCTGGATGGAGCCTCTCTGATGACGATTATGTTTTAATAACCATTCCTGGGCAGGTTTGAGTGGACACAAAGTTTTTACTCATTTGAGGAAATGCCACGAAATGCAATGAGTAGATTATGCTGGTGCACATTTAGTGTTGTAATAAACTGTGAGACTGTCTTCCCAAGTGACCGAGCCGTGTGCAGACTCACAGCGCATTACACTTATTGTTGCTCTATCTCTTTGTCAGCATTTGGGGTTGTCAGGTGTTGGATTTAGGCCATTCCTTTAAAAAATGTTTTCACTCACAGATAATAAATGAATATCTTTTAACAGTGCAAAGTGAGGTTTTGGTGCATACATGCATTATGTATTGGTCAACTCAATAAGCTCAGGCTATGCATCAGCTTGTTTTGACCGTTCTAACATGTATGGAGTTTTAGGTTGCAACTGCCTACTGCTGTGTGATGTTGAGTATCTTTCAGTGATGACTTTCAATGTACATATCATCTGCATATCATTTGCATATCATCTTGCCTGAGGTGACCACTGAAGTATTTTGGATTTTTAATTGGGTAGCTTTTTATTGATGCATTTTTAGGGCTCTTTCCATACTTTGGGCAATGCACATTTTATCAGATATGTCTTCTGCAAACACCGAGTCCTGGTCTGTGGCCTGCCTGTCCGTTCTCTTGACAGTTCTTCAAGGAAACTTTCTGTACCCATCTCTCTCTTGTGGGTTTCAATTCTATCCGTGCTATAAGCATTAGACTTTCTCCAAGGACCTTCAGTTGTTAGGATTCCAAGGGCTCTGTTTTCCAACCCTCCAAACTTTTCTTTTCTTTTTTAGCTTCCTGTTGTTAAACATTAAATTTTTCTGCTTCCATTTATCATTCCTGTCTGATTCTTTTTTATACATTCCATTTTCCCCTTTGGGCTTCCCCATTGGTTAATTCACAGTATATATAGTCTTCCTTCAGTCTTTGGGCATATTTCCAGGGACTGCTTTGAAGTCCTTTACTTCTATGTCCGACACTTATGTCATCTCTAGGTCTCTTTCTCTTGATTTTTTCTTGGTTATGGATTATATTGTGCTGCTTTGTGTTTTTATTTTGTTTTTAAGATAGGGTCTTGCTATGTAGCTCAGGCTACAAATTCAAGTTCTTGCTTCAGCCTCCTGAGTGCTGGGGTCCTAGACATTAGTATAATACCACAATGATTTGTATTTTTTTTAAAAAAAAAAAACTTCAAAAACTTTATGATGGATACTGTGGATATAGCTTTGGGATCTAGAGTTCTGTTGACTTTGCTCTCTGGGCAGCAATTCATTAATGAGTCAGCTTGGTCCTGTCATGGGTTGGTTTGGGTTTTTATAGATGGATGCAGAGAGGTCCACCTTCGTGAGTTTCTGCTGAATACAGGTGTTCAGTAAGATCTCCTCTCTCCTATGGTACCACCATCACTCAGAACAGTGACCTCCAATACTGTGGTCTGTCGCTCCTACCAGGCACCCAGCCTTGCTCCATGTATGACTAAGCATCAGCTGGCTCCGCAGACCCAAGCATTCCACTCATCTTCCAAGCCTGCTATAGCCGGTACCTGAAACCCCAGCTGTCCCCAGAGCCAATCTCTCCTCTTCTCTGGTGATACCTTTGTACTGAGCTCTGCAAAGTGACCTCTTGCAGAGAAATGGAGTGAGGGTCAAACAAACCTTATGAGTTTCTCTTTTGCAAGGGCTACAGACTTAGCAACCTGAGAGCTTCAGCCAACCCTGAAATCTTGCATCTCCAGGCAGCCCTTATGGCCCTCCTTCCTGGGCTGTGCTGTATCCAAGCCCCTGGGGCTGGGGATGTAGAGACAAACAAAGTCAGTGGAGAAAAGGAGTCCAGGGAAGGCACTAGGGCACTGTAGGCTTCATTTTGTTTGTAACTCCCCAGTGGAGCCCCAAATAGGGAGGCAGCTGTGTTCTGTTGAGCTCCGTGAAGAGGCAGGAGGGAGGGGCAGCTGGGGAGCGCAATTAGCTGACGGTTTGAGACTGATGAAGTGGATAATGAGAGGTGCTAGGGCGGGTTTTCATGCTAAAAAGAGAAGAAAAAAACAGAGAGACAGACTGTTCTGTATTACCTGCTCGGGCCTGGGCTGCTCTGAACCACCAGGAGACCAGGGAGCAGAGAAGGCAAGCCCAGGCCAGGGCCTCTTTCCCAGGTGTACTCTTGGGTAAGTTTCATCATCACCTGCATTCGAATGGTCTAGGTCCCAGACCAAGCATCCTTTGTCCTTCATCTCCTTCAGTTGTCCTAAAACAAAGCCACATTCAGTTCAACTGAAGTCCACTTTCCAGACAGGCAACCTGGGTACCAGGAGAAATGGGATCTTTCCTGAGAGCCATTGGTAATGAGTGATAAAGCCAAGCTCCTTTGCCTTGCTCTCAATCTCACACGCAAGGGAACTTAGCTTGTGGTCCATCTGTGTAAGGCAGACTCTGCAGACTGAGTGAGCCAAGCACATCCCATTTCCTCAGCCTTGTTCTGGCTGTCAATCATTCCTAACAATACCTGTGAGTAAGGGACCAGCTTCATCTGCCTTTCACATATGAGGAAGAAATAGCAGAGTGTGTACAGAGTTTGATCAAATAGCCTCACTTTCCATGTAGAGGAACAGCATAAAAATTGAATAGACCTCTATATAGGGCTGGAGAGCTGGCTCAACAGTTTAGAGCGCTTACTCCACAATCATGAGAACTAGAGTTTGGATCTGGGCTGGACATTCTCCACCAAGGCCTATAAGTGCAGTGTTCAGCACTGGAGACAGGAGGACTCATGGGGCTTGCCAGCTTCCAGCCTGGCTGAGACACAAGCTTCAGGTTCAAGAAGAGACCCTGCCCCAGAGGAGCAGCAGGGAATGAGAGAGGACACCTGATGCCCCTTCTGGTATCTGTGTGCAGGCTCAGGCATGCACATCTGTGCACATAACCCTCATACTCATTGTCTGTGTGCAGGCTCAGGCATGCACATCTGTGCATATAACCCTCATACTCATTGTCTGTGTGCAGGCTCAGGCATGCACATCTGTGCACATGACCCTCATACTCATTGTCTGTGTGCAGGCTCAGGCATGCACATCTGTGCACATAACCCTCATACTCATACAGACACACACATGTCAATAAATAAGTTCTTAAATCTTTGTACAGCAATTTCATACTGAGCGCATACTATGTGTCGGGGATTATGAACTGGTTCTTGAAGATAAGTCCATGAATTAAACAGATGAAAAGTCCTGCCTATGTAAAGCTTACTTCTTAGTGAGCAGCTGGCCAACTGACAGGAGACCAGTGAGCAAGCTGGGAGTCACTGGTACGGAGGAAAATCAGGTGGGGAAGTGGGAAGTGAGGATGTGAAACACAGTTGGAATTTGGGTTATGATTCACTGAGGTTGTAGCTTTGGCAGCAAACCTGCCAGGGTCCCTGGATATCCTACGGAAGAGCATACACTGGCTGGGAAGGCCCTGGGCTGAAAGGTGGTCCAGGAAGGCAGCTAAGGGCCATGTTTCTCCTGAGACTGAGCAGGAGGTTACTCTGTGGGGTACAGGGGCCCTGAGGCCCAGCAGGGGCATGGGGAGAGAGGACAGCTGTGGCAGTAAGGCCATGGGGACATTTTTGGTCATCGTGCAGTTTGGTTCTAGCCGAATAGGAAATGAAGGGTTGGCACATTTTGAGCAAACAAGCAGCCTTTCCCACATATCCTCTTGCCTGGTGTCGGCAGTGAGACAGGCAGGCTGACCAGCTGGAGTCAGAGCTGCTGGTGGCCTAGGGCCAGGTTGGTAGCAACAGAAGTGAGAAGAGATGGGATTCTGTTACTAGTTTGAAAGCTAATAGATTAGATGTTGAAGGAGAAAGAGAAATGTGTCCAGGCTTACTTCTTCAGTGCCAGGTGCCAATCTTCTGTGAGGATGGAGCCACCTTTGTTAGTCTGAGGAGCAGGCTTCTAGGAAAAAAGAGAAGATAGGTTGTGGGGGGGGCTGTCTGCTGATCCATGAGATGTCCTTGTGAGGACAGAGACCAGGCTCTGGGGGTCTAGAAATCAGGAGGTCCCTGTGAGGGCCAGGAGAATCATGTGGGAAAGGTCTGGAGAATCCTGTGGGAGGGGCCTGAAGAACTGTGTGGGAGGGGCCAAGAGAGTAGGGCCGGCTGGGGGTGTGGGGAGATGAGAACTCTGTGTGTGTGTGTGTGTGTGTGTGTGTGTGTGTGTGTGTGTGTGTGTGGTCCTTGGCTCTTTCTCTGGCTGAGAAGACTGCTTTGTTCAGGTAGGAAGCTGACCGCATCAGGAAAGGACCAAGAGATGACCCCCAGACAGCTAGAGCTGGAACTTTGACACTCCCACTTGCCCAAGGTTTGCCTTCTTTTGGAGTTCTGACACTCTGGTACCCATGGATGGATCTGATACCACGCCCCAAAGCATCCCTCCACCCCTCTTTCTCAGTCCAGGGCAGCTGGTCTGATATAAGCTGAAAGAGCTCACTGCAAACACACACGAAGAGGGAATACCGCTTATCCATCATGTGCTTGGGTCTGGCACCTGCCTCTCTGGACGTTGCTCCTCCATCTGCTGAGTGGGAACCAACTGTAGAGTTTGGTCATAAGGCTTACGAGAGAAAACGCCCACTGCGAGACAGGGCAATAGACCGTGGGATCACGTTCTTACCAGGTCCAGCAAGGTTGAACACATTGTACCCTTTCTCTCTTCATGTTTCCTTTTTCTCTCTGCTCTTCAACATTCTACATGCCAAACGACGGGTCTCCTGAGAGATTTCCCTGTCTCTCTGGCACCCACCAATTAGCATCTTGATCGGGCAAAGTGTCCAAAGATGTAAGAAATTGGTACCAGGCAGGACCTAAGTTCCCCCCTTGTTTCTGCCTGTGGGTGAGTGTTAGAACCTGCAGGGTAGAATCTTGCCACTGAGACCTTGCCAGAATGAAATAAGGTATTTCCAGGAATGAATTTGACACAGTGGGCTCCCATCAATACCACAGTGTGTACTTGAGTGCTATCCTATAGCTTTGACCAAAACTCCTTCACGTAGAGTTTATCTGGACCAGAGGCCAGCAAACATTTGCTATAGAGGACTGGGATTAAATAGTATAGGCTTTGCAGGGTAGAGTCTTCTTCATAGCCACACATCTCTGCTTCACAAATGGGTGGGGCTGTGCTCCAGCCTCACTTACTATAAATCATTTCCAACCTTGGTCTGGTCCAATCAGATCGTTTAACACAAAAAGGAGAAAGACGTGCAGAGCTAGCAAGCCATCTACAGGACGGGCAGGCAGGCAGGCAGCCTGACTCAAGATTCTGCCCAAAGTCAGTCTTCTGTGGGTCAGCTCTCTCACTGATTTTCATGATAGTTACCCACCAAACGCTCATGGGGTTGATTCAATATAACGATACATCTTTGGCACTACATTGAAAGCTTCAGAATTTGGCATTTGGAGAGAGCTGGGAAATGGCAGGGGGAGGGGGATTAATGGCTGGCCTAGAGTCCTCCCAGGGAGTCAGGAATTCCTGGTTCCCAGTCCTGAAGGACACTGTCAGGATGACAAGGCCAGCCTTATGCCAAGCAGCCTCTGGTGGGACACTGCTCGGAAGCCATGCTGCTCTTCCTTAGGCTTCCCCAAGAAAACAATTCTCCAAAAAGAATCTCATCTATTAATGTGATTATTAATCTGGAAAAAAAACCCTACTTCTCAATAAAATGAATCTATGACAAGACAGATGTAATAAACCTGGCTAGGATTTATGGTGTGCCCAGGCATCGCCGTGCAGAAGATAATGTTCCCCTGTAATGTTGATTTGCTGGGTGAGGACCATGTTATTTATTCTGTCAATGTACATAAGAAATGTTATCTGTGTGGGGAATGACTGATGGCCCAATGAAAGCTGGCAGGGAAACAAGTGAAACAATTTGGGCCTTAAAAACATAATCACCTAATGATCGCATTCTCGCATTTGTGATGCACGGTGCAGGCCCGGGCCGTGGTTGCTGTCTGGTCCTGGGACCATTTACCCTTGAGCTTGGCACCTGAGGGCAGCAGGGAATTCTGGTCCCTATAATGGCGAGCTGTCTGTCTCTAGGCCTTCACTCAGGTTGCTCCCTCTTCCTGACAGTTCTTTCAGGTACCCTTCAGCTTCTCACTCAATGGTTTATTTCCTTGGGATGGCAGCGAGCATCCAGGTCTGCTCTCCCCAACTGTACACTGGAGCAAGGGCAAGGGTTTTGTCCCCTTAAGACTCCTGCGGCCACCTCTGGGCCTCTGTTATGTTCTGGAGTGCTCAACATTTGCTCCCTGGAACCTCCCCAAGTGATGTCTTGTTCTTGCCAGGTCCAGGACATTTCCGGAGAGTTTCGGCACTCACTGGGGTATTCACACGGAGCTCTGGCCTTGTCTGCTGAGCCCTGGGATAGCACTTTCCCTAGAGGTAAGTACCAGTGTTGTTGCCTTGCTTCATGGAGAGAAGCCAGGCTCAGAGATCACTCACCTTGTCCAAGGCCGTAGAGCACGTGAAGGAGAGACAGGGGTTGGGTACAGGGTACAGGGTACAGGGAGCAGGCTACAAAGCCTTGCTCCAAGCGGTACCAGCTTTGAATTCTCCTGCTTCCTCACTGGCTTCTCCCCCTCCATGTTCTTGTCCTGACCTGGCTTCCAGATGGGACACCCTCCTGCCTCTCCCACATCTCTGTGCCTCCCTCATCTTTCCAGAACCTTCTTCATAAATGTTGATGCCTGTCATCTCTGTGCTCAGCTTTCCTATTTTCCTGTTTGGTTTTCATGGCCAGGTTTTGACTCCCAAATTTCTATCTATGCATCAAGATCCTACACCTAACTGTGCATTCGCAAGTAGACAGCCCGCAGGCATTTCCAAACCAAATTACCCATCACCACCTGTATCCACCGCTATCCCATAGTCCTGTTCTCTGTGGTTGGACCCTCTCCCATCTGCTCACCTGCACATAGAGCTCCAAACCTGAAGGCAGTCATGATCTACCCACCACCTATCCCTCCATGCTTCTGTAGCGGCCCCTTCTTGCCTGTCTAGAGTCATCTGCCCATCACTGTCCCTCTAGTCCAAGTCATTGGCATCTGTCTCATTTTTAAGGCTCAGCAGTGACATCACAGACCTTGATCCCTGATCACTTTCCAGAAGAACTCTGGGACTATGCCATTGTACCCTGGAGTGCTGGCCTTTTAGAAGAAATGGTTGTTAAAGCCATCTCCTGCCATTGTTGAGCTTCCCCAGAGCAGAAGCTTGGTCTGTTGGTCCTGAAGCAGGAGATGCCCAGGGACTCTGCTAAGCAAATGAAACAAAACCAGGGTGTGGCCCAGAGGAACCAGAGGGAGCTGGAGAGAACAGCAAGACCACAAAAAGCTGCTTTCAGGCTCTTCTGGACACCAAGAATGTTCCAGAACTGTGGGAAGGGTAGAGACTCAAGGCAGACACCAGAAATAGTAATAATAATAATAATAATAATAATAATAATAATAATAATAATAATTCTTCCTCCTCCTTTCTAGAGAGTGTCTTAGCATTCTATCCCATGTTAGCCTTGAACTCTAAATCTTCTTGCTTCTGTGTCCTGAGTGCTGAGATTCTAAGTCCCTGTCACCCACCTGGCAGGAATACATCCTTTGAGACACCCTGGGACATGGATTAAAAAGCACAGCTAGGGAGGTGGAGGCCAAGGCTAAAGCGGAGGCCAAGGCTAAAGCGGAGGCCAAGCCATGGAGGACAGAAGGCAAGCTCTGGTCCTAACAATGTGAGGAGACGAGAGTCCAGGACGAGGTCCCTACTAAGTTGGTTTCTAGGACCAGGCAAGACATGGCAGTGACTTGGAGGCAAAGGCCAGTCCTGGAAAAGGCCAGCGCTGGTCAAGGTGGTAGAGATAGGGCAGGAACTTACAACTCTAAGACACTCAGATCCAAATTCGAGGGAGATCTTGGATCTGGGGCCATCATAGGGGCCAGATAGAGAGTTTTAAGACCAGCCACGATGACTGACCAGGGACCCTTGGATTTGAGTCTGCAGAGTGTGACTGGATCATGTCTGCAAAAAGTGGAATTCACCTCAGATGACTGAAATGAAGGAACTGGAATCAAGGAATACCTTATGGACATAAAGCAAAATTAGGGGAGCTGACAAGGGCTCCCCAGAGAATCACAAGAGTCCATTCCATCCTTTTGTGTTGTAGTGTGCATGGAAAAACCAATCTGAAGCAAAGTTACCAACACCCTTCTCTGAACAAAGCAGTTAACGTGTATGAATGGTACTTGCTGTCATCATGAGGCCGCATGCATGGAACAGAACTTGTCCCACACCAGGGCAGCATCTGCACATACACAATTTTGGTTAAACCTCACTTCAGCCATCTGAGGTGCTGCTTTTATTATCCCCCAATTATACAAGTGGGGAAACTGAGGCTCACAGAAGAAGTGTGTTGCCTTAGGCCACAGGGCAACAAAGAGATGGAGTCTCTGTATGTGACAAGTCGGCTAATGGAGGTTAAAGGGGAACAATGCCCCTGCACCGCTAAAGGGTTCTTTTTCAGCCACACATTGAGCAAATGGCATGGAAACGCAGGCAAGCACAGGGCAGAGGCTGATCGATGTCACCAGCGCTGAGAAGCAGGGCAATTAGCTGAGGGACCGAGACTGCTTTCTTCCCTCTAAAACAATAAGCATGTGTTAATTTGAAAATGTTTTCACCCCATTGTCCATGTTAGGAAACCCCAATGCCATTCCTTCTGCTTGGTTGCTCCTCTTTCTCCTTTTGCATGGCTGGGTTTTTCTCATTCTTCAGATTACAGTTTGGATGCTTGGATGTCAGCTCCTTGGAAGATTGTTTGCCTGTGGTTTGGATGTGAAATGCAGCCCCAGCACCCCAGGGACAGTTCTGTGTGTTTGAATACTTGGTTCTCCAGCTGGTGGCGCTGTTTGGGGAGGTTGTGGAACCTAGAGGAGCTGAAGGAAGTGGATCGTTGTGGGTGGGATTTGAGGTATTATAGCCTAGCCCTACTTCCTGTCTGATCTATGCTTCCCATTTCCCCAAGGGAGCTGAAGAGTCCCAGCTGCACATTCTGACCACTTTGCCTTCTGCACTGGTTAGTTGTCAACCTGACACAAACTAAGGAGAACCCCAGTTAAGGAATTGTCTCCATCAGACTGATGGGCTGATCCTTGGGCATGTCCGTGGAGTATTTTCTTCATTGCTGATTGAAGTCAAAGGCCACTGTGGTTGGTACATGTGCAAGAAAGGTAACTGAGCAAACCAGTAAGCAGCATTTCTCCATAATCTCTGAGTCAGTTCCTGCCTCCAGGTTCCTGTCTTGAGTTCCTGCCCTGACATCCCTCAGTCATGGGCTATGATTACAATGTGCAAGATGAAGAAACCCCTTCCTCCCAAGTTCCTTTTGACCAATGTCTTATCACAACCACAGAAAAAGAAAACTCTAGGATCCTTTCCCTCGGTGATGGACTGTGTCTTCCCCTGATAAATCCTTCTTCCTTCATGATGCTTCTTGTCAGGTGTTTGCTCACAGTGGTGAGATAATGAGTGACCCTTGAGTGACTCTTGTGTGATAAAGAACAACCAAAGGGCAAGCCACAGAATCAGCCCAATCCAGAAGGAAGAGTAACATGTCCTCCCCATCATCGACGATCTGTATGTGGGTGACTGGGAGGCCCCACCACCCTGACAGTGCTGTGACCAGCAGTGCAGACAGGAGGCACCCAGCTGTGCCTCTGCTGTCCTGTGTTCCTTCTCTTTTTGGACTTGAGCACATGACATCATTTGCAGTTGTTTGTATGTGCATGCATATTTGCCCACGCCCAGTGTCCCCACATACACACATCTACGATTACTCTGTCTCCCAGTTGGTCTGACTAAGAACTATGCACCTCCGCAGTCTCCTCTGGAACCCATACTCAGCATCGGGGCCAATACCTGGCCAATACCAGTGAGCAGCTGTCTAGAAAAGATGAATATGGTCAGGCAGTGGTAGCACACGCCTTTAATCCCAGCACTCGGGAGGCAGAAGCAGGCGGATTTCTGAGTTTGAGGCCAGCCTGGTCTACAGAGTGAGTTCCAGGACAGCCAGGGCTACACAGAGAAACCCTGTCTCGAACCCCCCCCCCAAAAAAAAAAAGAAAAGATGAATATGTGTGCTTCTATTCACTGCAGTGAGGAAATTTTGATGTGATGTTTTCTGATCTTCAATAACATGTCGCTTGACTACGTACCCTCGGCAATATGCAGACTAGGAATCATGCAGATGTGATTATTGGTTTCTGTCTATCGATGCTTTTGTGTTGTTGGAGGGGAGGAAAAACAGGTCATCAAGAGGAGCCTTGCACAGCTGCAGAGAGAGTTGTCAGGACTGGGCAGGAATCTTGGCGCTGCTGCTGCTGCTGCTACTGGGTTGGGTGACCTTGAACGTGACCTTTTCCCTCCGGTCCTGCGTTTCCTCAGCTGTAAAATGAGCTTGGAACAGGGACTCTCTAGGGCTCTTCCAGCACTAAAAGCTCCATCTCGGAGAATTACATACACTGAACTTGTATGTGGTTGAAATGATTAGACTGGAGGCACCAAGGCGTGTGGTGAGCTGCATAAGACTCAGAGAAGCATTATGCTGGGATCTCGTCTTAACCCTCCAGTCTGCATGGATGCATGGCTGGTTACAACACTGTTGGGGTGGTGGAGGCCCCCCATCACCCACATGCAGAGTGGCAGTGGTTAGGAAGGGTATGCTACTCTTCTTTCGGGATTGGGCTTGTTCTGTGGCTTTGGAGAGGCTCGGAAGACTAATGCTTTGGAAGAAAGATGAAAAAGAAAAGAAAGATGTTTTATACACACACATGCCAAAATGTGTGTGCATGACGGAGCCTGGGGTCAACCTCAGATGTCCTTCCGTAGGTGTTGTCCGCCTTACTTTTGTCTGTTTGTTTTGAGACGGGTCTCATTTGCTAGTTGCTCACCATTTCGGTTGCAGTGGCTGTCCAGCAAGCCCTGGCTTTTTTACCTCACCACCATTGGCATCATAAACTCATGCTAATGTGTCCATCTCCCCTTTTTAAAAAGTGGGTTCTGGGCATTGAACTCAGGTCTTCCAGCCCTGCCCCCATATCTTTCTTCTCCCAACCCCCAGCTATCCCCTCATCCCCAGACTGCATAGCATCTGAGGGGCTGGGGCTGGAATGAGAGTCAGACATGAGTGTGAGCTTTCTGGCGCTAAAGCCCGAGGAGCCCAGGGTTCACTAAGCCTGCCTGGGCCACTGCTGCAATGCCTATTAATCGGTATTTAAGTGGGTTCATCAGCTTGGAGCGGCCTCCGTGCTGCTGAGCTCAGCCTGGGCCCAAGGAGCCGGGAGCTGGGTTAATAACACCTTATTTAGCAGAAAATTCCACTCCACTGGAGCATGTTTCAGAGAGAGTTTGATTTCAATGAGGATTGATGTCAATCCTGCAAGGCAGAGGCTCCTGGAACGACAGCCACAGCCTGGGCTGCGAAAGGAGTCATTTGTGGTGACTGAAGGGAGGCATGAGAAATGTCACAGGACTCCAGTCCTCCACTCCCAGCCAGCAGCAGGGGCACCTGGGACATCCATCCAGAGGGTGGGAATTGCAGTCTCATGGCACTAACTTGTTATAGGGAACTGTGTTGAGCTAGAGAGTCTTGCCCAAATCAGGAGTCCCAGAAACCTCAAGCTACTGGGATACCCTCTCACAGTTTGGTTAACGCATCCTTGCATCAGAGACCACAGTGCTCTTCCAGGAGGTTGACGGGAGCCATGGGCAGTGAGTTGCAGAGCCACAACCTTTCATGACATGAAGTTGGCTCTGAGGTCATTTGAAAGCCCATTTCACTCTGTTTCAGGGCCAGGTGAGGAGGTGGGGTTTTTTGGTGGGAACAGTGGATGTCAGGAAAAATGCATGTCCCCCAAAGGTGGGTTTGACTGTGAGGTCTTTTTAACATTGCCATAAATGGTGTCTTATGAGATTCCTTGGCCCTAGGGAAAGCCCAAATGGTGTCTGTCCTCATTTTGCTTTGCCTTATTCTCAAAGACATCACTTGCAGACTCCTGTGGCCCCAGGCTCAGAAGTGCCCCTAGAAGTCCAAATTCAAGACAGTGTGGGCATATCTGTCTGTCTCCATAGATCCTGGCAAGGGTAGCAAGAAATGAAAGATCTGGGTTCTTGAGTTCTCATTCTTTTTATCACGTGATGCTCAGCCTGCATTTTGCAACACTACCTATGCAGGGCTACACGGCTACAATCTCTAAAGTGCCTAAATTAGCCAGCTCATGAGTCATTGTCTTGATAGCCCAGGAAGGGAGACCGTTTTCCCCCACCAAGCAGTAGTCAAGAGCCAAGGCCACATGCTTCTCTAACTGCAGAGGGTCGGGACTGTGAAAGCCAATGCATTGGGTGCCATTGTGTCTCCACAGAAGGGCTTTGCAAGCTCACTGAATGGGCTCTCTCAGAGGCTTTCCAGTTTATTTTTAAAAATCTCTGCATTTGCTGTTCTTGGTGGAGCTGGCTTAATTCTTCTTCTCCGGCCTTTTCACACGTGTGCTAGATGACAAGCCCCAGGTACGATTGTGTTGGCTGAGTGCAGATCGGATCAGCTGCGGCCGATCTGCTGAGCCCTGGCATCCCAAAGAGAACCAGGACATAATAAACAGGTACCGGAGGACGGATAAATAGGAAGGATTAGACCTGAACAAAAGCAGAAACATCGGAGACTTACAAAAGCTTGTTCAGAGAATTGCTTGGGAGAGAAAGGAATGAAGAAGAAAGCAGCCACTTCACCCCGGGCCCGGCTTCTCCGCTAGGCTCCACACAAGCACAATGCAGAGGCAGCAGCCTCTTGAGAAGGTAGGAGAGGCTGGGGCCCGGCACAACCCATGCTTCCCAAGGACCCTTCAAGGCAAAGCTCCGATGGCCCCCAGCTGTCTGTCGTCTAGGGCCAAGGTGCACTGTAGGACACCCCCCACCCCCGCCTTTCTCTAAGCCCTTCCTCCTCCCCCAGTCCCCCATCAGAGATGCTGGTTCTCTTTCTCAGCATTTTCTGATTTTTGTTTGCTTTGTTTTGTTTGTTTGTTTGTTTTTGCCAGAGGTTAACAGCAGCCTGGTTCTTCCTACTCTCTGGGCCTCTTGCCTGTGGACCTGCTTTGCCCATAGAAGTGAGGCCCCATTCCAGCCTTGTATGACTTATGACTGCTTGGATCCAGGAGAGAATTTGGTCTTTTAAAAACTGCCAAGGTGCTGGGGATGGGGAGACCCATTGGTTAAATACTTTTGGGAACAAGTGTGAGGACCCGAGTTTGGATCCCCAGAACCCTGTGAATGCTGGGAGGGTGGGGTGGTGGTGGCTTGCCTGGAATTCCAGTCTCAGGCGGTGGAGATGGGATCTCCAAAGTGAGGTGGCTAGCAAGGCTAGCCATATCTATGAGTTCTGAGTTTGATTGAGAGAGCCTGCCTCATAGAATGAGGTGGAAGAATGATGGAGGGAGAATCTGACATTATCCTGAGGCCTTAATATGAACACACCTACACCCATGTGCCCCTTCCCCCAAAGCATGCACACATACATGTGCATACCACGTAAACATATGCACACAATACACACAAAAATTGAAAAATGAAAAATGAGACATCATCATCATCATCATCATCATCATCGTTATCATCATCATCATCATCTTCAAAAACCAACCACTACCCTGGTGAGTCTCCCAGGCTGCTCTGCTTCTGCAGACCACGATAGTGCTAGCAGCTTCCACTTGTCCCCAGCACACAACTGGTCTCCCTCCACTCTGTTTTCAATGGTGTGTCCAGGCAGATTCTCATAACATAAAGATTGAACCCTGCTGGGCCCCAGTTAAACCCTGCATGACACAGGAGCAGTTCCAGGTGGATGGAGAGCCTCCGAGCTGGCTTCTCCACAAAACCATCAGAACCACAAGAAATGGCCAAGCAGCCCAGCAATGAATACCAGGCTCACAACAACCCAGAGGACATTTATTCAAGAGAAATGCCCTGGTCTCAGGAGGAACATTGAGCACTGGGGTGTTTTCTCTTCCCTGTGTTCCTTCTCTTCCATCATCAGCTCTGAAGCAACCTTAAATGCCATCAGACTCATAGGCCCCATGGCTATGGGAACCAGTATTTGAACAGTCACTGGGCAGGGAAGCAGGGTTTGGAACTCTCCCAGGAGCTCCGTTCCCAGAGAGTTTTGCTGCCACAGCTGTCTAGCAGCTCCTTAGAAAAGCCCCATGTCTAGTGCTCCTCTTTGTTTGACAGGCTTACTCGGTGGGACACTCTGTCTGTAGACTATTTGCCAGAAACAACCATGGGAAGGGGCTGGAGAGATGGATCAGTAGCTACGACCATAGTCTACTTTATCTTAGAGGACCAGAGTTTGGTCCCCAGCACCCACACTGGGAAGCCCACAGTTGCCTGTAACTCCAGATCCAGGCTGTCCAAAACTCTTTTCTATTTTCCTTAGCATGAGCTCCCAGCGCATCAGAAGATGTGGAGGCAGAGGAGGGAGAGGACATATTCTTCACGCTGAAAATGAAGACAGGATAAATGCAGACATTCCAGCAAAACCATGCTTCAGAAACAAAGACAGTACAGGCACATCCTTGTAAGGACCACTACTGGGAGTCCTCCAGACAGAAGCAGACGGACAGAAGACAGTCCCCAAATCTCACAAAGAAATACAGAGCAAAGTCAACAGAACCATTTAGGTAAAATGGAAAAGACAGAACCAGTTCATTTTTCTTCATTGTTTTGTGCTCCTCTGTGATTTAAAACACAGCGGACCGATCAGCTCTGAGTCTCTGATGAAGACAGACCTGTGCAAATGACCATATAGCAAACAGGAAGGGGCAGAGGTACCACAGGATAGAGTGTGCATGCCATCAAAATTAAGTTGTAATGAGTATAAACCGACTTTTAAAAGGATTCATTTATTATTTTTATTATATGTGTATAAGTGTTTTACCTGCATTTATGCATATGCTTTGTTTAAATGCCTGGTGCCCACTGGAGGCCAGAAGGAAGTTCTGGATTCTATAGAATTAGAGTTAAGGACAGTTGTGTGTGACTGTGTGGGTGCTAGGAGCTGAAGCTAGGTCCTCTATAAGAACAGCGATTGCTTTTAACTACTGAGCCATCTTTCCAGCTCCCAAACCAGAAATTTTAAACTTAAGATAACAGTTGTAACCCCAAGGCATTTGCAAAGAAAATTACTAAAAAGAAACAATAAATTAAGATAGAACACTAGGAAGCATCCACCTAACACAAGTGAAGACAGTAAGGGCAAGATGTGGGAATACATAAATAACTAAAACAAAAATAAACCCAGGATATACAAAACAAATAGAAAATCTCAGGTGATGAATCCCATCTTACCAGCAATTATATTAAATATGAATGGGACAAAAATGCGCAATCAAAAGACCAAGATTGCCAAGATGAATAAATAGCGTGATCCAACTGCATTCTGTGTTTAAGAGACACACTTTAGATTCAAAGGCCCAGATATTATAGATTGAAAGTAAAGAGATGAAAAATGATGAATTATGGGAAAGAAACAAAAGGACAGCTGCAGGGAGTGCACTGACTCCATACAAGTAGAATCTATGCAAACATTATTACTATGAATGAAGAAGGAAATTTTTCGATGATAAAGGGTCAATTCATCAGAAGAACACAGCATTAGCGTGTTTGCTTAGCATGCACAAGACACTAGATTCCGTGCCAATGCCCTCAGAACTAAATGCAGTGTCTCACACGTGTGATTCCAGCACTCTGGGAGTGGAGGGGGGGATCAGAAATTTAATGTCATCCTCAGCTACATATGGAGTTCAAGGCCAGCTTAGGCCACATAAGACCATGCTAAAAGAAATGAAATTAGAAAAAGAAGGAGGGAGAAGAGAAGGAAGAGAAAGAAGAGGAGGGGAAGAGAAGGAGAGAGAGGAGGAAGAGGAGGAGGAGAAAGAAGAGAAGGAGGAGGAGGAAGAGGAGGAGGAGGAGGAGGAGGAGGAGGAGGAGGAGGAGGAGGAGGAGGAAAAGTTGTTATCTACTTTTAATGGTGTACAGAAATATCTAGATAAGATAATAAAGAAAGGTTGGACCAATGTTCTAGAGTAGACACCTGTAGAAAGCTCCATAGTCAACATTAAATGCACACTCTTTTTATGTGCACATAGACCATTCCAGGATAAGCCAACTGTTAAGGGTATGCTTAGAAGAACCAAAACCATGCAAAGTATGCTCTTGGATCACAAGGAAATAAAGTTGGAAACTGGCAGAAGGTGCAAGGAAGTAGCAGACATGTTAAATAGCATGCTCCCAACAGCTGAGAGATGGAAGGGTGTGTAGAATCTTTACGTAGTGTGTGGAAGCATCACCTGTCCATAACAAGCCTGTGGCCAATGACCTGAGGCAGAATTAGAAGGTGGGGTTTTTATTCATATATAAAAAGTCTCAGAGTCATTGTTTCGGGGGCATGTGTGGAAATCCCGGAGTTACAGGGAAGGAAAAATTCACAAGGTCAACTAGAAAATAATCTGAAGTCAATGAAGATGAAAATACAACAGACCAAACACAGGGTGTAGCAGATGCAGTGTTTGGAGGGGTTCACGGTGACTAGCACCTTATTAACCAAGAAGAGATTTAAAAAACAAACAAACAACAAAAACCAAACCAAACCAAATCCAATAAGCTAAGCTTCCATTATGAAGAAAAAGCAAGAGGAGAAAAATAAACCTAAATCCAGTACAGCCATAAGGATCAGAGGGCCCTTAATGTCCCACCAAACCAGTCATTCAATATCTCCCAGCCCCTGGGGATTGCCCACACAGGCCTGCCAGTCACCTGGCCAGGACGCTGACTGTTGGCTGGCTTGCCTGCTTGTCTCTTTCCACCCAGCTGCTTCCTCCCTAGCCTCTCTGCTCCAGGCTTGTCCCACTTCCCTTTGCTATGTGAACTTCTGCTGAAAGAAGTTCCCAGATTCTGCCTCAACATTAAGAGGAGGTGACCGACCTGTGCTGAGCACCCACTGTGAGCTTGGACTATTCTAAGAACATTATATTTAGCTCATTCTATGACCATCTCAAGGGACACTCACGGTTTCCTCATGTTACAATTAGAAGTTGTAGATTTTAAGACACATAGAACTTTCTATTTTAACCCTAAGGCCATGCAATAAGTTCTCATTCAAACCCACGCCTGCTAGACTCTTGCTGGCTCAAGTACACTGGGCCGGGTCAGAATGTTCTGTTCAGAAAGCTCCCGTTTCTCTCTTTCTCAAAGATTAAATCCATCTTTGGTTCTCCCATGAACTGGACACAGCATAGCTTTTCAGCTGAATTCGCTATACTCTTTCCTTTCTTGGCTTCTCTGGGTTCTCTTTGACTCACCCTGAGTAGAAGAGTCCTTTCCCCTTGGTGGGCATGGTTTCCAGCATAGGATCCTCTGTAAGCTTCCCGATACGCAGACTCTGCAATCGGAGGAAGGAGAGTTTTGGAAAAACCAGGATGTGCTTCTCCAGTGGGAGGGTCAGAAGCCAGAGAAAGAAGGGAAGTTAGGGCATCCCTGGGGATTCACCCTAGAATTATTATAGGGAGTGTGGATGTGTGTGTATAATTGATGTTCTAGAACACTTTTTCAGAGTAATAGGGTTTATTAATCCCTAATATGATGCTTACACACACACACACACACACACACACACACACACACACACACACACACACACACACACACACACGATTATATGTGCAGCAGACACAGCTGAGACTCTCCTGGGACCATGGAATATGTGGCCCCTGTTGTAAGTCTCACCTTCAAGTTAGGGTCTAACCGTCAGACTCACCTTATTTTCTCAGTCTCCTTTGCAGGTAGCTGCTGAGAACTGTGTGACTTGGGCTTCTCCAATCAACCGTGTTTATCAGAGGCTTCAGGTCAGAAGAGAACAGCCGGAAGAAGAAGCTGGAGGGTGGAGGAAGGCCATAGGTTTAGAGGCAGTAATGACAAGAGACAAGAGGCGGTAGGTTATGCCCAGATCTGTGTGCTCACAACTGGGATAGAGGGACCATATCTACAAATGCATCGTTCCTGGCAGCATAGAAGAGCAGATCTCTGGCCTCCCCTGGAATATGTTCTCCTTAGACTTAAAGAGAGTTGGGGATCCTGATTCTTGCAGTAGGGAGATACGTAAGGTGTGTGTGCATGCGGGGCATGCATGCACACGTGTGTTATGGGGAAGGTGGTGCCTTTGGAGGTGACAGACTGAAAACACTCGTGTCCAGAATTCCTCCAAGGACTTTGACAGGTATCTGTGCAGCTTCCTGGAGCCCCTTGGGCTGCTGCTACAGGCTGCAGGCATGCCTTCTGCAGGGCCCACGGACCCTCAGGACTCCCTTTCCACTTGCTTTCCCCGTTGGCATCCTCTTTCCATCTTCTTCCTTGGCTTGCTCTTCTGGGAGCTTTCCCTGAGCCGAGCCCTGCTGCAGGGAGCCTGCCCAGTTACATGCACGCTCCCTTTGTCCAATGGCCTCCAACCCCAAGCAGAGCTGGCAGAACCCTCCTGGCTTCAGTCCCCCAGAGTCAACGTGGTTTGGCCCTTGCCACTAGCTCCAAAACAAATTCCTCATGCTGCTGTAGTGTCGTATGTAGCTTTTCTAGTCGGCTACCTCAGCCACATGCCCGCCTGCTCCATCCTGGCCCTCCATGGTCTCCTCTAGCAGGTATTGTCATGTTTCCCTTTAAATGTGCACACTGTGGGGTGCTGTCTGCTTTACTGACTGGAGGATCAGTTCTTCACAGAAGAAAATCTGATGTACCCTTTGTTTTCTTTCTTTGAGCTCAGCTGAGTGTCATCTGCACAGATGTTTAAAAATACTTGTTGCAGTAAAAAGGCTATCCAATAAATAGTGGAGGGGGTGGGGCCAAAGATGTTCGGTCTGAGAGTTGGCTTAGCATTGGCTGCTCCCAGGTGCCTACAGCCACGCTCAGGTCAGGCTCTGCTTGTGGTCATCCTCCTGTGATGTTGCAGAGGGTGGCCTTAAATCTGTCTCTCTTTCCATTTGTTCTAGGCCTGGGTGCAGGTGTAGATCTTGGCCTAACCTTGTAAGCACATGCCCTATCTAAAGCAGTGTGATCCAGAGTTGAATGAGCAGGACTTCTGAGCCAGGCTGTGAGGTTCAAATCCTCAATCTTCCACTTTTAGCAGTTATACTGTAGGTGAGTTAGTGTCCCCATGCTTCAGTCTCCCCATGTGTAAAATTGTGATACAAATATCCACCTTGAGGGGGGGTGGTGTGGTGAGAACTAAATTAGCTATGATATACAAATTAAGACATACAAAAGTGCTCATAAGAGTTGGTCTATGAGGATTTGTGTAGTGGCAAAGGGTATCTGTGATTATTAAAAATAGTATTATTAGAGAAAGCATATATGTATATGTATATGTATATGTATATGTATATGTATATGTATATGTATATGTATATGTATATGTATATGTATATGTATATGTATGAAACATCCACTAGAAAGCTCTCACTGTAATGCAAAGAGCAAAGAGCTTGCTTAACTGTCCAGGGCAACTGTGGACCTGCAATGACCTCCATAAGGGGAAGGTCACTACCTCACTGAAGGGAAGAAGCAGCAGATCTACTAAACTTCCTGGCTTTAAGAGACCAGAATCTGGATGACTCCCACAACTGGGTGCCCAGCCCCTCCCAGTGCAACCCAGTCAATACCACAGCCATCCCAAAGCAAGTGGCCTTTGCACCCTAGCTGGTTCAGATATTGGATGCACGTGAGTTTGAGGCCAGCGGGAAAGCTGCGGCTTCTTGTCTGTTCTATCGGTTCACACAGACATGGCTAGAGCTTGATGAATCCCACCTCCTTCTGACCCCAGGGAAAACCATCCTTCCTAGCATCTCTGCGGCTACAGGGAGACGTGTGTCCACTGGGGCGGGGAACAGAGGATGTGATAGAATTCAGAGAAGATGTGAGCTCCCAGCACCTGCTCCTCTCTCCGTGACTGAAGAGGAGGGTTCCTTAGGAGGGCCTCTGTCAGTATGCAGCCCTGAGTGTCTGAGGAGAGCAGAGACCCCAAGTCAACCTACCATGAACATGCACATGAGCAAGAAGTACCTCTATTTATAAAGCCACAGAGCAGGGAGTGTGGTGTGACTTATTAAGGGGTATGATTTAATAAGGACTCTCCTCTTGGAATTCTGCAACAGGACATGCTTCATGCCCTGGTCATGGTTCCAACAAGATCTGTCATCCACATTAGTGGTTAATGACATGATTTCTAGCTGCTTCCTTTCGACCGAACCAGGGCTTGCCTTCTCTCTGTTATCACCTCGCTCCCCTGATAATCCCGCAATCCCCACACCCGATAATGTTATCTCCTGAAGACAGCACAAACCAAACCAGATCACACCACTTTCTGGCTTAAGTGCCATCAGTTCATCTTCCTCCAGGCCCCCAAGCAGAAGCAAAGACAGATTCCATGTTGTGGCTTGACAATCTCCTCTCTGGCACGTCTTCTATAGCACCATAGCTCCGTGGGCTGCCTCCTTCTCTGCACCTGTCTCTCTCTGCCGAATCTCTTTGCCCTCTCCCCAGTACTCATATTTCCACTTAAACATTATCTCTGAGGGGTCTTCCCTTCCTGCCTCCATTTCTCCATTGTGTCTGATCACATTATTAGTGTCTTTATAGTCTGATCACATTCTGGAAGCATCTTTCTCATTCTACCCATTTCCTGGGTCTTTCCCACTAGAATATAAATGCAAACAGGCACAGGCTTTTCTGTCTTATTTATGGTCATAGCTCCAGGGTCTAGCATAGGTCTGATACCTGGTAGTTGCTCAAACAGAATCCTTGGCAAATCAGTAAGTTAGAGAAACACTTATCAGTAGCATGGTTGGTGAGCCCTTCTCTTAAAGCAGGCTGCCTTGGAATTTGACCTCTGGCCGTTCAGCTAATTTGTCAGTCATTCTTTTTGACCCATAGTCCCTTCAGCATTGTTCAAAGCTCCCCATGAGACAAAAGAAAGTGACCACAGCAGTGGGTGGCAAAGAACTTCTGACTATAGCCATTGTCTCTGGAATGTGACATCTCTGAGATTGTCAGCTCCTTGCCCGCAGGTCAGGCGAGAGGATAGAACCTGGTCTAGTTGAGTCTGTCTGGGGCTGAGTGGGATGGCGAGTGTCGATGGCCCAAAAGAAACACATCAGGCCGGGAGTCTTGTCGAAACAGGAACTCAGCTTTATTGTATCAACCCCTTGCTTATATAGAGAAGGCAGAGGGGGTGGGCACTTAGGTATGGGGAGAGATGATGTAGGAGGCGGGGAAGGGGAAGGGGTAACTGACAGGGCCAATAGCAAAGCTCCACATCAACAATGGCAGGGTAGAGGGAGAGCCAAACAGGCCTTGCTGAGTCACCCATATATGGAAGTGACTGAGACAGGTCTCAGAACTCAAGCCAGGCTTGAGTTTGTTCTCAAGGTCCAAACCAGGGTCAAAATGGGGCCCAACACTACCATTCCCTGGGACCCCACCCTCTCCCCCTTGGGACAGCGGGAGGGGGAGAACACCCCCAGTGCCACACTGTCGGTCCGGTTCTGAGCCCAGGCCCAGAGTTGCCACAGCTCCAGTTTGACTCAGCAACATGGCACCCAGTGCAGGAGGGCAGACGGGCAAGTCAGCGAGGAATCAGGGTGCTGCTCTTGCTGCTGCAGTTGCTGATGCGAACCTGAGGCCCCTGCACCCAGCCCCTATGGCTGGGGCTGCCCCAGGCTGCGTGAAGTGTTCCCCATCTGTGTGCCAGGGAGGCACCTAAGGAAACTGTCAGCGTTCCCTGAGGAGCAGGGGCTGCTCTAAAGAGGAAGCCAGAGCTCTCTCCTCCCTGTGCCAGCACCATGCTGCAACCTGGGGCCCCATGGAGGCCCGGACTGGGCAACTGAAGGGGAGTGGCAATGAAGTCGCCGCAATTACCAGCAGTGGCGCCACCCTGACCGCACTGAGACCGAGATCAGGAGGTCTGAGATCTGGGTGTTTGCTTGTCCCTGCAGTGTCGCCTGGGCTATCCTTACTAGTACAGAAACATCTGGAAAATTTCTCTCTCATGAATCAGTTTATATCCAGTGTTTGGAATGAATAAGAAACTCAAAGCCAGAGTCTGAGAACGAGAAGTTTGTGAGGAAACAGAGTCAGAGCAGTGAGGGACAGTGCCTAAGACTCTTGGCTCACTGGTTCACTTGTACGGTCACTGCTGGAGATATTTCCCATTCTTTTTAATTCTATAATTCTCAGGAATTCCTACCCTAGGATCACCAATGCAGAACAGACTAATTTCCACTCAAGAAAGCAAACGTATCAACTCTTTCCTTCCCAGACTCCCTTGCAACTGGGGCATAGGTATGACCCCAGTTTAGAACAATGCTTGGAAACTCGAAGAAGCAAGAGATTCTCACTGGAACTCGAAGAGCTGGCCCAAGGATCGAGTTCCCAGGAAGCAAAGCAGCACTGCCACCAAAGGAGCGAGGGTCTGTGCTCTGAGATGCTAAGAATCCAGCCGTAGTGACTTGCTCTCATGGGAGGTGGCAGTGGTGCACATCCCAAACAAGTCAACATGTGACCTTGACGTGTGGCCCCCAGCGTTGTCTTTTGGATAGTCCCATGCTTCCAGAAGGTTCCTGAGAGCTCTCTAGGAAGTAGAGTGACTCTTCTCTGTGAACTGGGCATGGCTGGCCATCCCAGCCTGGGACTAAGATGACTCACGGCTGCTGCGTCTTTATTCACTTGTGCAGAAGTAAGAGACAGAAGACTTGCAGGACCCAGCAGAGCACATGCGATACAGTGGATCTCAGGACACGAGTTGGGCACTGGGTGAGGTGCAGAGAATATCTGGGCCTCTTGATGCAGGCCCTGGTCCCATCTCAAGGACTGTGGAAAATATGCTTAAGGCTCAAGGGAAGAGGAGTCGCTGAAAGGGTGTAAACTGGCTGGGGATCACACTGGGCTGCATGTTTTCTTTCTACGAGTGCTTCCTCAGATGAGCCTGGCCTTATGGGACCCAGCTGGAGCAAGTGACAGAGCATGCTGGCTGCTACCTGTGTCCTCATGACATCTCAGGAGGGGCCAACTTCCTTTCCTCTGTACCTCCAGGACTGTCTGTACCTCCGCACTCCTGGGGAACATTGCCAGAGTTCAGTGTGTGAGGACCGAGGGGCGACTGGCAAAGCTCAGAGGACCTCAAGAGGGATACTGGGACTGTCCCCAGGGGCTGTCTTAGCCATGTATGCCAGTTCACTGAGCAGCTTGGAGAAACGTCTTCAGTCTCTAGCCATCAACTTGTGGAGGTACAGACAGCCCTGGAGGCACAGAGAAAGGCAGAGACAAGCAGATTCCCAAGTGATCCCCGAGATTGTCCTCGAGCTCCGCTCACATGTGAAAGCGTGCACATGCTCAAGCGTGAACATGTACATACAAAACCACATGCACGCACTAGTTGGGGATGGCAAGAGGAAGGGAGAGACGGAAGCAGAGACAGAGACACAAAGGTACTCAGACAGAGTAAGGCACACCCTACAGAACAAGTGTGGGCTTCCCGAGAAAAGCCACCCTTGAGAGGCTGTGATGGCACGTGCCTTAGGAGGCAGAGGCAGGCAGAGCTCTGTGAATTCAGGGCTAGCCTGGTCTACATAGTGAGTTTCAAGATAGCCAAAGCTACAGAAGGAGGAGAAAGAGGAAGAGGAGGAGAGGGAGGAAGAGGAGGAAAAAAGCCCCCCAAATGTCCCCTACCTGTCCAGTGATGACAAAATTGGCATGAAGAGATGGCAGTGGACAGGAGATGGGTCTCTGGTCCATGAACCGCTTCTAGTACAGGGGAGAAGACAGGCATAAAGAGAGTCCTCATCGTTGTGGCAATGGATGTTTCAGGAGTTTCAGGAGTAGGGGAAGGTGCCACAAGAGGATGTGTGTGTGTGTGTGTGTGTGTGTGTAGGGGGCAATCCTCACCTGCACTCTGAGACATGGTCAGAGGAACTACACTTCCTGGAAGTGAATCCAGGAGGCCAGAGCTACAGATGAGACTGACAAAGCCAGAGACAGAGGAAAGTCTAATACACTCAGGCACTTGGACTCAGTCCTGGCACGGTTTATGGCTTGGGGTAACTTACATAGCAGGTGGGGAGCCCTAATGGGAACACAGAGGTGTGCAGAAAGCAACCAGCACAACTGAGCTCAGTAGGGCAGGAGTTCTGAGTGCCCTTTTTGCCTGGGACTAAAAGAACTCTAGGCATGGGAGTGGTCTGAGGGGCAGAGAGGGTTCCTTGGACTCTGTCAGAGGAAGACAGAAGACATGGAATGATCTCCAAGGCCATCTTCTGGGAAAGGCCCGAAGGGTCCTTTTCTTTGAGGCAATCACTGCCAGGCAGGGTTCGGGGGAGGGGAACTGAGTTCCATGCCTTGGGGGGAGGGGGGGTAGTGGCGGGACAGCAGTGGGAATCGTGCCCTGGGTGGGGCCAGTAGGAGTAACTATGACACTGGCGTGAACGACTTGAGGGATAAGGTATTTCTCAGTCTGAAACCTACTTTTAAAAAATCGATGTGTTGCATTCAGCAGTGTTTAGTTAAAAACAAGAAAAATAGCTGCAGCCTGCGCCTTCACAGCAGAAAAGAGTGAACCCCATCAATTGCAGCAGGCGAATCGACAGTGTCTTGAGGTGGTTTTGTTCCTTCAGCTCCAAAAATATTAAGTCATTTAGCCCTACAAACCGAACACTTGGTGAGTGGCAGTGTCATCATTTAAAAGGAGCCCTCTGTACAGTGGCTTTCTCCCAGACTTGGGGTGGATGTGCTTTAGGAGCTGGGATCCTTGTTGCCAGGGATCCACCATCTGCTTGCCCTGTGAGTCACCCCAACAGCCCGACCCCATGATGCTTTTCATTGGGAGGGCTCCCCATCTGTAAGAGTTTGGGGGACAACCACAGCAGTTAGTGTTATAATCCACGAGATCTGGGTGTTGTCACTCTCAGCCCACACTGGCATCCTCAGCCCTACGGTTCTTTAGACACAGACCAGTTCAATCAGAAATGTCTGCAGTGGGACTCATTTCAGTGTGTTTTAAAAGCTGCGCAGGCGGGTCCAGCCTATACCAGGGCAATAGTATAGCAATGTAGAAGCCTGTGGAAGATGAGACTGTGAGACAGAGATGTACCAGAGCCAGCACAGGTAGCTTCTACCAGGAACCAAACTTCCACAGAAATGGCATGCTTCTCAGGGTTCAGCCCTACAGGTCCAGCTACTGGATGTGTCTGTAGGGAATAAACTCCACCTGAAGAGACTCAGAAACCTGATGGACTACCTGGTCACTCAAAGGGAGTTGTTTATTGTTTATTTCTGACTACAACTTACACTCAATTCAGGGAATCGTTTTTTGTATCCAGCCCCCTAGGACAAAAAGGAGCTGTTCCGTGTTTGCCTCACCCTATCTTTATCTTTCCAATAAGTACTAGTTAAATCATATATATATATATATATATATATATATATATATATATATATATATATATATGTGTGTGTGTGTGTGTGTGTGTGTGTGCATGTGTGTATGTATACATATATATATATACATGCATATATATGTATACATATGTATATATGTATTGATTTTCGTTGTACTATGTAATGAATCCAGGACCTTGCCCTAGGCAAGTACTCTACAACCAAGTCACTTTCTAATTTACATTTTTACTTTGAGACAGGGTCTCACTAAATTATCTAGGCTGACCTTGAACTTATTGTGTACCCTAGGCTGCCCCCCCCCACACACAAGTTTATGTGCACCATATGCATGTAAGAGCCTGCAGAGGCCTGTGGAGGATGGGATTGGATCTCACAGAATTGGAATTACAGGTGGTTGTGAGCTGCTGTCTGGCTCTGGAAACCAAACCTGGGTCTCCTGAAAGAACTACTCTTAATTGAGGAGCCATCTCGCTATCCCATGGACTTTCTACCCTTCTGCCTCTGCCTCCTGGGCGCCTGGGACTACAGGCCAGTGTCACCACATCTGGCCTGTACATGTGTTTTACAAAGCAATGATGAAATAGTTTTTGTGGTGCATCAGAACTGTGGGCATTTACTGTGACCACATAATAACTCTAACATCTTTCCAACTACGGATGAATTCCGCCAGTGTTTACTTTCTCACACTAAAATGTCAGATCTTTGATAGGTTTCACTGTTTTATGTGCTCATGTGCACAGCCATGTCTGGGTTAAGTACTCCCTGATTAGGCCTGACCCAGAGGAAGAACTCCTCGGGAGCCACAGAGATGACTGTCTCGGCTCTGTTTGGTCTTCCTCTTTTCCCTATTTTATACTCTGCAAGAGATGTCCCGAAAAGGCTGCAAGGAGGAGAGGCTCCAAGGTCAACATTGAAACACAAAGCTGGAGCAAGTTAAATTGTAATACATTTTTGCCCAGTTGTGCATGCTTATAATCCCTGCTCTTGAAGGGCTGAAGCAGCGGAATTTTGATTTTGAGGATAGTCTGGGCTACATAGTAAGATCCAGCTTTATATTTGCTTACAGTAAGACCTACGTGATACAAAGTAAGTCAGACCATGCAAAGAGGCAGGACCTCTGTGATGCTCAGCCATGCTACTTAGCATGAAAATCTCTGGATGGCCCTGTGGCATGGCATCTATACCCAGCTTTGATTTTGGGTGTTGCCCTCTTAGACAGGGTGTCCTTGGGAGCACCCTTTCTAGAGAAGAGATGTTGGGACAAGCTGAGCAATCTTATTCTGATTCCATACCTCTTGGGCCCTAAGGTTTTAGATCCAGGGAGGCGTCCAGATTGTGCAGTTGGGGCTCCAGGCTTGCTCTTCCAGTCCCTTGCTGACCTTCTTCTCCAGAGACTCCGGCAGCCTCTGCTGTGTCTCCCACCTTCAGTCCCTCCCACCCAGCCAGCCCTCCACAGCAGTAGCTGGTCACCTACCTCTTCCAATTCAAAACTCATTTGCTGCCCCTGGTTCCTACCCACCATACCCCCTTCTCAACTATGACAGAGGTACCCAGGCCCTTTACGAACTTTGCCCACTGCCTCAACCCAAAGGAGAGCTGACCTCTGTCAGCCTGGGAAACCCCAGGGTGAACAGAGGCAGAGGGATGGTAGCAAGAGAGAAAACAAGGAGAAAGCAGAGGGGCCCACCTCCATACCTTCAAAACGAGTAATCAAGGAGATGGTGCTGCGTCTGGAGGAGGGACCAGTACCCTGGGCCCATGCAATTTGTCTCCATGGTAACCAGCCTGGGATGCCTGCTTAGAGCTGGTTGCCAGGCTGGGGTCTATGCCTCTTCCTGCTGGTAGCTGAACATCTGAGGGTCCTAGGTCCTCCCTGCCACTCCCCACTCTCTTGTTTTTCTTTCTAGGTTGAGTAATTACCAAGAAACTCTGCTGACAATCCACAATTTGAGGGTGAGAAGATGCAGGCCTTCCTTGGTGTGGTAGCCTAGTTCCCAGCATACAGGAAGCTGAGGCAAGAGGATTGCTATGAGTTCAAGGCCAGTGTGGGTTACAGAGCAAGACCATGGGGCAGGGAGGGGGGGGGGGAAGAGGTAGGGGAGGAGGAAAGATGGAGAAGGCAAGGTGTAGAGATCCCTATGTGTAACCCCAGCACTGGGAGGCAGAAGCAGTAGAGTCAGAAGTTCAAGGTCATCTTTGGCTACATAGCAATCTTGAGATCAGCCTGGGAGATATGAGATCCTTTTTTTAAAGAAGAAGAAGAAGGAGGAGGAGGAGGAGGAGGAGGAGGAGGAGGAGGAGGAGGAGGAGGAGGAGGAGGAGGAGGAGGAGGAGGAAGAGAAGAAGGCAGAGGAAGGCTTCTTGTTTCTGAGCACTTCCAGTCCTTCTCAGCAGTGATAACAGCGGTTTGCCGGGCCCCACCATGCTCCGAACCTCTTTTGCATACATTATTTTATTCCCTCATCAATCACAGAATTGGCAGGGCTGGAAGACCAGGGATAGAAGCCTTAGCGACTCTCACTGTAGTGATTCCCAAAGTTGCTTTAGTAACAAGCTCTGTTTTCTAGGCTCATTTGCTGCAGAGAGTTCATGTTCAAACCAGATACAGTTGGTACTATCCTGATGACACCCTTGTCTCTGCCTTCCCTTTGCTTTAGGGGACGTTTAGGTGGAAAACCACCTGAAAGTCACAGGCTTAGCCATACACTTTAAAAGGTTGTTAATTGTTACATACATACATACATACATTTATTTATTTATTTATTTTTATTTATTTATTCATGGTCTATGTGAGCTCACATGCATGCGCATGCGTAGGTCAGAGGAGAACTTGTGGGAACCAGTTCCCTCTTCTACCATGTGGGTCCTGGGGATCTTTGGGTTGTCAGGCTTGGCAGCAATTGTCTTTACTCACTGACTCAGCTCTCCAATCCTTCATTTTATATGGAGGAGAAATGAAGCTGAGAAAACAGGTCTTTTTGAAGTCACATAGTAAGCTTGGGCTTCCTGGACTCAGTTCCTGACCTACTCTGTGCTTCATGTTGTTCCACCCTGTCTGGGGATATGTGCTTATGTGGACGGGGCTCTGGCAGTCTCCATCTTGCTGCAGAGGCAGGAACCAGGCCTTCTGATTAAACTGTGGCCCAGTCATGTGCCAGATAAAGGGATGTAGATTGAGCTGGTGGGCAAGTGTTGGGGAAAACATGGCAGATGCCTCTGGGGGTGACTGGATGTGTAGCCTCTAGATTCTCTCATGGGGCATCCTATCAAGATCCATTTAATTTACCTCTAATTCCAGCACTTGGGAGGCAAAAGCTGGAAGAAAACGAGCTCAAGGCCAGCCTAGGCTACAGAACAAGACCCTGATTAAACTATTTATTGTTTCCTAGTACAGTAGGTTTTCTATGTGCAAGGATGGATGGTAGCTGAGCAACTCCCCAAAGGAAGGGTCCTGGAGGTACCACTGACTGCTAGGAAGTCTAGGTTGGTTGGAACTCAGTTCCCTGTACAGCAGGAATCTGTCACCTCTTGTGGTTTTAATGAGAATGATCCTCACATATTCATATATTTGCATGCTTTGTCTCCAGTTGGTGGAACTATTTGGGAAGGATTAGGAGGTGTGGCTTTGTTGGAGAAGGTGGGTCACTCACTGGGGGCAGGCACTGAGATTTCAAAAGCTCAGTCATTTTCAGTTAGTTCTCTGTTCCCAGTTAGTTCTCTCTCTCTCTCTCTCTCTCTCTCTCTCTCTCTCTCTCTCTCTCTCTCTCTCTCTCGTGCTTGTGGATCAGATGTAACCTCTAAGCTACTCCTCTAGTGCTATGCCTGCCTGCCTGCCTGCCTGCTGCCATGTTTCCCATTATGTTAATCATGACTCTAATCCTCTGGAACCATGAGCCCCAAATTAAATGCTTTTATTTGCCTTGGCCATGGTGGGGTTCCCCCCCCCAACAATAGAAAAGTACCTATGATGGAATTTAGTACCAGGAATGGGGTATTGCTGTGCCAGGGCTGATCATGGTGTCTCTTGGAGGAATGTGGATGTCTTTGGGAATTTAGACTAGGAAAGCAATTGAAAGCTGCAAGCAGAGTTTAAAGGGTCGTCTTATTAGGAGCTTGGAAGACAGTAGTTCTGAGAGCTATGTGGTTTATGGAAGCTCAGCCCAAGAGATTTTGGGAGGGAAGAATATTAACAACGGAGTTAGAAACCATTCTTGTGATACTTTGGCCAGGAATGTGACTGCTTTTTGCCTTTGTCCCTAGAATTTTCCTGAGGCTAAAACAAAGAGTTTTAGACTAATACCATCAGTAGAAGATATTTCAAGGAATCTAATGTTGATAGTATCACATAGTTATTATTGAATACTTTCATGCAAATCTACAATGAGAAAGAACAAGCCAGTGAACAGCACTCTGCCATGGCTTCTGTGTCAACTTCTGCCTCCAGGTTTCTGCCCTGTTCATGTTCCTGCCCTAAGTTCCCTCAATGATGGACTGTCACCTGGAAGTGTAAGATGAAAAAAATCCTTTCTTTCTCGGGTTGTCTTTGGTCATGGTGTTTCATCACAGCAATAGAAACCCTAACCAAGACACCTCCTCTCTTCCAGAGAGCTGGACACATCAAGAGAACCAGTCTGGAAACATCAAAGGAGGAAGCTGGCAGGTACTTCATTCCCTCAACAGCGTTCTTGGCTCACTAGAAATGTACCTGTGTCATTTAGGGACACTCTGGAAAGATTTTCCTTCCAAGCTGACACTATTCTTGTGGAAGACATGAGTTCTCCCTCAACTTGAGGTCGGCTATAGCACCAGGCTAAAGGTGGCTGAGAGGATGGTGTGGTGGTAGGGAAACTCCTTGTAGCATGACTCTGGAAGATTGTGTGTGTGTGTCCCATGCAGTTAACATCAGCACTAGCAAAAGCAGAGGCAAGGCACTGCCCTCAAGGGCCTGCCTGACGAAGTCACTGACCCCCCCAGCCCCCCGTGATTCGTTCTCTAGTTCTATACCAGTTTTTCACCATGTGCCTCAGAATTCTCTTGATTGTTCACTTTCTGCCCTTGTCTGCCTCTAAATCATAGGCTTTGCTCTTACTGGATACCTAGCAGGAAATCAGAACATGTTTATCGGATGAATGAGCATCAGTACAGAGCTCCCTCAGAGCCCATACTTTAGCATGAAGTTTCTGTGAAGCTGGGGGATTTTTTTGTTTTTTTGTTTTTTGTTTTGTTGTTGTTGTTGTTTGCTTTGCTTTTAATTTTTGAGGCAGGGACATGTGTAGTTCAGGCTGGCCCCAAACTCACTGTGTAGATGAGGATCACTTTGGACTCCTGATACTACTGCCACCTCCATCCCCCAAATGAGTGCTGGGATTAACAGGCACATGCCTTCATGCTCTCTGTGCTGGGACTAGGACTCAGGGCTTCATGTGTGCCAGGCAAGCACTCTACCATGTGAATCACATTCTCAGCCTGTCTTAGTCAGGGTTTCTATTCCTGCACAAAACATCATGACCAAGAAGCAAGTTGGGGAGGAAAGGGTTTATTCAGCTTACACTTCCAATTGCTGTTCATCACTAAAGGAAGTCAGGACTGGAACTCAAGCAGGTCAGGAAGCAGGAGCTGATACAGAGGCCATGGAGGAATTTTTCTACTGGCTTGCTTCTCCTGGCTTGCTCAGCTGGCTTTCTTATAGAGCCCAAGACTACCAGCCCACAGATGGTACCACCCGAACGGGGCCCTCCCCCCTTGATCACTAATTGAGAAAATGCCTTACTGCTGGATCTCATGGAGGCATTTTCTCAACTAAAGCTCCTTTCTCTGTGATAACTCCAGCTTGTGTCAAGTTGACACACAAAACCAGTCAGTACACAGCCATGTGAAGCAAGTTTGGACTAAAGCATAGACAGTGCTTGAGTAGTGGAGGTGGGGTGGCGTGGTACCCTTGGAAGAGCTGTGGGGGAGGGGTGACTGGGGATAAGGGGGTTTGGGTTTTATTCAAATGGAATACCCAGGTCTTTAGTTACCCATTAGGTCTCTAGGGATACATATTCTGGGGTGGGAAAATAAGAGGTGCCCATACTGAGAAGACATGGTGACCTGTCCGCCTTTCTAAAATACCTTGGAACCAAGACCAGAGAGAGCTAGAGAGACTCAAGTCTCCAGTGTAGTCATGCCTACTGGCTCCCACAGTCTTGTATATGCTTATGTATAAAGTTGTCACCGTAGCCAACTATAAGCACAAGGTCACCATAGCCAGGATGAGACATCTTCCTGGCCCTGAGAGAGAGGCAGGAGGCAGCGTCTAGCTTCAGAATCTTCACTCTGGGTGGCTCCATGGGCTGAGGAGTCTCTCATCTTGAGTCTGAAGAAAAGCTGCAGTAAGGTTGGGGGTTGGGATGGGGAGAGAGAAGTCCTTCTGGGATGACTTTTGTCAGTGACTTCCTAGCCTCGGCAGCTCGAGGAAGCATCAAGACAGACACTTTGAGAGGAATCGTGGCACCTGGATATTGCACGATGTAATGGAACCAGCCAAGTGGTAAATGTAGCTTTTAAATAGGTTTTGTGTTCTCCATTAACTGCCCTGATGTTGATTAGCCCTGACACCTAAGAAGGGGCAGTCAGCAACTTTCCCCAGGTTGTAAGGGCTCAGCTGGTCCATTCTTCTATTGGCCAGCACTGCAGGGAGACCCTATGAGGTAGGGAAGGATGGATTGCCTCTAGGGGTAAACAGGGCACGGAAGGACGCTGGCAGGCCTCTGGTGGGCTGTCCCAAGCTCCTCCTCTCTTTATCCCTTCTCCTGAGGCTTCTCTGAGATGGGGTTGAGCATGGACATCTGCAGGGAGCTGTAGGAGCATGGCTTCCTTTTGCTGTCTTGGTGTGGCAAAGGACCACATTTACAAAGGAGATACTTGGTCTGGTGACCTCCTTGGAATGGAGTCATCCACCATGACTTGGACGCCATGAAGGGATTTTTTGGAATTTTCTAGATGCATCTTTGAGCCCAGGTAACTTGATCCTTAAGAGGCAAGAACTGGTGAAATCTCCCAGACTATCTGGTCACTACAAAGCGTTTTCCAAAGCAAAGATTAAGACAAACCTTGGATGCGGGCAGTGGTGGCGCACGCCTTTAATTCCAGCACTTGGGAGGCAGAGGCAGGTGGATTTCTGAGTTCGAGGCCAGCCTGGTCTACAGAGTGAGTTTCAGGACAGCCAAGGCTATACAGAGAAACCCTGTCTCGAAAAACCAAACCAAACCAAACCAAAACGAAAACCAATGACAACAACAACAACAAAAAGACAAACCTTGGAAGATTCCAGAAATTTGATAACTCTCATGTCATCCACCTTGATGGAGCAGCAGAGAAGATTACAGGGAGAGGCTGTGGCTGTGGCCGTTGGTGAAGTGCTTATCTAGCACACCCAAATTCTGGCCTTGATTCCCCAACACTACTTAACCAGGCATGCCTGTAATCCCAGCACTCAGGATGTGGAGGCAGGAGGATCAGAAGTTCAAGGTCATCTTCAATGACTTATTGAGTCCAAGGCCAGTCAAGGATATTCTTGAACGGAGAGGAAGTAGAATGTACCTTCTGGCTTGTAGAAGGAGAAGAAGCTCAAAGAAAGCTATCCAGGCAAAGGAGGAACTCGAAACTCTTAGCCTCAAGCTGTAGAACCCAGAGGAAGCCAATGGGACGTTCCTCCACTTCCCGTTCTCAGGAGACATCTCAGGATTCCAGCTTCTGTCCATTGCCCAACAGAGGACTGGGGTCAGAGCACTTGAGAAAGGAGAATCAGTCTTTCAGAAAACTTCATTTTGCTGACCCTCCCTTGCTCAGCCAGGGGCTGGAGGAAGCTGTGAAGGCCATAGAAGTTTAAAAGGAGTAGCTGCTCCCTGCCTGCCTCACTGTCCCCTCAGTCTCTAAAGCCCCACCCTCTGCCCTGACATCACCTTCTGCTGGGGGAAACCCTTGTTACAGAGCAGGTTTTAAACTCTGTTCCCTTTGACAGCAAAGCTCACTCTTCCATCACCCCCCCCCATGCAGTTCCTGCATAAAAGCGCTCATCATGACAGAATCTATGAAATAAAAAAAAGTTGAAATAACCTAAATGTTCAACAATTAGGGGGATGTTTAGTAAATCACGGTGCATTCATTTGTTAGAACATTACACAGACATTAAAAATGATCGTTACGGAGACTGTATAGCAACCAGGGAAAGGTTTATGAGGAGACACTAAGTGGAACCACAATGCAGATGCTACAATTGCTTTGATTGCAACAAGGGGAAATAAGTCAGTGTGTCAACAAGGGCAGTGAGATAACGCACAGGAGTGAGAGATGGCTTGGCAGGGTGCAGCAGCTCTGTGTGGCTTTTTTTTTTTCTCTTTTAAAACAATTTGTTTCTCTGTTATTCTCTCTCCCTGCCTGCCTGTCTCCTTCCCTCCCTCCCGTTCTCCCTCTCAGGATTAGTGTAGAACATGCAGAATATAAAACCAGACAAGGTCAGAGGCTGAGCAGTGTCCCTAACGGGAACCCGTAGACCACGGTGCTCATCCGTCACGTGAAAGGACTCCAGACTCACACGCAACTGCGTCAGAGTTGGATCCAGAGCTTCACTGTTACAGATCACACTGTTACTACTAACTGTGTGATCCCAGGGCCTGGCCCAGAACAAGTATCCCAAATTTTGCAAAAATATAGTTTGGAGGCTGGCAAGATGGCTCAATAGATCCTGGATAGTATTATATCAAAGAGAAGAGATCCTCAATTGAGGTTCAATTTCCATAAGATTAGGAAGGCATTTTCTTAATTAGTGGTTGACTGGGGAGTGCCCACCCATTGTGGATGGTGCCATCCCTGGGTTGGTAGTCCTGGGTTCTGTAAGAAAGCAGGCTGAGCGAGCCATGGGAGCAAGTCAATAAGCAGCACCCCTCCATGGCCTCTGCATCAGCTCCTGCCTCCAGGTTCCCGACCTGCTTAAGTTCCTGTCCTGACCTCCTTGATGATGATGTGGAGGGGTAAGCTGAATAAACCCTTTCCTCCCAAGTCACTTTGGTCACACTGTTTCATCACAGCAATAGAAACCCTCACTAAGACAGCAGGTAAAGGTGCTGGCTGCCTGATGGCTTGAGTTCAATTTCTGGGCCCTACACAGTGGAAGGAGAGAACCAAGCCCTTCCCTCGTGCCCCTCCCCCCCACCCTCTGACCATACACATGTGCCCTCCAATTGAAAAGAATTAATGCAATCATACATTGAAGATAAATAAACTCAGCATAGTATATGCACATGTTTGTTTTTGTGTGTTGTGTATAGGTGTGTGCTCAGGTATCAGTGTATCTGTGTGTGTATGTTATATATGGCTGTGTGCAGAGCTATGAGGGTGTATGTATATGTTGTATATAGGTGTATTCTCAGGTATGAGTGTATGTGTTTGTGTGTGTGTGTGTGTGTGTGTGTGTGTGTGTGTGTGTGTGTGCACATATATGGAAGGCTGAGGTCGTTAAAGCTGGGTACCTTCCCCAATCACTGCCTACTTATTTTTATAAATTGTGGCACTTTTTTTTTTTTCAAAATAAAATCACACTTTCAGGGCTGGAGAGATGGCTCTGCTGTTCAGAGCACTCACTGGCTGCTCTTCCAAAGAACCTAGGTTTATTTCCCAGCACCCACAGATTTACTTACTCACAACTGAAACTCCAATCTCAGGGGATCTGATGCCCTCTTCTGGTCCACAAAGGTACCAGGCACACAAAGGGTGCACACATGCATCCAGGCAAAACACTCATACGCATACACCTAAAAATAAATTTTTTAAAATCACATTTTCTTTTATTTAGTGGGGATGCAGGCATGCTTGTGTGCCATGGTAGTTGAGTAGGGTTCAGAAGAATATCTGTGAGACCCCTTCTCTCTATCTAGAGATTGAACTCAGGCCATCAGACTCAGTGGCAGGTGCATTTACGCACTGAATCACCTTGCCAACCCTTCACTTTATGTTTTGGGACAGGGGCTCCCTCTGAGCTGGAGCTCATTGATTCCCCCAGGCTGGCTAGCCACTGAGCTCCAGGGATCCACTGTCTACTCAGGCCTGCAGCACCGGGGATATACATCCAGGCTAGTCTTTTACAGGGAGTTGGGGATTCAAACTCAGGCACTTTTCCCAGTGCCCTCTGTAATCCACAGTGGGTACTGTGTGGCTGAGTTTGGTGTTCTATAGTAAAGCTCGGCTCCGTGCTTAGTGTGGGAATGGGACTGAACCAGGTACTGCTCTCTGTGATCCTGGACCATCAGTCTGCACATGTGTGGCTGTTTCTCTGGTCAGATGTTAGCTGGTGTTCTCCCCGCCTGAGTCTATGCCTCCATCAGACTGTCTACAGCTCCAGGTTCTTCATCAGTGGGAGATTTTTAAAAAAAGTAATGACACTGGAATTCCTGGATGTGAGGAAGAGAAGGAACGAGAACAAGTTCCCGAGCCCCAAGCAGAGAAGGTGGGTGGCACACCAGCCCTGACACCAGCCTTGACTGAGTCATGACCCTGGTCAGCAGCAGCAAGACCTGCCATATATTGGGCTGAGAAGGGGTATGTGAAGACTCAGTGGCCTCAGTGAGCACGGAAACCAGGACTGAGGCTGATGTCACTTGCTGAGATACTTTATAAAGTGTAAAACATGGCTTTGGTAGTTTTGTAGACGTTCCTCCAAATGATCAGCAGAGTGTGTCCAACAGGAAACTATCTGTGATGGCTCCATTTCTGACGCTACCTTGTGCTTCCTCTATTTTCCTATTTCTGTTTCTCTGTGTTCAAGTACTCCCCCTTTTTTCCCACTCCTCCTCCCTTCCTCTCTTTCTCCCCTCTCCCTTCCCTCCCTTTCTCCCCCTCCCTCCCTCCCATTCCCTCTCTCTTCCTTCCTTTCTTCTCCCTCCCCCTCCCTCCCTTTCTTCCCCTCCCTCACTCTTCTCCTTTGTTCCCTCTTCCCCTTCAATCTGTTTTTCCTTGTGAGAGAAAAAAAAGCTATTCAATTTTCTTTAAAAATTAATCAATTCTATGCTACAAAATATGTCTAAAATATTCAAGAGGGGGAAAAAGTTTCTCTTCAAAGTAACTCTTTCTGCCAGCACAATCGAGTTAATGAGCACCCCTTAGAATTTAATGCAAAGTAACTTTCACAGTGGTGATGAACTTCAAAGATGGGTGAGGAGAGCACTAAAGAGCACCGGTCCCCTTGGCGACCGAGGTAAACTTCCGGCTGGATTGGGTGCAACAGTGGCAGTTTGGAGCTACAAGAAAGACAACAGAGGAAGAGAGAGGTGACTTTAGGGATAGATTTTGAATACTGCAGAGGCACTCAGGGTGGCCTATGAAGCTCACTGTAAGCAGCCCTGTAGTGGCGTTGGAAGGACCCCAATTCTGTTGGATCCAAAGCAAGCAAGGACCACTGTTAGCAAAGCCTATCCAGGAATTCCCAGAGCAGCCAGCAACGAGAGGTGGAGCCACTGCTGCCCCTCGGCCCCCAAATCCAGAGCCCAAGGCTGGAGCACAGTCAACCCAGACAGGCTGCTAGCATGGGGACACAACTGAGGACCCCTGACCCTTCAGTCTGAGTCCTGATGGTGTTTCCTACCTGTTACCATTTGAGTCCCTGTTTCCTCCATCTGGAACACACTCATCCAGGCCTTCCTCATGTCTCACCTGAACGATTGCAGCAGCTTCTGAGACCAGAAGGGTCCTCCCTGCACTCCAGGCTGCTGGTGATATTCCCCATCAAACCCTCTTCAAAGGGACCAAGGCCAGGGTTGAGAGATACAAACTCACTAGTGCTGAGCATAGGCTCTTCAATGTCCTCTTCCAGTCCTTGTCACTGGTGAGTCACCCGTTCCCCTTTCCCATGCCCTCCATCGCCCTGTACCCCATTCCAAACGGCCCACTGCCCTCTGACATTCCATGAACAGTTGGCTTTTTCTCTAGGTTACTCTGTCTGCAGATTCTCTTCCTCTCTTCAATCCTTTTCCAGCTGCCCTGTGGCTTTCAGGCTTGGGGGACATCATTCCCTGCTCTCTCTCTCTCTCTCTCTCTCTCTCTCTCTCTCTCTCTCTCTCGGCTGGTTGCCTCTCCATGTGTACCCCAAGCTCTCAGACCCCGGCTCCGTTAGCTCCGGACACCTTGTCTTCCAGCCCTTGAATCTTCTGTCCTGTTTTTGTCTTAGGTTCCTTAAAAGGCCAGGGCTGTATTTTGGCTCTTATAGTGCCCGGGCTGGTAATATAGTGCCTGGCATATGATTGGCAGGCAGTAAATGTTTGTTGAATAAATAAATGAACAAGATTTCCAAGTGGAAATTAATTATAGACAAGGTTGAAAGTGAGCAGGGAGTGCGTGGCTCCCCAGACACAGCATTAGCTCAAGTCTTTCTTCAAATAAAATTTTCTCCTAATTTTAATATTCAGTCAGGGATTTAATGTCACCAATATTCGTGAAATTGGATGCTTTCAAGACAAGAGAAATAGCACACATGTACAAATAGCAAGGAGAAGAAAAACTGTGAATAGGGAGAGGAGAGGGGAGAGAGAGAGAGAGAGAGAGAGAGAGAGAGAGAGAGAGAGAGAGATTGCTTTCTGTTTTTCTGTTGCTAGAATAAACACCTTGGGGAAGAAAAGGGTTTACTTGGTTCCGATCACAGCCTGTCATTGAGGGACATTAGGGCAGGAACTCGAGCAGGAGCAGAGGCAGAAATTGTGTCAGAAAATTACTTACTGGCTTGCTCCGTTTGGTTCATGCTCAACCCCCTTTCTTATATGACCCAGGGTCACCTGCCCAAGGGTGGGTTACCCAGGAAAGGGAGGGAAGACTCTCCAGCACAGTGCCAAGGAAAGTGGAAGGCTCTGGCTGCAGTCGGGAAAACCCTGCCCTGAGCTTCTGATGCCCAGATACAACAGGGCTGGGGACCACTGCAAGGGGATGTTCCCAGCCCCGTCCAGTGAGGTTGAAGAGCATCTTTTGTGCCACCTCAGTTCTTGACCTTGGTCTACAAGAGGGCCTGTCTGGTTTCCCACTTCAGCTGTGGTCTTCCATTCTGGCTCCCTGCCTCCTAAAAGGTCTGTTCTCTGTAAGTCCTCCTCTAGGCTTTAAGCTTACCACACTGCTCCTACTGATGGACGTTTGGGGGGATGAGATCCTTTATCTGTTATCCTGTTGGCTCCTTGCCATGGGGTCCTGAGACGAAGGAAGTTTGTGGATGTAGTAAAGAATGAGAGTGGACAATGGGGCCAGAATGCATACTGAGCATCTGTCTATGACGGCCTAACCTATAGGCATGGAGGTCTTTTCAGAAGATATCCCTGAGAACAGTGGGTAATGCCTTGCTAGGTACCTACTGGAAGACTCTAGGAGGAAATGCGTGTGAGCCAACAGGAGAGTGTCGGAGACCTTGCGAGAACACTGCCATGGGATTCAGCAAGGAACCAAACATCAACCAACCCCACCTGGACTTTTCCAGCTCCGCCCAGGAAGAGCCACTGCAAAGTTCAGTGGAAGTTCTTCTGCAGGCATACAGGCAGGGGCATGGCCAGAGTTGCAACCAGGCAGAATAACTCAAAAGGAGACACCAGTCTCCACATGTGACCAGAGGGCTCAAATGTAATAGGTGCAACCAAGAGGCAAAGAGAATGGTCCCAGGATGGAGGCATCTGGGAGACCTGGGGCTGCCTCCAGAGAAACATAGACAAGCTGCAGGTCCCCTCAAATCCTGTGATCCCAAGGCTAGCACCAAATGTCTGTTGTGGCAAAAAACGATGGCCACCTTCTCAAAGTTGGAGACTTATGCTTGGAGATTCCATGGCTCTGGGCTGTTTGGAAGATAATGAGGGGGACTCTAGAGATTTGTTCGAGAAGAATAAAGGGGTAGTGAGCCAAGTGATCGGAGGCCAGGAGAAAAGAATCCTGGGCACATGAGAGACCTGGCTGGGGAGGTGGGCAGGAAGGAAGACAAGCAGCAAAAACATGGCCGAAGCATCGTGTCCTCGCTTACTGATTGGTTGATTGACTGACTGACTGATGGATTGATTGAGGGCCAGTGTCTTGCAACATATCCCAGGCTACCATGGAAGTTGCCATTCCCCCCTCCCCCCAATTTTCCAAATGTCAGTGCGATTCCGGCTGCTCTAAGACAGTGTTCCTCAACCTTCCGAATACTGTGACCCTTTAATGCAGCTCCTCATGTTGTGGTGGCCCCCAAGCATACCAATATTTTGTTACTACTGCATAACTGTAATTTTGCTACTGTTATGAATTGTAATGTAAATATCTGTGTTTTCCAACAGTCTTAGGTGACCCATGTGAAAAAGTCATCTGACTCCCAGTTCAGAACCACTGCCTTAATGGCTACAGGTGGCTATTTGGACAGAAGGTGTGTTTCATCTCTGACCTTGTCCACCAAGGAAGGAGACTGAACATGCTGTGCAGCCCAACATCCCATAACTTGGAAGGACATTCTGGACTGTCATCTGAAAATAGGGACCCTGGATCCAGGGGTCTGTGAAGGCAGTGGGATCTCTCCACGTCCTTTGATCTGCTGACAGCGTCTCTTGGAACATAACACAAGCATTTACCTGTGATCAGGCCGCGTGAGGCTGATGACTCTGTGGCAGGTTTCTTTGCTCTGGGCTGGCACCGCTGCAACTCGGTGCAACAACGCGCCCGCCCTCGTGCTGATCCGGAGCACTGATTGCCAGCTATTGGCGTCTTTGATGAATAAAAAATGGGAAGCCAAATTAATTATTTCTTATGAAATGCAGATTGTTTGGTAGACAAATATCTTTCAGATCTTGGGGCCCATCAGGGAAGATCATAGCATTAACCCTTGGTAATTAAGGAGGTAGAGGCTGACAGTTAGGGGAGGTCTCAAGAGTCTAATTCCATACTGTGTGACTGTCAGACTTATCTTGCTATCTCTGCTCCTGGATCTCTTTGTGTCTTTCTCTGCCTCTGCAGATGCCGCTGGTCCCATCTGGTCTCTGGCCTCCATCTTTCCTCTTTGACCTTGGTCTCCTTTCCCTGACATCAGCAGCTCTCTGGTGGCCTTGGTGTGTCCTGGCTTCTCTCGTGTCATGTCCTTTCTTTGATGCTCTCTCTCTTTCTACCCCATCTAACATCCTCACTCCCTGGGTTACTGATGGTTCTAGGATGCTTTCAGCTTCGCCCAGGTCATTGGCGATAGGAATTTTGTTTAATTGCTTTGCCTTGTTGTATGGCTGCATTGCTACCAAGATTGCCATGTCTGAAGACTTCTCACCTCTACTGCCCTTTGCTCTATCAGACAGGAAACTTTAGGAATTAAGAGGCTGTCTGCTCACTTCCAACTCCTCAACGTCTGCTCAGCTGGCTGGCCTGTCCCTGGGGTGTCTTCTCTGCTATTCTTTCGACTGTCCAGGTTTCCACACCTCTCTGTTTCTCATGGATACTCACTGTCTGTTCTGGGCTCCCTGTCTGTCTACCATGTCTTTCTCCCCATCACATCTATCTCTGTTCCTCACATGCCCTGTCTGTCCCAGCCCTGCCCCCATAATCTCCATCTCTCTTCTCTTTCTGCAATGTGACCTGGAGCTGGAGGACAGTGCAAAGGCCAGGCTACCCCCACCCCAGACTTTGCCCAATGCACTGTGTCATGTTGAATCTTCCTTTACGTCTTTTCAATGAGAACCACAAAGCTTTGCCTGCTTGGAAGTGAACAATATTGCCTCCTGGGTAGGAGAAACCACCTCTGAGATGCTTGGACCCTTTCCCTTCCCCATCCAATGATTAAAGGCAGTAAGAAACAACCCAGGACAGCAGCTGCTGCTAGCCCACTCCTAGCTGAGTTGAAGGATGGCGTCTACTTTCTTGCCCCATTTGCGGTTGAATTGGAGAGAAATGAAGCTACCTCTGGATAGAGTCTGTCTCTTCTGATGCCTTTCTTGGCTTAAGCCAAATAGTCTGTAGGTGTCCAGGCTCTGGGAAGGGCTCATCTCTGGAGGGTAATACCTGTAAGATTTGAGCATCTATACAGTCGAATCAGAGATTGAGGTTTGAAGTCACACAGGCAAGATTCAAATGTCAGTTTAGCCACTAACCTTAAGCCTCTGCTGTGGTGAGAATTATGGAATTTTGGTTTCTTCAAATAAGACAGAAATATTGTAAGGATATGTTTTTATTTTAATCTCAGATGTGGAGATATAGGGCTGCTTCGGACTGTCCTCAGCAGCTGTGATTTGCCTCATGCTCTGGCAGAGGTGTAGTTTTGCCAGCTGCAGATAGCTTCTGTGATTGTGTGACATTTAGAACCCTGGGAGCTTTTCAGTGGCTATATAAATGCTAGAGTCCCCAAGAGGCGAAGTTGGTGATTGGTTGTTGGTTGTTCAGTAGGGAGGGGTTGGTTGTGGTTTGCTAGTAGTTGTACTCAAAGAAGAAACAAGAAGGAAGAAATTATGTTTGGAGATCTCCCCCCATCCTTTCTCTCCTATCTAGTAATGGGGGCGAAGCCAGGAGGATACAAGGTGGAAAAAAGAACCCACAAAGTAGCAAACCCAGCTGCACTCTGTCTTCACACCTTCAAGAAGGGAGCATAGGGTGCTGAGTGGATTATGGTCACCCGTGAAAGGCATGGTGCTGCAACCACAAAACTCAGCCAATGGCAGCATGAGCCATGGGAGGCAGAGGACATACGCGGGCGGGAGCTCTTCTGCACAGGAAGGGGTGTGGGTGCCCACTAATGGTAGCTTTGAGCCTCTTGATCCAAAACCATCCAAAGGAAAGCATTCCAAAGGGCTATGACTTTGCTTTGTCACTAGCTCCCATCTCCTGCCTCAGGCATGACTCTGCAAACCTCCCAGACAGATGGTATTCTTCTAGAACTCTAGGGACAGACATGCCCAGCCTCCCTTTTTACCCATCTTTAGCTCCCCTTCCTTCCTAGGGAAGATATGTTTCCTGGCATATCACCTCAAAGCATCTTGCTTTCACACATGCCTGTTGGCTTCAGCAAGGGCTTCATGACCCCAGAGAAGAGCTCTCTGCTGCTGCCCCCCCCCTCTGTGGTCCTTCTGCATGCGCCTTCTGGACAGCGCTTTTCCCCCACCCCCACTCCTTCAACAGAGTACAGGATGGGGAAGACACCAGAGAATCTGCGGCTCAGAGCCAAGGACTCACTTGGAAATATCTCCAAGGCCTTTCCAATTTCCTGGAAATTGATGAGCGTTTTCAGGACTCAGATTTTGTGACTAGGCAATGCCTGGCCCCTGCCTGGCTCTCCCTTCCTCCTGCTAGGCCGGCCAACCCTGCACTACTGGCCTCAGCAAGCCAGCCCACCTACGGGAGGCTCGTCTCCCTACCCTGGGGGTGGGGCGGGGTTCCTCTCCTGCCTCCCTGCTGTGGTCCTGGGAATCTTGGCACCTGCAGATGCTGGCGGAGCTGGAGGGAGGTGTGACTTGCTTCCCAGCCTGCCTACATGACTCACCACCTGCCTTCTCTCCCCATCCTTACATAATCCTGACCCCAGAATTAAAAATACTCTGCCGAGTACCCATCCATCTGCCATAGTCCCTCTCTAAATATATATGTAGTTATACATACATGATCTTATTTTTAAGATGCTTTGGAAGGAATACTTCTATCACTCGTGCTGTTGAGAGCGGGCTTCCGAGTCAGGGCTGGCTTCCTGCAGAACAGCAGCCCTGGGGGAGTGAGACTTCCCGAACCTCGAGGATTGCAGTCTGTTTTGAGTAGGTTTGCCTTAGTCAGGAGATGAATCCTGGGCGCCACCCAGATCCATCTCAGAGCAGCCAGAACTGACCTTCCATGAGAAGCCCAGCCACTGGGCTTAATCTAAGGCCTGAACCCAGCCCCCACCCCACTGTGGACCCTGAATTCTTGTGTGGCTCATAAGCCCCTACCACCTGGTCCTTGGCCTGAAGGAAGAAAGAAGAATGGGACTTATTCCTGACCTCATAGTCACATTCAGCCAAGTGTCCTTGAGACCTGGAGGGATCAAACCTCCTCACTTACATTCTTCATGTATACAGTGGGGAGTTGTCACAGCTGGAGTGAATGGATGAAGGGGTGCAGTGAGGGAGGGTACATAACAGGTACATAACAGCTGTCCCGGCAAGCTTCTAGTGTACCCATCTGTACAATGGGCATGACCTTTAGACCATGGGAGCCAGCACAGTGCCCAGGGAGTGAAATGATCTGGAGGGAGCGTAAGTGGGGGAGGGCAGACTGGATCAAAGCCTAGGGAAAGAAAGGTGGTGGTGTAGGCTGTCTCCAGATGACCCCTGCCTCCTGAGTGATATTGTCTCTGAGTGACTCCATTGTCAGCCTTGAATCTCCCATCTACTGGACACACATCATAGGAGTATTCTATCTGGGGCTCAGGCTGAGGGCTAGAGGGCAGGCTCCATGATTCCAGCACCACTCCCGCACACACCAGAAGAAAGACAAAGTATAAAGAAAAGGGGAATAAAGGTCTATAGGACATAGGCTGAACCTTCTGCTGTAGTCACAGCATCTGGCTTAAATTCCTTGACCCTCAAGGCCAGAATACTGCACCCTTTCCCCAGCCTATATGCAGCTGAACAGAGACCCGGATGAACAAGACATACCCCTTCCCAGAAACACCCAACTGGGGGTTACTCTCATGACTCAGTTTCCTCATTTATAGGTTGAGGCAAATGAGTGTCTACCAAAGAGGAGACATGAGCTAATTCTCAAAAAAGGCACATAGAAGAGACAGTAACTGGCTATAACCTGTCCATGGGGTCTGCTAGAGGCTGGAGGCAGTTCTCTGCTAACTGCTGCTCCTCTGACTCCCCGGCCCATATCTGCTTTTCTGATGCAGGCAGCCATTTTCTCTCAGAGCTGTCTTTTGTGGGCACAGCCCCTGCCCTCCTCCCCTGCACTCTCTTCTCGCTCAAGTAGAATCCTGTGCTGGTAATCGCACTTCTGGCAAGCCGGGCTTCCTGTACTTCTTGTTGTTTTTGAGGCAGAGTCTCTCTATGCAGTCCAGGCTACCCTCCTACCTCCACCCACACCTGGCCTCTCCTTCCCTTTCTACTGCAAGCCACTGAGCTGTGGGTGTCCCCCACAACTCCAGACATGAGCGAGAAACCTCAATTATCCCAGGCAGAGCATATCCTCAGCATGGACAACAAAGTAAAGGCCAGGGGGAAGCAACCATCAGCAGGTGATTGCAGATGGGGCGTCTTGGGGTTGACCCTAGCTTTTTTGGCTTGAGAACTTGGTGGTAGTTTCCTGTCTGCCACCATCCTGGCTTCCCGTGCCTGGAGCATCTACTTTGGGCTGCAAACTGAGAAGCCAACAGGAGCCATGGCAGCTCCGTGATCTGATGAAAAGGGTGACTGAGCTGTGTGTCTCTTTCCTCCAATCCCGTGGCCCTCAGAGTAGGAGGATAATTACCAGGGCAGGATTCCACTTGAGTGAGCCGTGAGTGAGGGGGAGGAGGGCAGGGCCTGGGCCTGGCATGTGTCAAACTGAGTTCTGAGCATACAGACACTTGCTGGGCTGTGGCGTGACCGAGCTAGCTGCTCACACAGGGTGGTCTGGGCTGCATGGGAAGATGGAAGGAGACAGCAGAAGGGAGGGAAACGCTGTTTTGATGCCCCATCTGTATCATCCTCAGACTGTTATATAATCTATAAAATATCAGTACCCAGGACTGGGAACAGCCTCGAGCCCCATGGAAGAGCCAGCTTCAGTGTTGGGGACTGTGCTGTGATTGTTTCTGCTGGACAGGGTGGGATGGCTTTCAGGAAACTTGGCATGGAGGTGTGGAAGGCAGCCAACCTGTGCTTCCGCAGCATGGCCGCCGCTGCTTTTGCTTATTTGCCCTATTTCTTCTTCTCTGCCTCTGCCACCAGACTGTGGAGTCCTAAGAGGCCTGTTTTGCGTTCAACCTTGCTTATGCCCTTTGTTCCAGGGTGGGACTGTCAGAGTGATTGTCTAACGTGCTCACAGATGCACACTCTTAAGGCCACTGCTCAAACGCACAGGTGCACGCGCTTACCGTATTCCATTGCAGAAACAGCAGCACCGGAGGCCACCTGTCCCCGGCTCAACTTCTGAAATTCACAGCTTCTCTGCACGCCCCTCTCCCTGCTGGAGATGAGAGGACTTGGCAGCAGTGTCTCTTTGTCTCTGACTTTTCCTCCCCCAGCCTCTGGCTGGCTCACTACTCCCTGTTGCTTGCAGCATCTGCACTCAGACACAGGAGGTGTATAGGGCAGCCCTACACTTCCTCTCTCTTTCAGATGCAAGACCTAGGTAGGGGTGGATCAGTGAGAAGCTGCAGGGCGTGGGTGGTCTAGCCCAGAAACTTGACAAACTGCCTTGGTTCAAATGATGTCCAATGATTGTCTAATGTACTCACAGCTGTGCATCTACAAGTTCAATGCTCAAATACTCAGGTGCATGTGCATACGACATCCCATTGCATATACAGCCACACCATTGCACAGGAGGCTGCCTGTCCCTGGCTGAACCCAGCAAGAGCCCAGGTTACCACACCCCGGCAGCTACCCTGAACTGAACTGCACCTGAACGTACATGTGGACATGCTTTCCTGATTTCACATGTGAGCAAGGGTGTTCCAAGAATTCTTGGAACCTAAGCAACCGTGCTAGGCTGGGTCCACAGCTCAGTGGAAGAAGAGTGTTTCCCTAGCGTGCTCAAGGACATGAGTTCCATTCCTAGGACCTCAAAAGAGACAAAAGATGGGACAGCAGCCCATCCGAGTCATGGCTTGGCTATGGATGCACCCTGGACACTCGTGTGCTTGAACACTTGCTCAAGATGGTGGGACTGTCTTGAACAGAGAACTTGGCTTAGGGGTGGTCAAGGCTCCTGGCATAACAGTGGGCTGCTGGTAGAGTCAGGTCAGCACGGAAAGGTAGATGGATTGCCCAGAGGAGAGAGCACAGCTCACTGTATTCTTCCTGATCAGAGGTGGGACTTAAGTGGGCTGAGCCTATGTGGACAGGGTCAAACTTAAGGTCACCTCATGTGAAAGGCAAAGGAAGGACTCAATGGATGGGTGCCTATGGGGGATAAACCCACTCGCCTTACAACATACCACAGAGTGGTGGTGTGAAGTCTCTAGTTGTTCTACCACTCCAGTGGATTGGAACTGGGGGATAGAGCAGGGAGAGGCTCAGGAGACCCAAGGCAGTGCCCGAGAAAGGGGGTAACAGTGGTTAGGCAGGAAGAGTAGTGTGCTGGAAAGAGCAGGTGCGAGGAATGGCCATCCGAGGTAGAGGGAAAGCTAAGAGGCTTCTGGACTGGGCCCTGGGATGAGAGGTATAGCTCCCTGACTGTTCTGGCTGGTTTTGTGTGTCAACTTGACACAAGTTGGAGTTATCACAGAAAAAGGAACCTCCCTTGAGAAAATGTCTCCATGAGATCCAGTTGTAAGGCATTTTCTCAATTAGTGATCAAGAGTGGGAGGGTCCATTATGGGTGGTGCCATCCCTGGGCTAGTAGTCTTGGGTTCTATAAGAGAGCCAGCTGAGCAAGCCAGGAGAAGCAAGCCAGTAAGAAACATCCCTCCATGGCCTCTGCATCAGCTCCTGCTTCCTGACCTGCTTGAGTTCCAGTCCTGACTTCCTTTGGTGATGAACAGCAATGTGGACATGTAAGCTGAATAAACCCTTTCCTCCCCAAATTGCTCCTTTGTCATGATGTTTTGTGCAGGAATAGAAACTCTGACTAAGACACTGACATAAAGCAGTGAAGCCAGAGTAAAGGCATGAGGTGGTATCAGGTGTTCATTGAGTATAACGTAATTTTGAGATAGGATCTCATCAGCCCAGGCCGGTTTGCAGCTCATTCCATGGCTTGAAATTTGTGATATCCCCTGCCTCAGCTTCCCAAGAACTGGCACCACCACACACTCGGCATTGACAGATGGATTAAATGGGGTGTTTAGAGTGAAGATTAGGCAGAGCTTTGGCTTCTCGAGTCCTCCCCCGCCCCTCCCCTCCCCCCTTGTCACCCCCCACACCGTTTCTCTATTTTAGGTAGGATCTATCTAAGGGAAGGAGCTGTCCATCAGGACCCAGAACCCCCTCACACCCAGCACCTCCCCCGGGCTCCTACAGTTTCAGACTTTCCTCCTCCCCTCAGGGCCCACACAGGGTGCTGTTCCCTCTGCCTGCGTGCTTTTTCCTTTCTTCCCTTCCTGGCCACCTCTTCACATTCTTTCTAGCTCAGCCTTAAAGCAGAGTCACCTCATGGAGGAATCCTCATTCTCCCGAAAACCAGGAGAGGTCCTTTGGGATGTTTTGTCACATCCTCCTCCTCATCCTTAGCACCGGACTCATGTCCAGAACCATATTGGTGTTGCTGACTTGTTTCACAGACCCTCTACTAAAGACAGCTATGATCACACGTGTCCTGAAGGTCAACAAGGTACCTCGCACATAGTAGGTCCTTGTCTTAGTCAGGGTTGCTATTCCTGCACAAACATCATGACCAAGATGCAAGTTGGGGAGCATGCTGCTGTTCGTCACCCAAGGAAGTCAGGACTGGGACTCAAGCAGGTCAGGAAGCAGGAGCTGATGCAGAGGCCATGGAGGGATGTTCCTTACTGGCTTGCTTGCTTCTCCTGGCTTGCTCAGCCTGCTTTCTTATAGAGCCCAAGACTACCAGCCCGCAGATGGCACCACCCACAAGGGGCCCACTCCCCTTGATCACTAACTGAGAAAATGCCTTACAGTTGGATCTCATGGAGGCATTTTCTCAACTGAAACTCTTTTCTCTGTGACAGTCCTCAATTTGCATTAGTCAATAAATGCATGAAATGCATGCCATTTTAAAGGTGTCTGGTATCACAATGCTGGTGTAGCAGCAGCTGATAGCCAGTGTTAGTCAACTGCTCCCAAAGAAGTAGAGGCATTGATGGCACTTGAGGTGTGACTGTCTTTAGAGACATTGCCAGCCACTCCACAAGCAGAAGCTCTTCCCAAACACCATCCCTGCCTTCAGCCGCCCACTAGTCTGTGCTGGAAGCAGCTTTAAAGTGCCCTCCCCTTGTGCTGCTCTCTGTTGGCGGTACCCAGGCCAGAGGATGCATGGGGCAGGAACAGGGATCTCAGGCAGCCTGAGGCATGCACAAGAGCTCTGTGGATACTTCACTGGGCACCTGGGTTTCTTATCAGGAGGGTGTGGTCTCAGCCATTAGGTCACAGCTGGGGATCAGGGAGAGGTAGCAGCTGAGGGACAAATGGCGTCCACACAAAAATGCAGAGGTGCAGGTGGAGAGCCCTTGGATTTATTTACTTTTCTATTTCTGATTTTGAGATGATATGTTCTGTCAGCACTGGGAAAGACCCACAAAGAGAGCTGTAACCCAGAGCAGATAGTATCTGTGTGGAAGAGAGGAAATCTGGCATCAGTCACCCACAGGCTTTGTGGGTGATCTGTGCCACAGTCTGCTAGGATTGCTCTGAGCCTACCTGGCCTCAGTTCAGCTCATTCTCCCATTCCACAGATGGCCAGAGAGGCTAAGCCAGTTGCCCAAAGCCACACAGCTGGCCTATGGCAGGAGAGGTGGCTGGTCAGGGAGAAGGCTGGGCAGGGTCTCCCACATCTGACTATCTGCATCCTTGGCTGTTGTTGGTGCTCCTTCCAGTCCTCTGTAGCCCTCATCTCACCCCTGCTCTATGAACTACCTTGGTCATCACCCTGCATACAGCACCAGTCACCTTCCTCAAGACCACAGTGGTTCAGAGACCTCCCCTTCTCCAGCTTCCTGATCAGAAGGACCCCCATTCCCAGCAGTATCCTCGGTGGGTCTTGTCTTTTTCTTACCCTCTGGGGTATCAGCTACAGAGCCACATGAACTCCTCATCAATCCTGCTGGGACCACCTACCCCAAGGCCTCTTCAGTGGAGAAGGAACACAGCAGACTGGGTAGGAGCATGGATACTGAGGACAGACTGCCAGTGGTAAATGTCCAGGCTTGTTATTTTTACTGTGCAACCTTGGGGATGTTCTTTCCCTCTCTGGTCTTCACCTGTCAGGTAGTAAACTCTGTAGACGCTCCTCTTTGGGGGACTGTGCCGACGCTGAAAAGAGGGAAGGAAGGTCCTGGGATGTGCCTCTAGTGTGAACTTGTTAGTCACCCCCTTTTCTGGTTTGCTGTCCCCAGGCACCACCCTGATACAGTAGCATGAAACTTCTTCAGCATCACAATACATCTTGCCCTGTGACCACTCTGTCTTCATGGATGGTTCCAGATGAGTCCTTTTCAGCCTGGGCATTCCATTGAGTCACGGGATGGTATTTTTGTTCTCTTGGAGGAGGGCTTCTTTATCTTTCTGAGAATGGCTTAAATCCCTAGCAGAGGGGCTGGAGAGATGGCTCAGAGGTTAAGAGCACTGACTGCTCTTCCAGAGGTCCTGAATTCAATTCCCAGCAACCACATGGTGGCTCACAACCATCTGTAATGGGATCTGGCACCCTCTTCTGGCCTACAGCCATATATGTAGGCAGAATGTTGTATACATAATAAATAAAAAAAACAAATCTAAAGAATAAATCCCTAGCAGAGCGGTGCACACTTAGGGCGGGGACTCTTTCACTCTCTCTGCCTTGGTAAGTTCTAGTGGTGAAGACCTGTCAGTTCTCTGTTCTGACCCTCTGTCCCTTCAGCCCTAGCAAACCCCACTGAGAGGCTTACTCTACACTGGAAGCTGAGCCAGTCTCTTGTGGGTGTGTGCTCCTGTGCATCCATGTGGGGTGTGTGTGTGTGTGTGTGTGTGTGTGTGTGTGTTTGTGGTGTATGTGTGTGTGTTTGTGGTGTGTGTGTGTGTTTGTGGTGTGTGTGTGTGTGTGTGTGTGTGAGCCACAGTCAACCTTGAGCACCATTCTTCCTTGTTTCAAACTTTAATGCTTCTGTGTAAGTGCACTGCATGGTGTGTAAGCGTGGCCATGCCGCAGTGCCTGTGTGAAGGTGAAGGAAGGAGAAGGTCAGGGTGCAGCCTTGGGAGTTGATTCTCTCGCCACTTTTGTGTGCGCTCCAGGGACTTGAACTCAGGTTGTGAGGTTTCACAGCAAACACTTATCCCGTGAGCCACGTTGCTGGTCCTACCTTGTTGTCTTGAGACAGAGTTTTCACTTGCTTGGGGCTGGATGGTTAAAACACCACAGGGATCTGTCTGGTTCTGTTCTCCCATCTCTGGGAATATGGAGCATGCGCCATCACACCCAGCCTTTTTCTGTAGGTTCTGAGACTCGAACTCTGATCCTCATGTCTGTGAGTCAATCACATTAGCAGCTGATCTATCTTCCCCTGTAGCAGAAACGGTGGGGCTGCCTCTGTGTAAACACTGGGGGCCTTGCAGCTGCAAAAGCATCTCCTGCAGGAGGACCTAACTGAGGACTGTCTATGACACCTGCATTCCTGCAGGAGGACCTAACTGAGAACTGTCTATGACACCTGCATTCCTGCAGGAAGACCCAACTGAGGACTGCCTGAGAGACCAAGGATTGCTAGTGCAAACAATGCCAGCCAATCAGGAACTGCTGTTCAGAAGAGATGCTTTCTTGGGGCCAATGGGGGCCTGTGTGGAAGGTATTAAAGGAGCTTGCAGCAGTGCTCAGATGAGCTTGCTGCAGTGTTTCTCATCTGCTCCTGGAGTCTGTGTCATTGATTCTGCACTAACTCACCCCCAACCCCCAAGGGCAGGTAGGGTGAGGTGAAGAGCTGTCCAGGGCACAGGCGACATCCCGTCTCCTGCAGATGACCACCCTAAATCCAGCACCCTTTCTCGGCATGGGTTCCTCTGGCTCTGCTAAAGCCCAGGTCTGGCTGCTGGCCATCTTCCCTAGGGCACAGCATCGCTTTGCTGTGACCACAGAGACTTTCTGAGCCATTTCTTTCTGGACAGCTTCCAGTGTGGTACCCTGACCCCAAGGGAGGAGCAATGCTTGTCAGCCCCTTCCAGCCAGGTTTTATGGTCTGCTCCTCCAGCTCACACCCTGTCTGAACTCTGGATAGAAGACAGTGAAGTAACACTTCCCACAGAAGGTGGTTGCTGCCCTAGAATATTGACAAGCACAGCTGGGGTTCCTGGGCAGGAGTGGCGAGACCAGGGCACCTGTGTAGAAGGTAAGTCCTGGCTGTAATGTCATGCACATAGAGCTGACACTTGTTAGTGGAGACAGCAGAAGTTACTTCCTGTCTGGTACCATGGTTTCGGAGGCTCAGCCACAAGCAGGGTTACCTAGCCACTTGCCACCCCCTCAATGACCCCCTCCCGCTAAAACACCTAGGGTCCAAATTTTTTGCCTCAAACCCAAGGCCCTACTGAGGTTCAATTCCATCACTTCCAAGCTGTGTGTCATCAGGTAAGATACTCATCCATTCTGTGCCTCAGATCTCTCCTCGAGACATGGGATGCCCACAGTAGGCTCGATACAAAGACCCACACACTGTTTTGTGTGCTCTCTGGCACTTGTATGAAGCATGAAGTAAATATTAGCTGGTTATTATTTTCATCAAAAATGAGAAAACATAAAAACAACATTTTTATTAACTTAAGAGGCACAAGGGAACCAAGAGACTTACCAAAGCCACAAAATGAGCATGCGGGAGAGCTCTGGCTTCCAGATTGGGGATTTTTTTTTTTTAACTGTGCATTTGTGTGTGTGTGTGTGTGTGTGTGTGTGTGTGTGTGCGCGCGCGCGCTTCTGTGTGTACATGTGCGTTCTTTATTGCATAAAGCTACTGTATTATGTGTGCTGTCAGATATCCTATTAAAAAGCAACATGAAAAAACCAGTGAGCAGTCTTCCTCTGCCTGTGCCTGCACTGATTACAAAATTAAATTAAGCTCTGGGGCTCACTGGCGCTGTTTGATGGAGAATACAATGAATTGCTCTTTGCCTCCCTGTGAGAAGTCCCAGAGACTGGAGCTGGGGGAACTCAGCCCCAGACAGTATTTCTTCCTCCAATGCCCGGGGGGCAGAGCCTTCCTCTCTAGAAATGTTAAGCCCCTGCACCCGGCTGCCTTTTTATTAGGTTAATAAAACACCAGGTCCATCAAGTCTCCAACTCATAAAGGTCAGTGAGTCACATCCAAGTGCAGAGGGAACTGGAGGGGTAACTGCTCCCTAGAAGTGGGGGTGAGAGAAGCCCCCAGGCTGGCATGGACTCTGGGGCTTGGACCAGAGATGCTCCAGGGGGCAGTGAGGACCACACAGCAGGAAGCCGCATGGCTGTACAGCTTCAGAGAGCAGGGTCCCCAGGGTGAGATAGGGAGCTGGCAGGAGAATGACTAGTGGTCTGGAGAGCAGAAGAGTCATACACTGGCACCAGCAACGCGGGGGAGAGACAGTGTTCTCTAGCACATAGCACCGTGCCTGCATGTGCCTTAGAGCTGCCAAGTTCTAGCCCGAAGCATGCGCCTGAGGCTGCCTTCACCCTGGATCTATCCTGTGCCAGGGGCCTGAGGACGTAGAATGGGCCATCCTGAAACAGTGGTCATCCCCTTCTCTCCTAAGGATCTGGAGTAACTGGGCTCAGCAGGGTGGTTTTTCCGTTCCATGTGGTGACCACTGGGTGACAGTAAGTAGGCATGCCACTTGCCTGCAGCTGGAAGCACAGCTGGATCTGCGGAGGCCTCGCTTCCCACCTGGGTGGGGGCTCTTCCCAGCCAGCACTGAGCATCCAGAGGGGGCTGGAGTCAAAATGGTGAATGTTGACCTTTGAGGGCTTGGGTGAAGAAACCCACATGATCACTTTTGTGGCTTCCTATTGGTCCAAACAGATGGAGGGTCAGAATGGAGGGGAAGGAAAATAGATTCCACCTAGCACAGGAGGAGTGGTAAGGAACTGGCTGCCATCTTTAACCTACCGATCTTCTCTGGTTTCCTTCTGCCCATGGGATAGATTCCAACCTCTTCACCCTAGTGGCCTCTAGGGACAGAATGCCTGACACCTACCTCTTGCTGCTCTATATCTTGTCTGCTGTATCTCAGCCCACAGCACCCTCCATAATGCCAAACCCTTCTACCACAGGGCCTTTGCACTTACTGACATTCGAGCTCCTTGCTTGACTAGCTATCATTCTTAAGGGGTCAGCCAGAAAAAGTGACACCACATGGCTTTCTTCTTGTAGTTAGCAAACATTTACTGTGCACCTACTAAATGCCAAGCATATTAGAATAAATCCCTTGTTATTCTCTACTCTAACACCCCTCCTTTGCTTTAATGCTTTCTTTTTCTTTTCCCTGAGGGAATGAAGACATACAACATGACCCCCTATGCAAGCATGTGCATGCACGTGCATGCACGTGCATGCGTGCACATGCGCGCGCACTCGAACACACACACACACACACACACACACACACACACACACACACACACACACGCCAACCTGGAGGGAGTGCTTGTTGCAGATGTATTGAGAGAATGAAAGGTATGGCTTAGTTTTGTGATCTTGACCAACTGACTTGACCTTGAACCCTCTGCCTCAGTTTCCCCACTTGTAACTTGGTAATTGAGAGTGGCTTCCTCATAGGACTGCACAAGGAGGACACAGTTACTACAAGCAGTATCTATCCCATTGCCAGCATACAGCAAGATGTCATCTCCACATGACCTGCAGCCTCTGTCGTCTCATTAAGGAGGCCTGGACTCCGCCGTGACATAACGCAGCTTGAGTTCTGGTAGAGTCAAGGATCTTGCTGGCTGCTTCTCAGTCGCATCTTGAGGGCCTGGCGCTCAGCGGAACACATTTGCTGATTGAGCCGGGCAGCCTGTGTGGCTCCATCCACACAGAGGTCCTATCTACCGTCTTACATCATTCACATTCTGGAAGCCTTGAGCAGCATGCAATGCCCTTTTCTATTACAGAGCTGTCTGTTTGCTATGAGGCTCAGTTCCTGCATCCTCGACCTCTGAGAAGCGGGGGATGGGGGAGGCTGTGCATCATATTGCTCTTGGGCACCAGTCTTTTTATAAAAGAAAGGACAGAGACCCTCGCTTGAAGGGGCCTTACTAGGTACCAAGTACAGTCACTGCTTCCGGTTTGTCCTGACTGCGGCTCAGAGAAGATTAAGTAACTTACCAGATTTCCAGAAGTTCACCTCAGTTTGATTTTGTGTCTAGGCTCATTTGTCCTTGCCCCTCCACCGGTGCTACATCTCTGTGTTCACCTCTGCAGTGGCCCCTTGTCTGAATACACGGCAGCTGGGAGAGCCTGTGGCCTGTACAGTCACAAACACCTTCATTCTCAGAAGGCAGCCAGTCCTGACTAGCCACCCTGTTGTCACCATGTCACCTTGCTAGCTGTTAGCCTAGCTGTGTTTTCAGCCTCCCTTGCCAGAGCCTGGCCTCTGGAGACAAGGGCCCAGGAAGGCACTTCATGCCCACATCCTATCCACATCCTCAGGCACACCTGGAATATTTGTTAGTCCTGGGAGGGAACACGGACATTGGTGTCCCAGGGAGATGGAGATGTCAAGACCCAAACCCTCTCAGTCTTCTGACCTAGCACTGGGCACATAAGTTCTCCTGCTGGCTTGGCTTGCCAACCTCTGAGCCTGACTCTGCTTCTACGTGTGTAAATGTCACGCACGGCAGAGGGCAAACACGCTCAGGCTGCTGTGTCCTCCCTTCCGTTTACCTTCCCCTCCAGTCAGAGCAGGGCAGGAGACTGTAGGCAAACTCCAGTCACAAGGCCCACCCTAAGGAGCCTCGCCTGGGTAGGCAGGAGGAGGGATGACAACAGATTCTGTCCAGCTGAACCAGACAGGAAGCCTGCCCTGATTAGCTTTGGGAAGACTAGACTTTGGTATGTGCTTTAATCCGGGGGCCCTTTACCATGCTGCACAAAGCACCCACACAGGGTGCCCTTCTTTTCAGGCCAGTAGTGTGGTCTTTCTGTAGCTCAGGTTATCTCAGCTAAGACTCATTACCCACTTCAGGGTCTTCACACCACACTGGAAGATGGAAAAACTGAGGCACCAAGCATGGGGGGAGGGGCTTCTCCTTGGATGGGTTTGATACCACAGCAGAGGATGGCTAGCCTTCCAGGGTTGCTGGGGGGCTGTCAGAGATCCCTGCTGGCTTTGTGCAAGTTCCCTACTGGCTGTCTCCTAAGCTTTCTTCCTGCCTCTTCCACCTCTGCATTCCTCTCTTGATGAGGCTGCCTCCTCTCGGGCAACGTTTAAACTTGATGTGTCCCCTCTGGCTACTCCAAAGCTTGTCCCTAGTCCTCAGGACCCTTTCCATCAATGTCCTTGGCGGTTACGCAGGCTGCAGGTGCCCCAGTGATTTAGGACCCGACACAGCCCATGACACATTGTGGGAGCTCATACTGCTGCAGAACCTGGTGCCTTTGAGGTAAGCACCTCTTCCATCTCTAGGTGCTAGGCTGGACACATTTGGTAGCTTCTTTCTCTGGAGAGTTTGGGTGAGGTGGTGAACATCTGTAATCTCAGAACTTGGGATGCTGAGGCAGGGAGCTGGCTATAAGTTTAGAGGCAGCCTGGATTATAAAGTGAAGTCTGCACGCACGCACACACAGCAGTTTAGGCTGTACTGCTCCCCAGTATCCACCCTCTATCCTAGTCTTCATGGACCACAGACAGGCCCCAATACTGGGCTGACTACCTGTCCCTGCACTATCTCTCAGTGTCTGCTGTGGGATTCTGGTTCTGTCTCCATATGTTGCTTCCAGAGAAGTCTGTCTCTGTACATCTCTGTCTATTCTATCGGCTTGTGCTTCCAGCTCTCTGAGGTGGGTGTAGGTCCACACACACTCCCTCCCATCCCCAGCCCTTCTGTCTTCATTCCCCTGCTACTTAGCATCCAGCATTAAGTGATGCCAACGTCTGACTGCAGGGACAAGCCCAGAACATGTTCTCCAAGTCAAATTACTCCTAGCCAGCCAGGACCTAACTCAGGACCCTGGGCCACGTTGCTTCCCCAGCCCACCCCCTCGTCTTTCATGTCACATCGAGGAAGTTTCCTGAACTCTGTGTGACACTGCTGTCAGGGCCCGACTTACCAGGAGAACATGAATAATTAAAGGCTGCAGCCTGGCTTGTTCCGACTTAAGCTGTATTAGTGTTGCTAACTGTCCCGACCCGTTTAATATTCATGCCATTCTTAGCTCTTTTAAAGAGGGGGGAGCTTGCTACCTGATTTAAATTGTGCCTGTCAGTTTCGATTAAAGATCAGGTTGACCACAGTTGCAGGGAAATTAAATGAACATTCTCTTAAGCAATATCATAGAATTTAATGTAGCAATTAATATCTATTGCAATGTGGTGCCGTCACAGATGCTTGGAATGCAATGGACTCAGTGGGGTGGGGGAGGCTGGCAGGGCCCCTAAGTCTCCAGAAGAGAGGCTCTGAAGGGACCTCAAACCCTTCATGTCTGAAGGGAGCAGAGAACACAAATAGTAGCTGCTGTCATGCAGGGTCTAACCTTGCTCATGGAGCCTTCTGTGGAGCTTGTTTTGGGGAGACTGAGGCACTGGACATCAGAGTCCTGTTCAAAGGTGGTGTTCATTTGTTGCCCAAATGAAGTGATGTGTGGCAGGAACCCCACCGCCTGAGGACCAGTCAGAGAGGAAGGTGAGAGAAGAGTTAGCCAAGTTCTCATGCCTCAGGGCTGCTAAGGGTGCCAGTGTCGGCTTCCAGACAGTAGGCTGAACGTGGATCCTGGCAGTTGGCTGGCTGGATCTGCCACAGATTGGTAGCAGAGGGGATGGGGATTTGTTGAATCTGCTTCTGGTGATCTGAAGTCAAGCTGCACAGAGTGAGTCTGTGGCTGTGGCTGGACCTTGGTTCCTGGTCTGAAAGATGGAAGTCATCACCTACTGAGAGCCAGGAAGAGAAACCAGGAGAACTGCGGTCTGAGGGGATATGCTTCCCAGTGATTAGGGGCACAGCTTTAGGAGCCAGGTATGCTAGATTCGGACTCTGGCTCCTCCATGTAGTAGATGCCTGCCTGTGGGCAAGGTAACCTCACTGACTCAGTTTCCCTATTCTCAGAATGTAGATAAGAAATAGTCCTTTGTTTCCTATCATCGACCCAGGGAGTAACTGTGGTGATGTAGGCTTAGTGTTCAAAGCAAACACTGGTGCAAGGGTCCTGTGAGCCCTTAGCTGTGGTCCCTGTGACAGTTGGGGATGACACTGGGGCTGGGGCTGAGACATAAAACTGCTTGTAGGACACTGTGCAGGAAGAAGGTGCTGGCTTCCCCTTTCATTTCATCTGATTCTTGTAAAAGCACGCGCATAATAGATAAGGCATATATGGGTTTTTTTTGTTTGTTTGTTTGTTTGTTTTTTGTTTTTTTGAGACAGGGTTTCTCTGTGTAGCTCTGGCTGTCCTGGAACTCCGTAGACCAGGCTGGCCTCAAACTCGGAAATCCGCCTGCCTCTGCCTCCCGAGTGCTGGGATTAAAGGCGTGCCCCACCACCGCCCAGCAAGGCATATATGTTATGACAATAATAAAATGAACACCAATATTCTCACTCTGGTCTGAGAACTAGAACATTCCCCAGGCATGGAAACCCTAGTGGGGGCTCCCCCTCAGCCCAAGTCTTACTCCAGCCCCCAGGACTCTGTTGAAAAATTGGATTTGTCACTGACCTGCTTTCTTTAAAAAACAGAGTCTATGAATTGTGTGTGTGTGTTTGTAAATAAAACAGGCATTTATTTTACAAGCCTCCCTATTTGATTTGTAAGGTTGCTTCCCCGTGTAGGTGCAGGAGACTTATTTCCATGGTTGTTCAGTTCAACAAGGTGGTGTAATCCCCGCTGTGAATTCAGGCTCATCATCACACTGTAGTGAGCATTCCCTCTGGAGCTCCAGGGCTCGGGGCCATAGTTTCTGGAAGGTTCGTGTTCTCAGAACAATCACAAGGTGCACAAGGCACTGGCAGCATGGTCTTGCTCTTTATAACTTCATCCAGTTTTCAGTTGTGTCGAGAGAACACAGTGACATCAGACCGGACCAGGCCAGACCTAGGGCAGTGGAATTCAAGGGGAAGGCATGGACTTAGGGTAACTCAGGCCTCTCAGGAGCCAAGCAGAACCAACCCAACTCTTTGTGTTCCTGCCCTGAGCCACACCATTCTCACACTCTCTACACTGAGGTCCTGAGATACATAGGGTACCTAAGGATAAACAGGTGAGCCTCGAGGTTGCCACTGAGCAGCCTGGACTCTGCCTGGAGGCCCAGCCTGCACTGGACCCCCTCTTCCCCCGCCCATCCCCCTCAGAACCAGTTGCGGAGAAACTGAACGTTAGAGAGGTTGGTATGGTCAACACTGACTTACTCACTCAGTAAGTGCCTGAGCTGTGCCCTGACTCCCAGGTGGTCAGGATTCCAGGAAGAGGATCCCAGCTCTGCGTGTGTCCCTCCCCCACCAGCCCCACACTAGAGATAGAGGATAAGAGGAAGCCAGGTACTAAGGAACACTCCAGACACTCCAATAGTGGCTACTGGGACATCACCTGATCCATTCATTACCTTAGTACCTGTCTGGGAAGGAGACATCTTCTAGAAGCTTCCACTAACACCTGGGGAGTAAAGTGCCTTCTAAAGCTCATGAAGAGACTTTTTTTGTTGTTTTTGTTTTTTTGCCTCCAGACAAGGTTTCTCTGTGTAGCTCTGACTATCCTGGAACTAGTTCTATAGGTCAGGCTGGCCTCAAACTCAGAGGTCTGCCTGCCTCTGTCTCCTGAGTGCTGGGATTAAAGGCATGTGTCACTACCATCTGACTATGAAGAGACTCTAAGATGCCACCTTTTAACTCCCAGGAAGGTTCCAGGCCCCAAAGGACCTTCGGATGGGAATTTAGAATCTTATCATTTGCATTTTGCGTTTATACATCTGCTAGAGATATGTGACAAGCTGACCCAGCTCCACTATCCTGGCAGGACTATTTCTCACTCTAAGTGATACACTGGCTCCAAGGATGGAGGTCACGCACTGAGTCAAGTTGCGTTAGGGAGGAGTCACTAGACAGCTTGCTGAGGCTGCAGTTCCTGGGCCTCTGATAGGTCTGTGATTCCAAGTCTCTGAGATGGAACTGAGAAAAAGTAGCCCTAACCCGCTTATCAGGAAAGTCTAACCTGGATTGCTCCAGACCACAATGAAGAAAAGTCAGGCTGAGTGAGAGTCTGCCATGCCCCGACATCTGTCTCCCTCAACACCCCAAAGCTTAATTGTTTTTCTTTCTGAGACAGGGTCTAGGTATGTAGTTCTGGCTGGCCTGAAACTCACTGTGCAGATCAGGCTAGCCTCCAATTACATAGTGTGTTTCCTCAGCACCCCTGCTTCAAAACCCAGTGTCTGCTGCAGGCTGGGGAGAGGCAGGTTGCTCTCCTCACAACTGGTGACTCAGGGATCCAGGCTCCTCCTGTCTGGGGCTTTCACCATTCCTAACTCATGTCTACTAAGTCACTGAGAAAGGAGAGGAAGCCCAGGGATACTCACTCCCCAGTGGTTTTAACAGCTGGCCTAGGAAGGATAGCTTTCCATTCTGCTCACTACCCATTGGCTTAAACCCAGTCACATGATCCCAAACTGCCTGCAAGGGAGCCTGGGAAATGTTGTCTTTACTCCAGAACAACAAATTGCCATGAGATCTGGGGAGCAACTAGCTTGCTTTCTATTATGGAGACTGGATCCATTCTGGTACATAGGTTCCTGCACCTTTTGGGTAAAGACAAGAGGCTGGGCTGTGTCTGCTTCTGAGAGGCCTCTCTGGTCACACTTGGGTCTTTTAGCTCATTTTGAAAAAAGTTTGACTCTTTTTTTGGGAGGGGGTGACTATTATTCACACATGGCTTCTCTGTCCCCATCTTGTCCAGCTGGAACTAGACTGGCTTATGGGGTTCCTATAGACTGATCACTATGTCTGTTGAAGAGAGTATTTTGGCCTCGGTGGATAAACTCTGTGATCAAGTAGTGATGTCTGCCACAGTATGGGAGGGGCTGGTGCTGGCGTGAATGCCTTAGAGTGCAACCTTGTCATAGCCACTATAGGAGCACTCACGGTCCTCCATGGCTTGTCCTTGAACCCGATCCTCCACAGTCTGTCCCGTTTCTACTTGTCACAGAGTGAAGAATAGATTTGGAGCAACTTCTGTGCGTAAAAAGCGAGCCGTGACTATTAGCTGTCATCTTGATCTTCCCATCTTGTTTGCTCCTATGAAACCAAGCTGCTATGCCTGTACCCCACCACGGTAAGGCTTCATAGAATTAGGCTGAATGTGGGTGATGTGCGTTGACCGACACAAGTTAGAAGCAGTCTTATACCTCTCTCCTTTATGCACCTGGTCTCTATTAATGTGGCCGCTGCCTGTATTAGCCCCTCATCGACACTTACACCAGAGGCACGCTGATCAGTTTTCTAAAGCCCGCATGTCTGTCTCATATACATTACAATCAAGCCCTGTGTCTCAGCCTCCCTATCTTTGTTCAGATTCTCCTTACCGAAGATTGAGACCTTGCATTAACCCCTGTTTTATTTCATCTTGTGTGGTTCACCTTCAAGACTGCCAAGGTCCCCTTTTTTATGCCTTGAATGCTCTTTTGTCTGCTCCTAAATTGACTTTTCACAGCTGGTGAGAAGCCGGGGTTGGAGCGGCGAGCGTTGTAATCACCATCCGCACCCAGCACTGGCCCTGTCTGGTGTCCTGCTCTTTGCATATAGGAACTTGCTAAAGCTTCAGAGGGTTACCCAAGGCTAGACCCCAATCACATGCACGGATGGAGATGCCCCTTCAGTCCCGGTCCCTGACACTCAGAGGCAAGATATGATGCAGCCTGGATTTAACCTGATGCCTTTCTATTCACCTTTAATATTGCTAGCCACAGCACCACACTGTCAGAGAGAGAGGGAGGAAAGTCAAGACCAAACTTGGAGCTGTCCACCACAGAGAAACCCCATTCCAGTTGTCTTAAGTAGGACATAATTTATTATAGGACTGAGTTGCTCATAGAACTGCTGGAAGGATCAGGACTGAAAAAAAAATCCCAACCCCATATTGAACTGTCCCATCAGCACACAGTGCCTCTGACGATAGGATGTACGGTGCTCAGCTCATGGCTGGCTTTTGGCATTGGCCAGGCTTGTCTAGGAGAGCCCTGGCTAGTTAGCAATGAAATCACGTTACATGTAAAACTCTTTCTGCACAAGTATCATGGTAATGAAGCTCTTAGCTTTGTAGCCTCCCTCATTCCAACAGATGCAGTGAAAGGGTGGGAATGAGCCATTTACCGAGCCTGGGGAACACCTGACTCTGCTTGCTGCCCTCTTCCTTGGGGATGTCTGCTGTGACGTCATTGTTTTACTTCTGAGAATATTCTTTCCGCCCCTGGCTAGAGCTTTGATTTTATCAGCTTTGGAGGCACCCAGCACGGAGCAGGAGAGCGTGAGTGTCTTCAGAGTGTCCTGCAGGGGTGGTGTGGGAGGGGGGCTCTGGGTGCCTGCCGCCAAGCTTGATGACGTGAGTCTGACCCTCAAGCCCATGTGGTAGGAGAGAACTAACTCTCATGAGCTGTCCTTTGACAAGTGTGTGGCTCCTCTTGCAGCTCCCTGCCATGTTAGCCCTACCTCCTGCCCGACTCATGACTTCCAGCATCTCATAGTGGATCATCTGGTCTACAATATTTCCCCCAGGGACCTTCCCATGCTGGCCTCTAGAACCCATCCATAGGTGTGTCTGTCTCTTGGGGAGAGGGGGTCTTTGATGTACACTGGTATCTATTTGTGTTCTTCTTTATAAGTGACAGAAATAAGCTTAAAATTATACCCAAAGAGACTTTAATAGAAAACTCACATGAGTTGAAGGGCTGCTCTCTCTCCCTCCCTCCCTCCCTCCCTCCCTCTCTCTCCCTCCCTCCCTCCCTCCCCCATCTTTCTGCTCCTCCTTTCTCTGTCTTTACCTTTCTTGCCCCTTTCATCTTTATGCCAGCACTGTGCCCCAGAAACACTTCTCCCAGAATAAGTGCTCAGGAACACACACTGATTCTTTCTACTCATGGTGCCCACAGTTTAACCTCCAAGGAGCCAGAGCTCCGGTCTGTGAAGGGTACATGCCCAAGCCAGTCTGAAGTGCCATGAGGCGGGTACTTGGATTAGAGCTCTGTGGAGAGGAATTCTAATACTGAGGGAGAGGCGGCTGCTCTCAGAACGCATGTGGGAGAGTGGGCACCCATGGCCGCTGTCCAACCAGCCAGCGCTCAGCAGGGTCCTGTGGGGAACATGTGTGTCTGACCTTCTGGCCTCCAACATGTTGTTTGGAACCATGACAGTCCTCTTCAGAGCCCTCACTAGCACAGACATGTATAGACAGCACATGCTAAGGTGCTCCTGCATGGCTAGTCAGCAGAGGCAAGAACCCCACTGAGTCCAGCCTTCTTTGCAAATGAGGTTCCTTCTTCTTCTCCCCTTATCCTCTCTTCTTCTTCCCTACCACACCACGTCTCATTCTGGGAACAAAACCCAGGAAGTTGTGCATTCTAGGCAAGCACTAGCGTTGAGCTATACCCTCAATCCTTATAAAGATACCTTTATTTAATAATTAATTTTATATGGAGTGTGTGTGTGTGTGTGTGTGTGTGTGTGTGTGTGTGTGTGTGTGTGTCTGTGGTGTTGCATGCATGTTTGTGTATAGGTGCATGGGCCCACTTCAAGGCTTATTAAGAAAGAGAGCAACAGAGGCCAGAGCATGGCATAGGGTGTCTTCATCTGTCACTCTTGTCCTTATTGTCTTGAGACAGGGTCACTCACTGAGCCAGAAATTCTCCATTTTGGCTCAGCTAGCTACCCAGAAAGCTTTCAAGATCCTTGTCTGCTCCCTCTAATGCTAGGGTCACAGGCTCACACAGCCAACCGCAGCTACTTACATGAGTTGTCTGGATTCCCACTCAGGTCCTCAGGCCTGCATAGCAAGTGCTCCTACCCACTGTGCCTTCTCCTCCACCCATAAAGATATTTTTAAAGTAAAACTGGTAACAAAATTTTTCTTTTATGTTCAGTTAGGGGTGGCTGGTTGGAGCTCTGAATTGGAGCCTACACAATAAAGATTGCTAGGATCCATTAGTGATGTCTGCCACAGGCAGAGCTGGGGGTGGGGTGGGGGGTGCTACAGTGTGCCTGCCACCGCATCTAAAAATTCCAATAGAAGAGAGAAGACTGGAGTTCCAAATTATGCCAAATTGGAGAAGCAACTTGGGGGTGGGGCTTGTTGTTAACCTTTGCACCCTAAGGCCAGTCTCTGAGTGTCTACCTGGACATCTTTTCAGGATTCATCTTCTCAAGCCACCCTACACTGCCGTTTCCCAGGCCTGACTTACAGTCTGGATGTGGCTCCTCATTATGTAAAGCCAGCCAATCATATCCTGACCACATTGCCACAGAACCTGCCATCTTGTGAACGATGCAGAGACAGAGAGGCTTTCGGGGCCGTCTCAGGCCTTAATGATGTCCGTGTTCAATGATGATCTCTCCTTGTTGCCCTTGTTCATCCCAGTGAGGTTCTTGTCAGGTTACTTGCTCTGAATGTTCTAGAACAATTGCGGTTATTTAATTAGCCCTTGGTTGGCAGCATAGCTATTAAAACAGAAACCTGGTACCAGTGTCCCTCTCACTGATTACACATAGATCCAAGTCATTGAATAGAGTGGTCCCAGGAGGCAGGAAGTACCAGAGCACCGTGCAGGGTCCAGGGTGAGTGAAGACAAGGTGCGCAGATATGGGCTCCTGCCTCCGGCCCTGGCTACCTGCAATCAGAGCCAGGGGAAAGGAAGGCAGGAAGCCTGATCTCAAACGCACCTAATAGACTCCTGAGCCAATGAACAGTGACAGCTATTTTAAGACTAAGTTAGAATTTGCGCTTGATTTCCAGGGTCAAGTTCAGACTGGCCTTCTAAGGGCCTCTACAATTTCCTGTTGCTGGCAGCTGCACCTATTGGGGTCACAAGACCTTTGTCAGAGTAGATATTATATGAAACTACAATCAAACCTTGTCAAACAAGGAATGCCGTGATTGATTAGTGATGTCTGCCACAGTATGGAGGATTGGTGAGTGTACTTGGGCCATCTTCTTGGTCCTAAGCCCACTAGAGCTATCTCTGATTTTTCTCTTCCTCATCTTCTAGGAGAGCCAAGAATACTATATGCAGGGGACCTCACAATTTTCCGGTCTTGGATAGAAGGACTTGCTCCTGTGTTCTGTAAGATAGTCCACTCAAGGATGCCTATGGTCTCTCCCCCTCCTCCGCTTTTGTCTCCCACTGTTTCTCTCTCTGTGTCCATTCCACCCACTTCTCTCACCTCTAGGTTGGCAGAGTACAGACATTTACCTCCACTTTCAGTACCCAGTATTTTGAGTTGTCTTGGGGGCAGGAGCATGGGGGAGCCATGATGTGGTACTGGGAACACTCTGCAGGAAGCCTGGTTCTGGAGGCCTGTTGGGAAGTCTCGGTGTCCTGTGCACCATGGCTGTCAGTCCAGATTATCTATGCGAGAGCCCAGGCCTGCCATACAATAGCCATCGAGTCCCCTAGAGCCCTGACCTCCCGACACAAAGTTTGCAATAAGCCCTGGCAAATGGCTTTCCGGGTACAGAGCCAAATGACCTATTTGTCTCCCAATGTCTGGGTAGCATCAGAGACTTGGCCTGCCAAGTGAACTTTGCTCCAGGAACACTGTGTCCTTTGGTCTTTGCAGGAGCTGGTGGCCCCCTCTGGCCATCCAGCCTCCACCCTGATTCTAATTGGTCAGGCATCCACATTCTCTCTGGTTCTTCCTGCTAAGGAACTTTCTTTTCCCTTTGAAACAGGGACTTCCTTAGCCCAGGCTGGCTTCAGTTCTCTTTGTAGCTAAGGATGCCTTGAATTTCTGATTCTCTAGCCTCCATCTCTTAAGTGTTAGGATTTCAGGCTGGTTCCTCGCTGCCTCTGTCTTCAGGGACTTCTCATCTGTTTTCTCTAGCCCTGGCCCCAGGCTTGGCTTCTGGACTGGCACTGCCTCCTCACCCAGCAGCACTGGCTTCTCACTCTAGGCCTCAATCCTCTCCTGTTCGGTGCTTCCTGGCAGCCAGTCTCCACCCACTCCCAATTTGCATTTACTCCAACTTCATCAGCAGAGCTGGTGGCTTCCAAAGAGAACAGGTGCATGCTGCTACACAAGCGGGGGTGGGGGTGGGGTGGGAAGGCTTTGCACCTTACTCCCAGCTCCTGACAAACCTTTCTTCAAGGTGAAACCCGCTAGCTCCTTCATATTGGTGTTTCACAGATTTGGAGACAGAGGTGAACCAAGAATAGTGACCAGCCTGGGAAACTGCATCTGTTATAGTCTTGGGTCCGGGACAAAGGAGGAGATGGCTGGCCTTGGCCTTGGCCTTGTTGGAGAGTGGGGAGAGGATAAGGGTACACCTGAACATGACAAGGGCTTTTGTATCCACCTTGGGAGAGGTGATGTCCCAGGCCCAGTTTATAGAAATGGACAGAGGAAGGTTTGTATACCCAGTCCAAGCTCGTGATGGCAATAAACAGCCGAGACAAGATTCGAACCCAGACAGTCTGAGCTTCGCCATACTGACTAGAGAAACGGAGTGGAGGAGGGAAGGTAGTGCTGATCCTCTTGTGAAAGACCCTCCCAGGGAGAAAGCTGAGGACATCTTCCCTGGGCCCTCTGAGGTTCTAGGTAGTTTCTAAATAAGGACATTGGCCTCATAAGAAGAAGGTTCTGTCAAGGTCTAAGATGCAGGTTTGATTGACAACAGATTGTACTGGCTTCCAGTTCTAGCTCCACCCCTTCCCAGCTGGGTGACTTTGAATCACTTACATCACTTCTCTGAGCCACATGGCCAGCTGTCATTGTAAAATGCAGGCAATAGCAAAGCTGGCTTGAGGCTCATTTTAGGATTCCATGAACGAGTGCATAGGGGCTGGGGAAGACTGGCACAGCCGGCTTCCTAAACACAGACTGCAGTTGCTGAGGTTGGAATGTGTCTCCGGGTTGTCCCACCTCACTGCCACTGGCTGTAGGAAGCCATGCTTGGAAGCCAGGGTCTGGGAGGGGCAAGGGCTTGAGTTAGCAGCTGTTTCCTCTTTTCCATAGCACAGGCACCTGGAGGCACCAGAAGATGGGTTTTCCTGCTCCGAGGGGACTGACACGTGTAATCATATAGTTTAGCAGAACAACAAAGTGGCCCTGGGTACAGGATTTGTCGCTGGCTGTGAGCAGGGCTGGCTGCAGGCATTGCCTCCAGAAAGATCCCTGCAGGAGATTCCTGCTGGATCCTGCACCTGCTGCCTCCTGCCTGCTCCAGTTGGGCTGGGCCAAGTGGCCAGGTCTCTGGACTTTCAGAATTTGACTCTGGAAAAGTCTCTCCAGGAAAGTACAGTGTGCGCTGCTGTGAGGATGCTCCCAATGCTGCAGAGACAGAAACTCATTGCCCCTAATAAGTAGGAAAGATGCAGCAAGTCCACAGTTCTGCCTGGACCCAAGGAGGAACAACCCGCAACCCTCCTTGGTGGCTCTCAGGTCAGTGGATGGCCTTGGTCTTTATTTCCCTGAAATATCAAAGCTCTCAGAAGTGAGCTTCCTTAGCCCCACCCCACACCCAGACCTCTGTGTCCACAATGTAAATGTCTTTCTATCTCCCTCTCCGCCATGACTGGGTGGCTCATTCCACCCCAAACACAGTTAATTACATAGCCCATCTTAAAAATGCCCCTTTGGCCCTCGCATGCCAGAGTCTGGTAGATGTCTCTACTTCCTGTTGCAGCAAAACTCTGAGGGGAGAGAGAGATAAAGGTAGCACCCACTGTCCGAACTGTCATGGCCCCTCTCTCCCATGTCCTTCTCAAAGCTGGCCACCAGGCTTCCATGCTCTCCCTGCTCAGTCTCCCCAGGTGAAGGCTTGTGTCACCCTCCACCCACACAGATGCCAAAGCTATCAATCAGTCCTCCAACCTTAGTGGCATCAGGGTTTGGCTGCACCCATCTTCCAGATCCCACGCTCCAGCTGTCCCCTGTCTCTTTTGTAGATTTATAATAATCTCCTGACTTCTGATGATCAGGGAAGACCAGGGCTTGTCAGGAGTCAATTACTCCTCTGTCCTGCGCATCAGTTCTCAGCCTGTATAAATTGATTGCCAGGTTGACCAGATGGAGAAATGCTCAGAAGATTCTGGAAGCACAGCTTGGGGCCTGTTTTTGAAGGTATTTCCATCAGTCACGAGGGTTCTGACCTAAGGAAGACTTAAGCCACTAATGGAGTGGAAAATCTGTGTTGGGAGGCACTACAACTGTAAAAGACGGGCCTAGCTGGAAAAGGTTGGTCACTGGGGACATCTTTATGGTCTTTATCTTGCCAGGGTCCCTCCTGATTACTGCTCCACCTTCTTCCAGTCCATCATGACATGTGCTGTTCTGTCTTGTCTTCCTTGTTACAGTGGACAGAACCCCTAAAATCATGAGCAGAATAACCCTTTCCTTCCTGTTCTCCTTTGGGTCCAAAAGGTCCCCTGCAGAGTCACGTGTTTGAACACTTAGCCTACTGCTGATGGTGCTTTAGGGTGACATTGTGGAAGCTTTGTAGCAGGTGGCATTGCTGGAAGAAGTAGGTCACTGGAGACAGGTCTTGGAGGGATGTAGACCACCATGCTTCAGGCTTTGAGCTCCTGGTTTTCTGATCTGTCAGGACTGGGAGGGTAGGATCTACTCAACAGAATAGGGTTGTGACCTCATCTATATAAGCCTAGCTGTTTACAGAAGAGACTAGCAAGCAGTGGGTGCTTAGTATGTGCTTGCTTCCTTCTCCACCCAGGGATTGCAAGCTTACATGCGCATGGATGGTTTCTTGCCATGCCTGAGGTGCGGGCACTGGATGTCTTCAGCTGTCAGTATCAGTCTTCAGACTGTTCTGTACATCCCGAGAATGATCCACGATGGCCATACTTTCGGTTTTGAATGAGTGACTTTATTGAGTATATGGTAAGCCAACATCAAAGAATGACTAGCAGGTGAGTGATAGAAGCAGATAGTGAAACATCATCAAATCTGGTGCGAAAGACAGCCAGCAGGAACTGCCAGAGAAACCCCGAGTGGATCAGTCAGGAGTCAGTGCCATTCCTTATAGTGAAGGCGGAGCAGAGGGTACCCCAGCTATGGCTTCCAAGTGAAAGAACAGATAATAATGGTAAGGTAACGCCATCAAACTGAGGGTTACAAATGCCCAGCAGAAGTCCACTGGGGAAGTAGAGGCAGTCCCCTGGAGGTCTTGATTATAAGGGTTCTCTCCACTGATGAGCTAACGTCACAGGATGATGCTTAGGTTTCCCCTTACACCACAGGCAATTTTGTATCACAGGGTAGATGATAGTAACCTCAGTTGGAAATGTTTTTACCCTCTACCTGTTCTCAGGGACACACTGCTTTTACTCTTGGGCTATTTTTAGATCTCTTCTCTCCTGGCCGAAGAGTTATAGAGGCCAGTCCACTACCCAATGGGGAAGAGGGGGGTTGGAAGACAGATTGAGACAAAAATGGCTAAGTCTGAAATGGATGGAAAGGCCAACCCACTTCAGGAGTCATCTTCTCAGTGAGCTGAAGTAGCACCATTTACATTATACCATGCCCCTGCTGCAGGGCATTCCTGTGCCTTGGGCTTGAGCTCAGTAAACATCCGTCTTCCCCGGCTCCGATGTGGTCCTGAGGCAGCCACTCTCCTTAGCTCCATCTTCAAGTAAAGAAGAGTAGATGGTCTCAAATGTGTTCACACAGAGGAAAGTTCTAGATAGGGTAGAGTGACCAGGAGTCAGACTCCAAGCAGCAGCTTGGCCACTGCTAACCGCAGTTTCCCTGAGTCTGGAATGGGAAGTGATGAGGACTTTGCACCACATAGGCAAAGAATTAGATGTAAAGTAGCCGAGGAGACCACAGCCACATCTTGGTAGCTCTATCTGCTATCGTCCATTGACTCCTTTGTGGCTGAACTTCTTGAAGTTGTGGAGAGGCTGTTCCCACAGAATCAGAAATGAACTCATCAAGGCATCCTCCCGCATGTGTGCAGTGACCAAAGGCCTGACGGCCCCACCATAAAATATGATCCACACTGTGGCTTTGGCCACCTGTCCCCTGCTTTGTGAGCTTTTCTAGAGGATTTTAGGAGGAACTCCTTAAAAGGGCAGTCCCATCTACCATGACTTGGGAGGGGGAAGGGTGACCTTGTCCTATATATGTGTCAATCGACTCATAAATACTCTTAAAACTTATTCATAATCCACAATGTATAGCCACTGAGTTCCTCCGGCCTGAGTCAGTCCGCTCCTCTCTTTGGAGTGTTGGCTTTGCTTAGGTTTGCTAAATAAACCTTTGCTCAAACTGTCTTTAGATTGAATTCTTTCCTTCAAGAACAAACTGACCCCATAACAGAGTCAGTCACTATCAGAGGCAGACATGTTTGGACCGTTGCAGGAGTCACACCCGTGAGGGGGCCGTAGATAAAGTTGCCACACACCAAATCATGACCTGTGACTATTAGACGCTGCTCTCTTGTAATTCAACCCTGAACCACATAACTCCCTCTGGAGACTTTTCATTCTTACTCTCCTTCTGGGACTATAGTTTCACTCATTAGTCCGTACATTCAACACTTTTATGGAACACACACTGTGCCGGACCCTGGCGCCACATATGTGAGACACTGAGCAAAGCTGAGCAAAGCCAAGGTCAGGCTCTAGCCCTCAGGAACTAATTGGAGTGGTCATAGCAGTGATTGCCATTTATTGCTGGCCTGCTTGCCAGCCAAGCAATAAGGCCTGCCAAGCTCTAAGGGACAGCCTTTGATGCCAGTCATATCACTCCACCCTCCCCAAGCTCTATCAAGAAGGTGTGGCAACCATCTCTATTCTATAGATATAGACATTGAGATCTATGTCTGCTATGAATGGTGGCCATAGGATAAAAATCCATGCTGTTCAGTTTAGGAGTCTGAGAATTCTTCTCCTGCCCTTACACATCCAGTTAAACTACAGCTCTTAGAGGGCCCATTTCACACTCAGCTGCTAATGTTCAAGAAGCTGTGACATCTACCCAGAACTCCAGTCCTCCTACCCCAAGGGGAAGTAGACAAGCCTTTGTCATACGAACACCCCAGGCCATCTCGGGGCAACTCAAATGGTGGGGTTTCTTGAGACCAGACTCACTGGGAACTTGGACATTTGTATACCTGGGGGACTGCCCAGGTTGTAGTGTGACAGGACCTTGCTCATGCCCTGTAGATGCCCCCACAGGTAGAACACCCCCACCCTGCCCCACCCACGCCACTTCTGTAGTTCCCTTTGTTCTTGCTGTAAGTCACAGGTGACAGCCGGTTCCTCCCTCTTGAGGAAGCTGTGACAGGAATGAACTCTGGGTCCTCTGGAGAGTCGCTCAAAGGAGGCTTTGGGGGAAATCCCTATACTCTGAAGCTGTACAATCGCTTTGGGACAAATGCCTCTTGCTTTCAGCCTCTGCAGTGGTGTAAGGGCTATGGGAGTTAAGGAGACAATCAGGCAGGGTTTGTGTCTCCTGGCAGACCTTACCCAGCTGTGGACACTGGCACTGTCCTGAGACTGTGCATGTGTAAGACAATGTCCCCTGATGCAGGTGTTCATGTATGCATACCCAGTGGCTGTTGGATGCATGTTCACATATGTGTCTCTGAGCACATGGGTCTGGATGTTAACTGGCTGACCTCTGCTGCCTAAAAGATGACCCATCTGTCTCTGCCCACATACTTCTGTACTGGCTGGCCTCTGGGACCATCTCTCTTCCATGTGAGTCTCATCTGCCTGTCAAGACCAGAGGCCTGCACAGGCACACTCCTTCTGTGGTTAAGAAGCTTCTTAAGACCTAGCCTTGGGACTGTCACTCTGTCATACTGACCCTATTGGATTAGCAAAACATACAGCTGACAAAGTCAAGGGCAGAGAAATAGATTCTACTCCCCCCAGGAGAAAAGCGCACAGTGGAGAACTGGAACCATGTTTGGCTACAATCTGCATGTATGTGTCTCTGTGATATGCCTGAGTGTGCATGTGCATAGGTGCCATTTCATACGTGTACCGTGCATGTCGATGAGAAACGAGAATGCTAAGTTAAGCACGAGGGGGAGCGCTGCAGAGGCATACAGAGTCTGAGCCTGGGCAGTGAGTCTGTCTTAATCGCTCACAGAGACAATGAGTTGCATGCTGTCTACATGTGCTGAAGTAGATTTTGCTCTGTTAGTGGCCCTGAGAAAATTCACTGGTCAGTTGTCTTGTAGTCTATTATTACCCAGATGTCTTTGTGTTCCAAACGATTGTTTTTAGATTGCTTCATTAGTCTGTCTCGGCAGACCGGATCCTGCCACACTTGACTGGCTCAGATTCTCTGGGGCAGAGCTGGTAGAAGTTGGAAGGATATAGTGTATGGGGTGCCCAGAACTGTGCCTGACCCTTCTGGTGTGGTCCTCCCTATGGTCCCGGTGCACAAGGCTCAGGGCCCTCACTGGCAGGGCTGAACAACGAGCTGGTGCCAGCTGTGGTCCCCTAATTGACTTAGATAAGTCACTGAAGTTCTAAGGGGAACCCAGAGACCCTCTGCCTCAGCCAGCCCTGCTCAGCAATGAATCGGCAGGCAAAGCTAGGACCTATGCCTGTCGTGCCTGTGCTCTATGCTCACAAATGCTCTGACCCTGTCCTAGAGGCCCATGTGCTCCTCTGAAAGTGAGGGTAACAGTGTCCTGGGGGCAAGCTCTTCCCTTCTGCCTTGCAACTCCTGCCTACCTTCTGGGAGAGGGGTGTCCCAGAAGTCTTACCCACACCCCTGCCTCCCTTCCCAGAAGAACTTGATAGGAGTATCTACACTGCCAACCCTTGTGCCAACCAAGAGCTACAGAACAGCTTTGGGCCTCTGAGAACATAATTTCCCCTCTCTTATTAGCTGCCACTTTCCAAAATATTCAAGGTGCCACTGAGCTGCTGCTGTGCCCTGCACCAGATCCGATATCAACCACTCCTATGAAGAGCCACCTGATAAAAGATTTTAGATTCCGTGGGCCACACGTGGTCACTGCCACTTGCTCTTTATCCCATTCTCCTAAAAATACGCACTTGTTTTGAGTTGGTTATGAAGTATGCCCCCCAAAACTTTTCTGAGTGGAAATCTTTGTCCCCAGCTTAAAGCCAGCGCCAACTGCATGAAGACACCAATCTCTTAATGGGTTTGTAATCTGACAGTGTTACTGGGGGATGGTGGAGAGTCAGAGCGGGCCCTGCTGGGAGAAAGTGAGGGTGTGCCCCGGAAGGACACACCTTGTTGCTGCTTTCTGGGTGGCAGCCTGAGGGATCAGCTCCCCTTTCCATACACACCTGCTGGAATGTTCTGACTCAATCCAGGTCCAAAGCACGGAGACGGCTGACCTGGGAAACCTCTGGAACTGAGAGCTGAATTTCCTTTTTTAAATTGCTGTTCTTTGACCATGAGATGGTTTCTTGGCACTTGCCACCAAGTCTGATGGAAGGAAAGAGATGATTCTTGAAAGTTGTCCTCTGACCACCACACATGTACCATGGCGTCTGTGAAAACAATAGAACCTCTAAAACAAGCACAAATACACACACACACACACACACACACACACACACACACACACACACACACACCCCGCAACTACCATATTATTCTTTTTGTGGGGGGTTAGAGACAGGGTTTCCCTGTGTAGCCCTGACTGTCCTGGAGACCAGGCTGGCCTCAAACTCAGAGATCTGCCTGCCTCTGCCTCCCAAGGGCTGGAATTAGAGGCATGCCTCACCACCTCCTGGCCAACATCCTCTTCTTAGCTCAACAGTTACATAGACACAGGCTAGATATGGTAGGGCCCATGAGGTGTGGCTGGCCACTCTTGGGGAGACAGGCAAATAAATGTCTGAGTTAAAACAAGTGTGAACTGAAGTTCCCAGGGCTCTGAGTTTTACAGGGGCCTAACAGCACCTTTGTCTCACCCCGAGGAGACTGGATGGCAAAGCAGCTGTGGTCCTCATCTAATTATTTATGTGCGGCTTGCAGTGAGGTTCCCATCAACTCCAGCATTCAGCAAGCACCGGGTGTGAGTGAGGACCTCCAGGTGCCTCTTCATGGTATAGTTAACTTGGGCCACAGGACTGCAACTCTAACGTGCTATTCAGAGGAGATCCAGATAAAGGGAAGGAAGGGGAAGGGACGAGGGAGGCAGAGAACACAGTCAATTCTTTCAGCCTGTGTCCTACATTATAAAATTGCCTAAATAGCATAATGGATTTAAAAAAAAAATGTTTTGTAATTTTCTTTTGTCCATTATTATAAGAATCAGTCATGGAAATGAACCAAGAAGAAAATAATAAATCCTACCCCTCAACTCCTTCAGAATCAGCCACTCCTGCCACTCTGGGGAAGATTCTGCAGGCACCTCTGTCTGGTCGTAAACACATATGCACGCCAGCTTAAATGAGCACGAGCAGACTCCACATGCTGTCGTAGAAAATGGTTTTTCTTCTCGACAATATGTTGTGGACATCTTTCCATGTCAATAAATATAGATCAGCGGCGGCGTGTTAAACGGCGCTGCTATATCCGATCGAGTGCACAAATAGAAGTTTGAAATGCCAGAGAGGCGTTAGCTCCATTCGGCTCTCAAGTGGTGGGCATTTGGTGATGCTCAGACAGCAGTTTGGGGACCTGGGCCACAACCACCCTGGCTGCCAGGGACACCGTGTTAGGACTTATTCCATTAGAGACCAACCTGTTCACAGTAACCTCTGACAACCTTAGGCTCCAAGGGGGATCCTGGCAGGTGGCTGAGGAAGAAGGCCGAGCTCCTGACTTACCCCACAGAAAAGCATTGATTTTGCCCTTCCTATAGCCCTGGATTTTCTGGTTTCTTTGGAAGTACTCAGCAAGGCATGGCAGTTCCCCCCCCCCTCTCTCTCCCTCTCCCAGGTCTTGATAGGACCTTGGTCCTTCACCTGCCCCAAGCCCTGCAGGTCCTTTCCTCTCCCAGCTTCTCTTTCTGATGCACAGCCCCCCCCCCCGCCCCATTTCTGGTCTTGACTTGTGCAGTGAGTCTCTATGGTTCAAGGGTCCCTTTTAGAACTCTGGTGCTCACTGATTGTGATGCCACGGGCAGTGCTCAGGTGTGGCACCCCAGCCATTGGTTGTCACTGATCTGAGGATGCACAGTCAGTGCCCTCCTGTGTCCTTTTGTCTTAGACTCATGGGTTTGGCCTCCACACCTAGGCTGAGCCCCTTCTTCTCCTGATGCTATTTCTATCTGAGGGCTCTCTCTTGTTCCCCCTGTTGATTCTGGCCCTCCATGCCTAGTGTATCAGTCAGGTTTCGTCTGCCCAACAAGCAGCCCGCAGACATCTGTGACGTATACACCAGCACCCACTGATAATGCACGCTCAAGGGTCTGCCTTGGTTGTGATTTGTCTGATCTTGGACCAGCCTGGGATATGGGCTTCAGCTGGGTGTCTAGTTACTTGATTTGTTTTTATTCTAGAACTCAAGTCATATTCATCTCCTGGGGTGGGAAGATGCTCAATATAAGATGGTGGAAGCAGGCAGATGCTAGAACCTTCCTTCAGCACTGATGTGCAGGGACCTCTCCCCATATCTATCAAAGTAAAGCCAAAGTCAAAGGAGGGGAGGAGTGCAGGATAGACTCCATCTACCAGAGGAGGCCACTTCAGTAGACCCAGGCAACAATCCATTCACAAGGAGGGTGCCTTGCTGGCAGGTCTACCTCCCTGCCAGTCTCTAGACTCCTTTGGTCAGGAGGAATCTAGAGACTAGCTTTGTGTCCCTGTCTCTGGTCCATGACGGGGCAAGTAGAGGGGCTCAGGTAGAGTTTGCAAGTGACTAGCTGACTTACCAACTCACTGGGACACTGTTGTGGTCTTAACCGTCCTCCTCCGCCCTCAGCACCGATTTGGAGATGCCATCCTGAGAAGTGGGCACCTTTCCTCATAGCTGTGACATCTTGAGACCCTGGTGCTCCACTATTGACTACACCCTTCATCTATCTTTAACTCCAGGACTATATCAGCAACGTGGGTGACTCGGCACTGGCAGTACTCAGCAGACTGTAACTCGAACTCAGCTCTCTGGCACCAAGTCTATGATCTCACATAAAACTGTGCAGTGGTACATCCTTTCTGGAAACTTGCAGTTTTCTTCAACCCCAGCCAGCCAGACACTGGGTAGGCAATACCACTTGGTGTGGGGACAGAGCTTTCTCAGGAATGACAGAAGGTTCAGGGGTAAGATAGGGTTGAAGATGAACTTGTTGTTTTGAACCTTGAGGAGTCTGGTCAGGTACAGGTTGCTAAGGAGATGGGTGGGTGCCTCCATCAACAGGGGAGGTTGCTGGAACACCTACGGGCTCAATAAGGGTAGATAAGAGAGCTGCCAGGGCACCTGGTAGGGCAATAAGCCTCTGACCATGCAGAGCTGTGGCTGAGGCATGCAGATGGCTTGGGAGAACAATCCCCAGGCCAGAGTTGGAGGACAGGGTCAACCCTGATGTTCTGGCTAGCTTGATGCAGAGGGTGGGGAATGGGGGTGTACCCTCACCTGTTCCCCTGGGGCAAGAGGAGCCCAGCTGCCTCTCTACCATTTACATTCAGCCCTTGTCTGTGCCAAACTCTGCATGCTGCAGCCTGCTCCCAGAGATGAGCTATTTTAAGTGCTTCCCCTCCGCCCCTAAGGGTGCCATGTGTTTATCTTGCTTTTGAGTTAAAAGGGAAAATCAATTTCACTCTTACCTTAGGAAGATTTGGGAGTCGGGGGTGGTGCCATTTCATTAAAATGAGAGTGGGAACGGGCAGTAGGGGCTTCAGATTCCCACCCCTTTGGCCACTCATGAGTAAACAGTATCCTGCTGCACAGCCTGCTCTCTAGACATATGACACACCTGCACCTCAGACTAGGGGACTTCAGAGGCCAGGGCTTTACCTGAAATGGTCACTGAACTGTGTCTTTCAACCTCATCCCAGGGAGAGGGAGGGAGCAGGGAGTCAAGCTCATCATTGGTGTTCATGGGAGCATGCGTGCACGTGTACATTTGTCTATGTGTGTGGAGGTCATCCATGAACTCTATATATCTTTGTACGATGGTCAGTGTCTGGGTCCTTGGTCACTCAGGCCAGGCTCACTGATCTGGTACCTGTTGTCTTGGATAGACATAGTCCTGGCTCGAGCTTCTGGCTTGGTTTGGTGTCTTCAAGCTCAACTGGGTCAATCTGGGTCTGGTCACACTCCTTGCCCTTGCTGTTACAGCTGCTACCTCCTAGTCTGTGTTTCTGCCATTATTCTTTCCAGGAGTCAACAAGGACCCCCAGCTTTCTCAGGTGTCTGCAAGACCTGAGTGCAGAGGATTGTTTGTTCCAGAGAGAGTCAGTGGAAACCCACTAGGGCTTCTACCCCCAGGGTTGATGCTGACCAGAGAAGGGCAAGTCCTGATCTCCTGTTGTATCTTCTGTGAAATGGGGCTTTTCAGGGGTGCGTGCGTGCGTGCGTGCGTGCGTGTGTGTGTGTGTGTATGTGTATGTGTGTGTAGATTTGAGGCAAGAGGGAGCTTGATGGAGAAGCTTCTAGAGATGGAGGTACAGTCCATCTTTACAAGAGTTCCCTTCCTCCCTTCCATAAGACCACCAGCCTTGGGGCTTCAGAGAACACAGACAGAAAACTGCTGGGCTGAAAGCCTGGGCCTAGGCGATAGCTTCCTTCCCACCCATCTGCTTACATAACTAACATCTGTGGAGGATCCTGCAGCCCCAAGCTGTTGTAAAGTTTCCTGAGGCCAACCCATTTGCCTCAGTTGAAGGTTACCCTGTGGTCCTGTCCGCAGGGAGATTATGACCCAAAGAGAACTGAACCCAAAACAAATTCAATGAGGCAGAAACTTCCAGCCTATCACACATTTGTGTCATGAGCAGACATTCTGATGCAAACCCAAAGGGAGAAGGCTCGTGGAGACTCAGCTCCATGATGCGCCCAGAGGATGTGCTGGGTTTTATAGGTGTCAAATCCTGGGTATGGGTTTGATGGGGAGGATTTAGGACAGGCTGGACCAGCATGTATGAGTGGTGTGGAAAGAAACAAGCTGGAATGAGAGTGGACACAAAGTATGCTGTTCAGAGGTCACCGCCAGCTCAGCATCTTGCTGGGGATGCTGCCGGCTTCATTTATGGTGGTGACTGTGCTTCAAGGCCAGTGATTGCCTCCAAGGCACAGATGAAGGAACCGGGATCCAGAAGGGACATATGGTTTCTTGAATACTGGTCACATGTAAGTAGCAGAGTAGAGATGTGAACCAGAGTCTGTGTGACCTGAGGAACCATACAGCCAGAAATAACCAGTTTGGACTGTTGAAGTTAGTGATGGAGTAGAAACATGGGGACTGAGGATGTGAACAGTTTCTGAGAAGAGAAATGGATGAGGCGTGGACCACAGCCAACAGTGGGCCATCCAATAGCTGATGCTGGAAGAGTGCTGTCAGTGAGGTGGAAGGGATGCTGGAAACTGAGCTCCAGACTGACAGGATGATGTTGGAGCTGTTCTTGCCATCTCCCAGAACCGATGCCTCGGAAGGTTCTCCTGAGCTCCTCTGACCCCCGCCATGACACAGCTTGCTGGACTCTGGGGATCCAAGTGAGTCACCGTCAGCCAGGACTCAAAACCATCTCCACGTCTGACTGGGCTCCTCCACACAAGAATGTTCACACCTCTCTTGTGGCCAATGCCCCGCCTGTTAGGGATGGCTCTACCATTGAAATAAAACCTCTCTGAGGCCTCCTCCACTTGGTCAGGTTCTGTTACCTGGAGCAAGACAGAAGGACCTGTTTCATATGACATACACCAGGTCATCAGACACTCGGTGACAATTCTCATGCTGTCACCATCTCATCTCCAGGTTATATGGCAGTAACGGATGTCATGCATGTGCTTATTGGGCTAACCAGTCTTAGCAGCTCCTCTTAGAGCTTCACAAATGCCGCCCTATGGGGCTGGCTCATGAGCATCTGTGAAATGTCTCCATAAGGTGGTCCACTGTAATCCTGAGGGAGTGGAGCTTGTTCCAAATTTTTAACAAGGAGGTGGGAGATATTTTGGGAAAACCACTCAGATGTCTGGTATGTAAAGTGCCATGGCAGGAATGGTAATAAGGCTGTTGAAATAATTCAGGTGAAATTCAGTGGGGGTAAAGAACATGGTAGAAAAGGGGAGACTGGAGAGAGGCTGGCAAAACACCCCAAGGAGAGAACCGTAGAAGCTGGGGAGCAGTTGGGTGTGTTGGGTGTGGGGGTGAGGAAGAGGAGGAAAGGACACAGACACTGTCAGATTTTGTCCCAGATGAACGTCTGTCAGGAGAGCCTGGGTCATTCAGCAGCGGGCCAACAGGCGGGACTAGGAGAGGTCACATTTAGCTCTGCACACATGAAGAGGTAGAGGTCGCTGGAATGCTACCTACTCATTTGATAGTTTGTCCAGCCATTTATTCAACAAGGCGTCATTGGGTGACTCATGTTTGTGAACTGCCTGACACAGATGTTGGGAATGGACATGGGTCTTCTGCAAGAGCAGTGAGTGCTCTTAATGGCTAAACCATCCCTCCAGGGTCATACAAGCCCTTACTGAAAATCAACTATGTATCAGATACTCTCCTTGGTAGTAGGGCTGCACAGACACAGTCATCTCTAATTTCCAGAGGAGGAGAACAGATATAAATTGATGGTTCTGTCAATTCACGTGTGTGTCCTTCAGTAAGCGCACAATTGATAAACTATGGTATATCCATACAGTGGAATATTATTCAAGTGGTAAAAGGAATATGCTATCAAACATGTAAAGACATGGAAGTAACTGAAAGCCACAGTGCTAGGCTAGAGAGGACTCCCTGAAGAGATTATTTCTTATGACTCCAACTACGTGGTGTTGTGGGAAAGGCAAACTATAGAGGCAGCACAAAGATTGATAGTTTCTAGAAATAAAAGGGAACAGAGTGCTGACCAGTTAGAGGAGTTTGAAAATGTGTCATGTGATGTGGTCCTGGTGGGCACATGCTGTTAGATATTTGTCAAATTCCACAAAATGCCCAATGCCAAGTGAGAACGTGAACCACGGGCCTTCAGTGATAATGATGCCAGGGTGGATTCATCAGATGCAGCAAACACACCACTCTGGCAGGGGGCACTGACAGTACGCAGAGGGGCCAGGGACAGATGGAAACTCTCTGCGCTTTATGCTCAATTTAGCAGTGAAGCTGAAATTGCTATTAAAAACAAAGCCCATTGCAATTAGTATTATAAGACTGGAATCAGTGCAGAGGCTAGAATGCTGCTATGGCTCGGATATGACACATCCCCAGAGAGGAGCGTGCATTGGAAGCTTGGTTTCCAGCTTGTTGTGCTATTGAGGGAAGTGGGTCGTGAAAGGGCCAACGTTATCAATGGGCTCATTCATCTATGAGTTCATACTGAGCAGGGGTATTAGGTGGGGCCCGGGTAAAAGGACTGAGTCACTGAAGGGGAATGTTTTTGAAGTGTATAGTTTGCTCATGGGTCCCTGACCTCTTACTCCTGACTGCTACAGGAGGAGCTTTCTTCCATCACAGCCAGACCACCAACCATCCACGACTCACCACAAGCCCAGGATGACGGAATCAATGTCATAGTCGGATACCTCTGAAACCATGAGCCAAACAAACAGACAGACAAAACCTCTTCCTCCCTTTACATTGGTTCTCTTGAGTATTTTGTCAAAGCAACAACAAGCTCTTGCAGACCCTGAATGTGTGGTCAGGAAGGGTTGCACTGGGGAGGTGACCTGCAACTTGTGACAGAGGTTAAGTGGAGAGACTGGAACTTGGCCTGTAGCTTAGGAGAGAGCTCTGTGGGTCTTAGTTTGCTTCTCTGTTGTGAAGATAAAACGCTAACCAAAAGCAACTGTGGAGGAAAGGGTTTAGTTCATCTTATAACTCTTAGGTAGTGCTCCATCACTGAGGGAAATCAAGGCAAGAATGCAAGGCAAGAACTGAGAGGCAGGAACTGAAGCAGAAACCAGGGAGGAGGACAGGAAGGCTGATTAATGGTCCCTTCTTCCCCTTGCCCCCTGCCCACTCACACTCAACTGCCTTTCTTTCTTTTTCTTTTTCTTTTTCTTTTTCTTTTTCTTTTTCTTTTTCTTTTTCTTTTTCTTTTTCTTTTTCTTTTTCTTTTTCTTTTTCTTTTTCTCTTTCTTTCTTTCTTTCTTTCTTTCTTTCTTTCTTTCTTTCTTTCTTTCTTTCTTTCTTTCTTTTTTGTGGTGGTGGTTGTGGATGTGGTTTTGTAAGATAAGGTTTCTCTGTGGCCTGGCTATCCTGGAACTCACTCTGTAGACCAGGCTGGCCTAGAGCTCACAGAGATCCTCCTGCCTCTGCAGACCCCCACCCAGTGCGAGATTAACAACATGCACCACTACATCCGGGCCTCAGCTGCCTTTCCCTTGAATGATGTTGCTGACAGTGGGCGTGGCCCTCCTACATCAATCATGAGGAAAATGCCCAGCAAGCCTACCTGCAGGCCGATCGGATGTAGGTATTTTTCTCAGAAATGACCCTAGCTTCTGTCAGGTTGACAAAAAGCTAACTAGTACAGTGGATGAGAGGGACTTGGTGGTCGTGAAAGCATGGATGGGTGTGGCAGCAGACAAGGGAGCCCCCAGAAGAGCATGCTTCTATATATAAGGCTAGAGCTGCAATAGGCCCTGAGGGAGGGGAGAGCTGAGGCAGCTGAGGAGGCTGAGGCTGAAAGGGAAAAGAAGTATGAGGAAGAGACACTGAATGAAGGTGACTTCTGGATTTAGAGACAGCTCAGTCCTCAGAACAGAACACGCAAAGGAGAGCGATCGATACAGCTCTGCTTATTACAACCAATGGGGATCAATAAATTGGCGTGAAGATCTGCCAGGTCATCTGAATATGAAAGCCAGTGTGGAGTCAGGACCACTGAACTATGACTGTTTTGTCATATCTAGCAAATCTGAAATGCAGCTGCGAGGGTCGGAAAGAAACTGGTCTCAGGGCAGAACAGAGGGTGTCTCCAAGGGAAAGATGGGCAGGTCTGTCCCACAGCTGTCAAGAAGAGAGTTGGCCTTGGCTCGGGAAATTCCATCCTGATGTTAGATAGAAAGGTCTTAAGCTGTAAAAAAGGTTTTCACTTTCACAATCCAAGACCATCTCAAAGCAAGACGGGTAGAGGTGATAGCTTGTGTCCCTGTGTCCCACTGGCCTCCTTCCAGCTCCATGTGCCCACCAAGCTTCCGTCCAGCCCCCAGGGAGATAAGACTCTGAGATGGGAGGTCCTTACCCCAGCCTTTCCCAGTGCATGCTGGGAATGAGGAACATCACTGTCTGTCTTAGCTGCTTATCAAGCTCTATAGTGCCCCTCCCCCATGCTCTTACCATGTCTGCTCGCTTACCGATGCCTGGCTACATGGATGCAGGTCCCCTGTGCCCACTGTATCCACTCTCCATCCACACCCTGCATCCCACCCGGCTCACCCTCTCAAAGACTTTCTACTTCACCATCCTCATGGGCCGACAAGGAGGCTGTGGACAAGCCTAGCTTTTAAACTCCATTGACCAGACATCGGCTGGCAGATCTGGTTTCTCTCACAGCATAGCAACACATAGCAAAACATAGTCTACAGTAACTCTGACCACATCTCCATCCTAGACTCTTCCCTTGACCTTTCCTGCCCCCATCCCTGTTCCCTGAGGCAAGTCTTTGCAATAGTATAACACAGTAGGTCATGTCTGGCCTGCAATCTCAGTACTAGGGAGGCTGAGGCAGAAGGACTGCTGCGAGTTTGAAGCCAGTCTGGGTTAAAGAGTATAGCCCTTTATAAAGAAAAGATTGAAAAAAAGCTGGAGATATCGCTCAGTTGGTAGAAGGGTTGCCTAGAATGCACAAAGCCCTTGACTTAATCCCTAGCACCATACAAACTGGTTTTGTTGATGTACCTGTAATCCTTCAAGTATACCTGTAAACATTCAAGGGGTGGAGACCAGAAGATCCGAAGTTCAAGGTCATCCTTGCCTGAACAGGGAGTATAAAACCAGGCTAAATTCCATGAGATTGTCTCAAAAATAAATTGATTAATTAATTTAAAAATTAAAAATACAAAGATTTTTGGCGATCCTTATTTTATCAAATGTAAAGGTTGTGGCATTCGTTGGCACTCCGCCTGCTCCTGTCCCCCCTGCTTCTTGGCCAATCGACAATGTCATTGCAGACTCCTCTATTACTTGAAGGGAACAATGACCCCCCAAATTGTGTCTTTGCCTTTGACCTTCTACTGGTCCCAGGCTTACTTGCCACACTGCAGTATGTCCAGGTGCCCTCTGGCCATTTAGGGAGCACTTGGTCAAAACTTAGCTGTATGTCCTCCACGAGCTGCCCCTCTGCATCCACCTCCTTGCAGGCAATGGCCTACCCTGCTGCCATTCTCCCTGGCCTCAGGCCACACCAACCCCCTACAGTTTTGATCTCCTTTGTTCTCTCCAACCACTGAACCAGTTGTGGATGCATTGAGACTCCTGTTCTGAATGCTGGTTCTCTCTATCTCCGTGCTAGCCTTGGGTGGATGCTGTGGTGTGTGCCTAAACCCACAACTGAGGGGTCTTTCTCCAGTAGCTTCAACTAAAGTGCAGCCTGTACCCAAGGCTCTGTCCCTCCTTAGGCCTGTATCTCACATCTAGGGCTTGTCTGTTCTGGTGGATAGGAACCTGGTTGTCTCTTTCTCCTGATGCAGGATATCTCCCAGGACCCAAGCAGCTCTGGGCTTCCTGCTGAGGCTCTGTTGCAACTTTGCTGTGGTCAAATGTCTTGCTCTGCTCAGTCCCACTGTCCTTAGGACCCCTCCTCAGGTGATATTCTCACAGGTACTCCCCAATAGATGACCTGCACAAAGGCCTGGATGGCAGGGTTGGTCTCCTGGGAAACCTGACCTGCAGCCCTTGTCAAAGAGCCCCCTGATTTCTCCTCTACACCCCTCTAATCACCGTCCAACTCATCTTCTGATTTCGCCCTTGCAAAATAATCTATTCGTCATGCAGCCACCAGAGTGACTTTTTTTTTTCCAAAACAAAAATCAGGTCAATGACTTCTCTGCTTTCAACTCTGCTGGTTTGCCACTGCCCTCGGAACACCATCATACTCCCTGTCCCTGTCCTGGGGTGACCTAGCTGAGCTGATGGCTCTCCTCCTGCTTGCTCTCACAACTCTGCCCCAGTTCCCAGCCTTCTGTCTGTTCCCTGAACATTCTGGAATTTCCCCCGCATGGCGGCCTTTGTGTTGTCTATTTGCCCAACTTACAATCAAGTGGCCCCAGTCACCTGCAGAGAAAGCCCTCTCTGATGATACAGTCTAAGTTAGCCTGTGTAGTGTAGTCTTTCCTCTCCCTTCAACCTGGCTTTCGTCATAACACGTGCCACTCTGAAATCTCGTTGCTCACTTATGCATCAGCTTATCTCCCTCTGTGCCAGGAACAGACTCGCCACTGACAGTACGGACTGTGCCTCTGTTACTATGAGTCTCAGTACTCCATCTGCAACATCCAAAAGTGTGCAAGTGTGTGTAAGCCTGTATGGATGGATGGATAGATGTGTGGATTGATAATGGATGCAAATAAACAAATGGAAGTTACTAGGAGCCACCCTGGCGGGTCTGATCAGCTGATCAGCTGAAAGGGGCCTGGATTCAATGTCTCCCTTGGACAAAGCTGTAAGCTCCTTTAGTCAAAGACATCAAAGATCACAGCGAAGCCAAACACCACCAGATGTAGCCCACTAAGAGTGAATGGTGAGCTTGAAGAAAACAGTCTCTGTGGAGGGGGTGGAGGGGGTCAGCAAAGTGGGGTGAACAGAAGGACAGGAAGCAAACACAGGAACCTGGGAAGATACTGGGCAGTGAGTGAAGGAGATTGGCTTCTTTCTGCCCATTTCCTGGGGTGGGCTTAGCTCGTATGAGCTAAGGGAAGGTGCTGATCTGTGGTCACTAGCACCAGCCAATGCTCAAGGGCTGCTGGTTCTCTGTGAGTTCTTCATCTGTGCTCATTTTATGCCGCTAAGTTACTTCAGACAAGTTAAGCAGCATACGCTTCTTTGGTTACAGTCTTCACGAGTCCTGATATGACTGCCAGGTCCCGTGCATAGGGTCTCATGGGCTCCAAACATGGAGCTGGGACACATCTTATCTGGAGACTCAGCTGATGAAGGACTCACTCTAAGAATTGATGGAACTAAGTTCCCCGTGGTTACGGCACCAAGAGCCTTGGCTCCTCTCCTCAATAGCTATCTGTTAGAGTTTCTGTAATGTCTCCAGAGACTCACTGATAGTCTAGCCCTCCGGAGGCTACTCAAGGCCCCTACTGACCACCTGAACCCACAGCTTGTCACTTCAGCCTCTCTAGCAAGTCCATTTACCTCACCAAGCTGGTACCTCATCAAGCTGGTAGTCTCTATCCAGGTCACTAAGATGGAAGTTTCTACAAAGTGAGGAAATTCAGAGGGTGTCCATTCCATCCCCTTCTGTTAGAGGCATGTCACAGTGGATCCCAACCTGGCTCAAGAGAGGAGGATCACACAAAGGGTGGGACAGCAGGAAGAGGGGGGCCTGAGGCCACCTTAGAGTCTGTCCATCCTAACTTTATCATTTTGTCCTCATAGCAACACAACAGGTGGGTCTTGTTAGTAACCTCGTGCTGGAGAGAGAGAGAGAGAGAGAGAGAGAGAGAGAGAGAGAGAGAGAGAGAGAATGAAGAATAGCTTGAGCGCATAAAACTCCCAAAGCAACAGGATAAAATACAGAGAGCAGACAAAGAATTCTGTAACCATTGGAGACACCTCAGTCAGTGATGCTGGGGATGGACGATAGGAAAATGCAGATGAGCTTACAAGATCTGGGTACCATTCTAGCTGTCCACCCAAGGCAAAGGGTGATGTGTGAATACAGAGACTTGTGTACTGTGATGGTGGTGTTAATCTTCACAGACAAAATGTAGACAAAACTCAAAGAGCCCTCTGTGGTAGATTCCTAAGCACACATGTTAGAGCCACACAATACCACAACAAAAGAGGACTAACTATTGACAGGTGCTCCTCAGAAGAACTTCAAAGCCATTATGCTAAATAAAAGAAGTCAGGCACAAAAGGCCCCATATTGCACTATTCCATTTACATGAAATGTCCAGAACAGACAAATCTAGAGAGACAGAAAGCAGATTAGCAGTGGCCCTGGGCTGGGGGGCGGGGAGCAGAGTGATTGCAAGTGGCACGAGCTCCTTTCTGCGGTGACGGGAATGTACAGAGACTGGACATGGTGATGGTTGCACAACTCTGTCAATATACTAAAAACCACTGAAGCGGACACTTCAGACAAGCAGGTTTTACTGCATGTGAATGACAACTCCTAACGCAGGTGGACGGGGAGAAAGGCTTGGGCAAGAAGTTGTCAGAGTGCCTCCTGCCTCTGGGATTGGCCTTCTTCCTCTCCCACGCATCAGACTCTGAGGGTGAGCAGTGTGGCCCGGATGAGGGCTGTGCAGAGGAATGAGAACTGAACAGGCCAGTGAGGGTGGGGCTGGAAGAGCTGCAGACAGAGTTGACACAGGGAAGATCATGGAAGGTCAAAGGTCATGGAAGGTCACGCCGACAGAGCTGAGGTCTGACCCAGGGTGGAGAGGGAACTGTGGACAGTCTATCACCCTCTAATCCTGCTTCCCTTAGAAAGCCAATACCTCAGCAGGAAAATAAATAAAGAGGGGATCAGTTAGATTAAACCCGACTTGGCATTTAGCTGAATAAGGTGTGTGTGTGTGTGAGAGAGAGAGAGAGAGAGAGAGAGAGAGAGAGACAAAGAGGTTGAAGGTGTTGGCAAGAACATGGCCACTGTAAGGGTGATTACATCTCTAATGAGCAGGAGACAAAGTGGCTGCTGGGACAGGACAGTTTCTATGGACTGGGATGGGTTCTTCATATCAATGGCTGAGCCCAGTGGCAGGGATCTGAAGTCCAATCCAAAGGGGGCCTGGTGCATGCTGGTCCCTTTTCTCCTCTTGCCCTCAATTCTGCATGCCATTCTGGAGCCTCACCATCCCACCACACCTGAGAAAGGCAGGATGGATGGTCACCTTCCTTAGTTACTATGCTAAATCCATCAGTTTTCCATCATTTTTGGCATCTTGAAGCAGAGGCTGCAGTCAGCTCATCTATATGTCAGCTCGTGAGTCCATCGCCCTTGAACACGGCTTCACAACTCTCAGCATTAATTTCCTCAACAGCAAATAAGGGAAATCGTATCGACCTCTTCAGGCCACTGTGGAGATTTGATGAGGCATTACTGCAGATCCCTGAATAAGGTGTAGAGCTGAAGAGCAAGCTCGGATATAGGTATCCAGGTGGCAGAGTGTTGACTGATGCGGACACTGAGCTCTCTGTCAGCGCACAGCCCTGGGCTGTGGGACAGGGGCCACTGTAAGCCAGCAGATGGGTTGCAAACTCAATAGCAAAACTGTACAGTTGTACTTAGGAGGTTTCATCTTGCAAACTTCAGCATCTTGGTCCAGCCTGGGAATGTCTGTTTGATCCCAGATCCCCAGCAGCAGCCTCCTGTGACTGTGTACTGTGCATAACTGCAAGGGTCTGCCATGAGTCTATGGTAGATACAGGCTCCTGAACCTTGGGAACATCTCACATTGTCTGCAGCTGGGGCCCTGGTTACCATTTATCCAAGGGAGGAAAAAAAAAAAGAAACAACAACAGCAAACACTCCCACGAGTCTTCAAGCACTTGCAGGGGTGAAGGATCCCCCTCTTTGGTTCATCTCTAGGGCTCGGTACTATTGGTGGTTGGACCGAGAGCCCCTCTGGAGGTGGAGGTGATGCCCCCCACCCCAGCCTATCGCCCAGAGCCCCTTCCATGCTCTGACTCCCCTAGGAAGAGAAATCGATGCGTTTCTGTGTCTCCTGGAGACAGACCGGTGCATTCCTGCAGAACTGGCTATCGACAGCCCTTGCCTCTCTCCCATCTTCCATACTTCATTTGTGAAAAGAACCGTAATTACCCTCGAGGAGTCATTGGAGGGAAAGTGTGCAAATTGAAAAGGGCTGGAAATGGGCACCCCTGGCTGCGCAGAAAACACGTTCCATATTGAAGTGTTCTTTTCCCCAGCCTGGGTTCTCCCACTTGCCCAGCCCTTGCCTCTCTGCAGCTGCAAGCCAGAGCCAGCTTTGTGCCCACCCTAACGATGGCTGTACGACATCGACACAGCGAGACCAGGTTTTCTGTATCCCAGTCCCTTTAATGGATAATCACTTTCTTTTCAACTCCTTACCACCAAATAGCTTGGACAATTAATAAAGCTCTGGTCGTTCTTCCGGTTTCTCTTTTCTTCTTTACTTTCCATTCAGTTGTTTGTTGAGCTTCCTTAGCCTAACTAGCCATGCAGCGACCTTGTTAACTGGTACAAAGACTTTGATCTTGCCAAGTGTAGAGTGCTCTGGATGCAAGAAAGAAAGGTCCTTGCTCAAGGGTGTTATCTGAGGTCAAGATGTTGAAAGCTTTGGCCCTTAAAGGAAGAGTGACCTGGGCCAGGGCCAGCTCTCGGCCTGTGCTGCTGCTTACAAAGGGGTCTTTTGGGCATGATGGTTTTCTGTCTTGTATCTGTATCAGAAAGGTTTAGAACCAGAAGAGTTCAGATTTTGTTCTTGTTGTTTAGCTTCTAGAATATGCTCACAGGGTCCACAGAATATTCTTGCAGGGTATACTGGACTATATCAGATTTAGGGGCTTTCAGATTAGAAATATTCAACTTGAATTGCTTTTTTGGTGGGGTGGTCTGTCATACAAATGATCACAACCAAACTTCATTTTTTCCAATCTGGATGAAAAGCCAAGGTGTCCACGCTGTGGAGTGTCTGAGAAAGGGCTTGTCCCATGCTCTCCAGCCACTGAGGCTGCCGGGCCTTGCTAGTGGAAGGCTACAGCTACAGACTCAGCTTTTTAAAATAACAAAGGTAGCATCATTACGTTCATTATCATTGCTGTTGCTGTTGTTATTTTATTACCTTGCCCTCTCTATTTTTGTGTCTTTATTTCTATCTCTTCTAAGCACACCTGTTGCTGGGTGTAGGGATGACTCTACTCCAGGATGGTTCTCCATCTCCAGTTCGTGATCTTAAGTACCTTTGCAAAACCTCTAATTCCAAATAAAGCCATGTTCCGTGGGTCCAGGTGAATCTGTCTTTGGGCAGCAAGATTAAACAATTGCAGGACCAAACGCAACTTGAAATGCTTCCCTTGTATGGATACATTGTATGTGATATGGTGTTACATGAAGATCCCTTCAGACAAACACGATTGCGTGTTGAGTACTCCCCACCCACTTCTAGCCTTCGCTTCCTCCTCCTTCTGTTCTGCACTGGTACTTTCTGTTTTCCTGGAAAGTTACATGTCTACTTTCAGGTAGTATATATACACAATCTTCATGTGTCTATGTGAAATCTAGGAACCCCGTGTGGAATGGATCCTAATATGATCTTTTTCTCTCTGAGACAGGCTTAAGTCACTCAATATGATCAATCTGTCCCAGCTTCGTTCATTTTTCTGCAGATGGCGGAGCCTCATCTATTTTTAAGATTGGAAAAATTCCATCATCCAATGCCAAATTTTGTACCCCTTGGTACTCAGATCCCAGGATGTTTCCAGTCTCCATTCTCTGCCCAGTTTGGGGGATGGCCATTGTCTAGGGCACCTCATAGCTGCCATATGACATGAGAGAGCCTCCCTGGAGTAGGTGAAGTTCATGAGTATGAACCACTGCAGCGGCAGATGGAGGGGGTGGCTCCTCCCATCACCTGCTCCCCGGCTGTCTGCCCAGCGTGCAGGAAGCCCTGGATGCATCCAGAGCTGGTGGAAACTGTTCAAGACCCCGCTGCTCTGAGCCTCCTTGCTCTACATCTTGTCTGCCCAGTTCTAAACTCTCAACCCCAACCAGCCTGCGTTGGGGACTGTCCCCCTTCTCCCAGTGACCTGTTAACTTTCCGCAGCCCTCACTTCCTCTGTTGACTTGGATGACAGCCATCGAATTAAAAGTAACCCCCTGTCATGTTTTCTCTGTGCCGGGTGCTGCTCTAAAAGCATATATCGGTTCATTTAAACACCACGGCAGCTTGATAGAGAGGGTACTGTTACCGTCACCTCTTTCTTCTACACGAGGAAACTGAGGCACAGAAAGCTTTATGGAGCCATTTGAGGCAGGGTTCCTAGACTTCGCAGCATTGATACTGTGGGTTGATAAGTCTGTTGTGGGACCACTCCCTGCCTAGTCAAACGTCCAACTGAAGCTTTGGCCTTGGTCACTCAGGGCCTGCCACGATAGACCTCTTCAAAACCCGCAGTCATGACAACCAAAAAGGGTTCCAGAGCTTGCCTAATGTCTCCAGGGTGGAGAGAGCAAAGTCACCCTTCAGTCAAGAGACACTGAGCAGAGCTCATATACAAGTGGCAGAGTCAAAGAGAGAGCCCAGAACTCTCCAGCTGCCCACCCCCATCTATCTGAACCTTTGCCTGAGTTTGCATTGTCAGTGAAGGGAGAAAGTGAGTCCCACCCACTTCACAGACTTCAGGTCCACCTGGTCTGTCACTTAGCACTCCACTAACCCACCAGAGCTGGGCCCTCAGAGGAGGGCACTAGCTTTTTGACCTCCATTTGTCTCTGTACTTTCTGGTTATGACTAGACTCAGACAACAACGTATAATGGTCATATAGATTCACTGGCTGACCCCCAGCTTCTGCCTTGGTAACTTACATCCCCAACTCAGAAAGAGAAGGGATGTCATCCACTAAGGTTATCCTGGGAACATTGAAAGGACCACAGTCTACCTCCTTAAGGACATGAGAGATTCCCACTGTGCACATAGAGTGGGGGAGGGAACAACTCTCAACTCTCTTGGACTGTGGCTGGTGCCAACTCTAGAAAAAGCAGGGCTTTGGTGTCTATAGAGAAGGCAATTAAATGCTGGGTTAATTGTCCCAGTGGCCATGGCTTCCTGCCCTGGCTCATGTCCACCTCCTCTTCCACAGAGAAGAAAAGAAAACCCCTACCTCTCTTGCACGCATGCACATGCACACGTGCACACGCGCACATACATACACCACGTACGTGTTCACACACAGCAATTGTGAAAGGCTGTACATATCTTTGATAAGAGCTCATCTCCGTCTGATTCTAGATGAACAAGAAAAGCCCCGATCTTGTCATTCTGGGGGGGGGGTACCTACTCCTCCTAAATACACGTTGTCTCCGAGGTGCTGGCTGCTTTTCATCACCTGCTATCATTGCTTCCATTTTATTGGCACATAAAAGGGCTTCCTGGAAAACATATTAAAGCTTCCAATTCAGCATGAAAGGCACTCGATGTAAAACCTCTTCATGAACAGGAGCCAGAGTGGGGCTGCTACCACGTTCCCTGCACGGAAGGGACAGAGTCCACTTCTACATGGCCCAGTGACGGCGGGGGGGGGGGTGTTGGGAGAGACAGAGAGTAGCTGGACCCTACAGAACTCTCAACACGAACTGCTTCTCCTAGGCCAAAGATGGTGAGGGGAGTTCCCACCCCTGCCTGGGGGATCTGAAGTGACTCCCAGGCAAGCATGTTCCTCAGCTCCCAGGTGCCTGCTTTATTATTTGTTTTGAACAATTGAATTCAGATGATTGAGGAAAAGACTGTTATTATCTTCATGCACAAACAAGTGTGGAAATATTAGAGAGTAGGCTGCAAAGGCTATCAGAGATGTGCATATTTGAGGTGAGAACACAGGATTTCAGAGACACAGCTTGACTTTGGCCAGTAGCCCCCACTTAAGTAGAGACTATCTGACAGTAGCGTTTGAGCAGCAAGGACGCCCTAGTTCTATGCGACATTCAGAATCCTTTTCAACCCGCCTCCATTGCTGGGGTGGAAAGGGCCGTCTACCTGGCATGCAGGCTCGCTCCATGAATGTAGTCTCTGAGGTTGCTGGCCTCAGCATGGTGCTTCTTGCACCCACACTGGGGAGGGGGGGACTTGGTGCAAAACTGACAATTAGCAGCTGTCAGTAAAGTCAGTGGAAAGCGGGAGAGCTGGTAAATATCCCACTGAGCTGCTAGCTCCATGCCAGCACAATCCAGCTACGCCCCCTCCTACCTCCCATAATTAACCCTTCACCTCGTTCTTTTTTTCTTTTCATTCATTTAACCAGGAACCAATCACACTTCTCTGTGAACGCCCCCACCCTCCAGCAGAATTCATCCCTCCTCCTTGGCACCCCCACCACATCTCCATCTCCCCCCCCCCCCAGATGGGCCTACTTTTCTAACTAGTTGTCGGTCTCCTTCCCTCAGAAGGGACTGCTCTAAGGCAGGGACCTGACCTGTGTATGTTTGTATTGTTGGCCCTGAACACCTCATAGATAGTCAGTATATTGATTTGAATGTGTGAGATGGAGACCAAGAAGCAAGAGGAGTTTGAATCCTGTCTGTGGCTGTGGCTATAACAAAAGACTAGAGCCCAGGTCATTTATAGTCAGTAGATGCTGCTTTGGTTCTTGGTTCCAGGATATCAGCATCTGCTGGGTATCAGGCGAGGGCCTCCTTGCTGCACCATAGCCCGGCAGAGTAGGGGCCATGAGGAGGCAGGGCGGGTGAAGCTGCTCAGATTTCTCTTCCTCTTTGTCTGAAGCCTATTCAAGCTGGTCACGTGGCTCAGTTAGTAGAATGCTTGCTTGCCTAGGGCCCTGGGTTCAAGTTCCAGCCCTGCATAACCCAGGCACAGTGGTGACTCTGTAATCCCAGTGCTTAGAAGGTGGAGGTAGGAAGAGCAGACATTCAAGCCCAGCCTGGACTACATGAGACCCTGTCTCAAGAAAGGAAGCAAAGAGGGAAGAAAGGGGGAAGGGGAGGGAGAAAGGAAGGGGAGGCCACTAAAGCTGCCATGAAGATTTCCCTCTCATAACTTTATTTTGTCCTAAGTGCTCCCCAGGAGGCCCCTCCTTCTAATACTAGCAGCAGTGATGTAGGAGTTATGTTTGCAGAATGGACTTTGTGGGGGACTACATCGAAACTATTAAGGCTCTGGTCTGCAGCTTTGGTGGTCTGGTGCGGTGGCAATGACAGAGCTTGGGGGTCTGAACCTTAGGTTACAGGGGGGAGCTGGACAAATTTATCACTGCAGAAGCCACCTATGGGGAGTGAGGCTCAAGGCAGTCAGAGTTTCAAAACTCTCCCTCTCTGTGTGTCTGTGTGTGTATCTGTCTTTCTGTGTGTGTCTGTCTGTCTGTGTCGGTGCCTGCCTGTCTATCTCTGTGCGTGCATCATGTGTATGTGTCGATGTCTCTGTTTGTGCCTGTGTCTGTGTGCCTGTCATGTGTCTGTGTGTCTGTATGTCTCTGTCTGTGTGTATCTGTCTTCGTGTGTGTGTGTGTGTGTTTGTGTGTGTGTCTGTGTGCAAGTGTGCACTCATAAGCACTCATGGGGAAGCCAGGAGAGAAGACTGGGTATCTTCCTCTACCAATCTCCACTCATTCCCTTGAGATAGGGTCTCAGTGAATCTGGAACTTACCATTTTGGCTAATCTGGCTGGCCAGCAAGCTCCCAGGATCTGCCTGCCTCTGGCCTTCAACACGGAGTTCCAGGTACATCCTGTAGCCATGCCTAGTTCTTCTGTGGGTGCTGGGAATTTGAACTTGAGTCCCCATGCTGTGTCACTAGTGCTGTTACCCACTGTGTCGCCTCCCAGCTCACTCCCCCTCTTCATCTTGAAGATGCTTATGAGAGACGTGCTCTAGCCACTGACATGCTTGTTCCCGTGTTCTGTGATAAAATCAATATCTGGAGTCACAAGTGCTGTGTACGTGTCAGAGGCTGTTTCTGGTTTCTAGCATGCTCCCCCTCAGATCACAGATCACTGTCTCCCCACAGATTCTCCCCGAATGCTTCAAGACCCACACCAGCTGGGACTCAGTCTGTGGGAGGCAAGTGCCCAGCCTAGAAGCTTTGCAGAGGGCAAACCTCGTGACTTTCTGTCTCTATGTCACTGTCTGTGTGGGGCTGTGACAGACCATGTGATGGATCGTGGGGACAACAGTCATAGACAGGAGTGTCTGGGGGTCAGCAGCGGGCAGCTGACGCAACATCACGATCACCAGACACCTCATCGCCCTGCCCGGAAGGGCAGCAGCAGAAGGCCTCGGCCCTGGCCTCACTTCTCTGGGTGATGTAGAGGTCACTCTGGGCCTTCTTAGGAGAGTGGAATTGAGCCAGCGATACATGTGGTCTGGAATGGAAGACTTTCAGGGCCCCAGGGACAGAATCTGTGGCCTCCATTGGGCTTTCCCATGAGCTCAATACTCTCCTCTGAGTGTCTGCACTGCTAGTCCTTGCACGTCTCCTCTCTTTTCATCCTGCCCAGAGCATGGCTCCTGAACCACCACCACCAGCAGCAGCAGCAGCAGTAGGGACCCCACCCAGACCCACTTATGGTTACCAGATTGCCAGATGATTAAAAGGTGAGAACCAGCCCTGTGTGCCTGGACCTCAGCTAAGCTTTTCAACAAAGCTGCCTCAGGCCCACTTGGTTCTCTGGGAGACGCTAGAGCAGTGGTTCTCAACCTGTAGGTAGTAACCCCATTGGAAACCATTGGAAAACACAGATATTTACATTGTGATTATGACAGTGGCAACAGTTATGAAGCAGTAATGAAATTATTTCATGGTCGGGGTCCCCACACATGAGGAACTGTATTAAAGGGTTGCAGCCTTAGGAAGGTTGGGAATCACTGCTCTAGAGAACGGAGATGGAGTGATCCTGGTGTCTGCTCAGACGTGTGCTCTGGGCTGTACATGCTGGCACTTTAAAACTTAAGATCTAATTCTACAAGATGTTCCCCTTTACTGTGGCCAGCTTACTTCTCAAGTGGGAGAAAGATGCCCACTTCCTTGGTAAAGGGCCCTACTGGCAAAATAATGGTGATGTGAATGATCGTGATGATGGTGACGGTGATGATGGTGACGGTAGATGATGGTGACAGTAGATGATGGTGGTGGTGACGGTGATGATGAAGATGGTGGTAATGATAGTAGAGGTGGTGATGGTGTTGATATTAGGTAAAACCTGATCCTAACAGAACCTACAGGGTTCCCTCATCATCTGACCTGCCTAAATGGATGTAGCTGCCAGGAATGGTTCTGCTCTATTTCTGCACTGGAAGGGCCCTGCAGCCTCCCCCATGGCCCCATCGCAGAAGGTCCTTATTTTGACCTGATGACTGACTTCAGAGCTGGACCTGACCCACTCTCCTCTCAGATGTCCCTATCTGCCCACAGGGCCCAGCTCTTAGGCTTCTGTGAATGCTCAGGAATCACCAAGGCCTCTCCCAGTAGGACCAGCTTGTCCCTCTTGTCACTGCAAGCCACCATTGGTGGTAAGCAGCCTTTCTCTTCCTGTTCCTGGGCTGGGTATATAATTGGCCTGGCGTTCCCAGTGGTCTCTGGGGAATTGCTTCTGTCAAGGGCATAACAGGCTTATCTGTTAGCCTGAGTTATGCCGCCGTGTGCTCAGCGTAAATCTGACCGCCTTCCTGACATTCTGGGCCTGGATGGATTTGTGAATAATTTCACCACCACAATTATTTTACAATTTTGAATCTTCCCTGGCAACTTAATGCATAGTTTGCCGGGAGAAGCTGCATAAATCAGGATTTCAAACAAAGGTTCTCCATCCAGGCCAGGGGCTCCCTAGTCACTCCCAGGAGAGAGGCTGGGGAAGCCCAGGGGCAGTGGATGCAGAGTTGAGCTTCTGTCTCCAGCCCCCAGTGCAGGACCTCAGCTCAGGGCTGATTCCTGCTGGGGGTGGGGAGCGGTTTGCAAGACTTCCCCAGGCAGCCTCTTCTCTTTATTTTGGTGGATTTAGCTGATTTCTGTGTTAGTAACTGGACAGCAATTTCACCCCCTTTCCTGTTTCTAGAGCTGCTCTCCTCTACCACTTCAGAATCCCAGGAAGACAGAGCCCACGCCGAAGGATGGAGAAAGGTATGAGACACCCCCACCTGGCAACCCAAGTACTCTCCTGCTATTTCACAGGTCCGGCTTCTGTTGGCGGGAAAGGGTTGAGCTACTGACAAAATTCTAGAAGTCCTGGTCTTGTGACTTGGGGCTTAGGCATTTCAAAGCCACTGACTGACTGATGGATTGATGATTGATGGATTGAAGTGTCGAACGCTGACTGACAGATTGATTGATGATTGACTGAGGTGTCAAATCATTTTGCTGGAAGCCTGTAAGTTAGAAATAGGAGCTTAGGAGTAGATCGCCTAATCTAGCTTCATTCATTAATGTGCCTGTGTGTAATTGTAAGCTAAAACTACTTAACCCTCAAAGCCTCCATTTCTTCATCTGGCAAATGGGGGAGGGGGGGCTGTCCTATGCTGTAAAGGGGGTAATATCTGAAGTGCCTATCCTGGTGTCTGGCACACATTATATGCTCAGTGCATCGGTAAACTTGAGCTAATATCATTAACTAGGATCTGCTAAGCCACAGGGGTGGACAGGGCAAACTATCCTGTGGCGACTCTAACTATAGAGAAAGGGGAAACCACAATGAATGGAACACACTTCCCCTGCCAGGGCTCTGCCATTTTGCCCTGGCAGCACAGGAGGAAGATGGGTGAGGGAGCTCCCAATCTGCCCTTTGCTGGAATGGAAGCTACAGGAGGGGAAGAGTGACCTTGAAGCGGCCCCGCCCCACCCTCCCCATATCAGACACCTGCCGGCAGGAGCCTCCCCAGCCATTCTAGCCTAAAGGACTCTGCAGGCTTGCAGGCTCTCAATCCAGCTATTAGCAGCTCTTTAAGCCTGTTATCTGTTTGCTCCCAGAATGTCTCATTAGCAGGCTTTATTTAGGCTTTGCTGGCCTGACCAGGCTTGCGTTCACAGCCTTCTACGTCTGTTTATTAGCCATACTCTTGCCTGGTTGGGTTTTGTTTTGCTTTCGCAGCTTCTGCTGGTGCTGAAAGGTTCCCAAGGTCTTTCGGAGGTGGGACTGTGAGGGGAGAATCCAGGGGTAGGTTGAGGAGGGAAGATGTGTGTGAGGCACTGTTCTTGGCTTTCAGAGTCCAAAAGGAGTCATTCTTCCTTTGGACACAGGAGGAGCAATCATTCATTCATTCATACTCATGTATTCTTATTTAAAGAACATTCGTCAAGCTTCTGTCCATCCTGAAGATACTGTGGCAACAGAGACAGATGTCTGCCTTCATGGAGTTCAGAGTCCAGTGGGAGAGCCCTAGCTTTCTAAGCTGTAGGAAAGATATGGGACCTCACTACCCACGGGAGCACTTTACCAGCACCGAACTTAGAACCCAGGTCAGGATACAGCCCAGAGGTGCTCCCTACGGGGTCTCATGAAGGAGTGCTCTGATACAGGAACAGGGTCCTGCAAGTTCTTACCACACACCTGCCCAGTCGTATCTCTCGACCACGTGGTTTCCAGCCTAGCCTGCCCCTAGCGCCCCATACCCCTTCCTCACTGGTGATACCGGCAGGGCCAGGTAGGGCACTAGTCCATTTTGCTGTCACCGAATGTTCTTTTGCTAGGCCAGCTTTTCTTCCCTGGTCTCTATCCAGGACCTGGTTCAGAAAGGAACAGAACAGAGCTTTCCGTTTATAATCCGCATGGATATGTTCATATGTACACACATGTGCAGGAGCCTGCTTCCCGTACCTGTAGGTAGACATGTGCAAACGGGTAGGCAGGCATGCGGAAAGACATATTTACCCACTAACAGGTGCCTGCACACACCCACTGAATGCATACACACAGGAATACAAAACATGGAGGATGGCAGGAGAGAGGAGAGAGACGAAGTCCCTGTATCAATGAGTTCAGTGCTAAGGAGATGAGGGAAGGCCAATTTAACACAAAAAATAAGTCCAGAACACCAAAGGGAAAGGAGGCTTTGCAGGGAACCAACAGGACTCTGAGAAATACCAGCGGGGAGTGTGAACTTGAATGTCAGAAGCAGAGGCAAACAGCCGGCCGGTTTTGGGCATGGGGCACACTCATGCGGAAGCCCAGAGTGGGCAAAACATGTAACACATTCAAAGACTAAAAGGTGGAAGCCGGTGTTCCTAGGGCGTACAGCCCCTGCGTGGGCAACTATGTGGGGACTGACATACATACAAGTAGGCAGGCCAAGCATGCACAAGGCATGGGGTCTCAGTGCACATGTGTGGACAAGCACACACACAAGCGCATACATGAAAACAGACAACACGGAGCTGTGCACAAATGTGGGCATGGCAAAGACAAATACACGCCTCGGGAGAGTATGCTGACATGGCACAGGGGCCTAGACACACAGGTTAGTGTTTGAACACACAGACACTTACCCTTTTTCCTCATGGACACAGATGCTACATAGGTGTACTCTATATCTGCATGAATCCGCCCCCCCCCCATGGCATTCACTCATGTGCACACATACTACATGCAGAAAAAACCAGGAGCTTCTGAAAGTCTGAAGACCCCTGAGCTGGAGACCATTGAAGTCAATGGCTGTTAAGGAGCTAATCCCTCATTCAGGTCTCTGAACATTTAGGGGCGTAATCTTGGCCTCCTCCATTCCCCGTGGGTTTGAAAGGATTCCAGAAGGGAGGACAAGCGACAGGAGATCCAATCTTGTTAGGGTCCTTGCCAGCACTAAGCCTTCCCTCTGTAACAGGTTCTCTCCTCCTGGGGGCTGCAGGCAGTCGAGGATCTCTGGCTGTAGAGGGATCTTTGCTCTGTAATCCGTTTTCTTTTGCTTTTCTTTGGAGATTAGACACGTTCCCCTGCTGGCCATTATAGCATGCCTGAGCCGGAGAGGGATTCTTGAAGGTCTGGGCAGCAGTCTGCACTGTGTGGGCAAGGAGGGTCTGGGGACCCCACTCTCTAATGAGATGTGGCCCAACAAAGGTGCAAAGAGATTTAATCAAAGTAAAAATGACATAAAAATAAACCTTAAAATAGAAACCAAATGGCATCTACTGAGCCACTCGCAAAGTCTCTATTTTGCCATCTATAAAATGGGCCTTAGGCACTCTAGCTCCTGTTGCCATGGCAGCTATGAAGAAAATGAGAAGCTGCTCTCTGGCTTCTTTTACTGAGGCCTCTCCTGAGCCCCATCTAGCTGTTCCCTTTGTTTGTAACCTTTGTTCCCCTCCTCTCCCTGCCCTCTCCTGATGCAAGGTCTCATCACCACCAACAGCCTGGCAGAACAGACTACTCTTTTCTTGAGCTCCACCCCCCTCCCCCCACAGTCTTCCAAGAAATGCCCAGCTGCTTGCAGGAAAAATTGCTTCTGGCTTATCACTCCCCACCAGGAGAGGCAGCCTCCTCCCTGGAGTCTACCTGGATCAGCTCTGGGTTTCAGGACATTTCTTCCCCAACTGTCCTGGCTCCTTGCTGGTGTCCCTGTGAAGCTGCTTCCTCTTTGTTGCTAGTGTGCCTGCAGCTGCTCCTGCCCGATTTAGAGCCCCTGTGAGGAATGGAAGCTTGTCCCTACCATGTCCCCCAGGTACCCTGAAGAACGCAGAGCAGCAGAACTGACAAAGCATGCTGAAGAGGCAAGGCCCTGTCCATTCCGAAAAGACAACTTACTTGTTTGTTGGCAGAACGAGAGACTGAACCCAGACCCTCTAACATTCCAGGCAAGCACCGTGCCACTGAGCTTCATAACTTGCCCTGTTTTTACCTTTTATCTTGAGACACTAACTTTCTCAGGTGGGCCTTGAACTCACTCTGTAGCCCAAGGAGGTCAGAACTTGCTTTTTTCCTGCCACAGTCTTCCTAATAGCTGGAATTATAGACAGCCCCTCCCCCCACCGCTCACCCAGCTCAGGCAACCCATTTGGAAAGCCAGACATGGACTTCCTCTTTCCGGAAGGGCTCCCTTGTTCAGGAAGCAGCTTAAAGACTTTGGGGGGGGGGGGAGGTAATCCCCACTGCAGTCCTCCCAGCTCTGTGTATGGTTAGAGTAAGCTAGAAGGCCGCAGGAAGAAATAAAGTGAATTGTTTGCAAAATGGAGTGAAAGGATTTGGTATTTCAGAGTCAGTGTCAATAGTAGAGAGGGGATAGGGATGGAGAAGAGAAACTGACAGGGCGAAAAGTGCCTCAATGAAGTGAGGATCTATATATCTATATCATATCCATAATCCATATATATTATATATAATATATTAGATATAATTTATATATATCACATATAATATGCATTGTAATACATTAAATATATAGCTTGTTTATTTATACGTGTGTGTGTGTGTTTCTGTGTGTCTGTGTGTGTGTGTGTCTGTGCTGTGGCACATGTGGAGAGGTCTGAGCATGACTCTGAGGAGTCAGTTTCTCCCTCTCTCTTGTGGAACCTGGGAATTGAACTCACGTCTTCAGGTGGCAAATGCTCCTCCCTACCCACTGAGCCATCCCTCCAGCCTCTGAAATGGGACTGTCAAGATCACATTTTTCATCCCAGCCTTGTGCTGACACCACAGAGTGACACCTCTCCCACCTCACAGACTTCAGTAAAGCAGGACTTGTGTGAGCTGTTTGGTTGAAGATGCTTTAGGGCAGCAGCAAGAGCAGCAGCGTGCTGTGGACTGAGCCGTGAGGAACAAGTTGTCCCCAAGCATTGGTGAGGAGGTTGGGGAGGAGACCTCCAGGAACTGGCAGGAACCCAGGAGCAGGACCTGACAAGAACTAGCAGGGTGAGGAGGATCACAGTGACAGGATGGGATCAGGGTAGGAGTGTGAAGGGAGGGCGTACAGGAGCATTTCCTGAGGCTGGGCCTTGGGTCTTCTTGGAGTTGAGGCAGACTTGCAAGACACCACAAGGAATGATCAGTTATATAGGCTTTGTAGCTAGGAGGCTTTTTAGGAGATACCTGTTCCATCCCTGGCAGATGCCAGAGGGAGACAGCCCTCAGGGACCTGTCTGTACCTGCTCCCTGGCTAAAGCGCTCAGAGGCTTCACTGAGGTCATCCTGACCCCTGTGTGGGCCTCTGCCTCAGCATCTCCTGACTGCTGAGGCTGAGGACCCACACAGCACACAGGAGGCTCCAAACATGCCGATCACTCCTGCCTCTGGGGAGGCCTCACGGAGTTCACTCCACTGGCCGCCATTCGGCATGTCTATTAAATTAGATTGAGCAATTACACTGGGTTTCAAGGTAGAATGGTAGAGGGGGAGGCAGGCATGTCAGGAAAGAGCATGCAGTGTGAGGCTCCAGTCACAGTACAAAGCCTTACACAGCCCACCTTGAAACGCCCCAGTACCAGGCTGTCCTGCTACCCTGAGTGCCAAGAGTGTGGACTGTGCCTAACTTGGGTTCTGTGGCCCTTGCTGGCTCAGGATGAGCTGAGAGAGAGCTCTCAGACAAACAAGGGTTAACACGGGAAGAGCTGACACAGGCTGGTCTGAGAGGGATGTACAGCGCGAGCACACTACACTGGACAGCTCAGAAGAAATGCCCCAGAACCTGCATTGCCAGAGAAGGGAGCAAAACTCATTTTTTCTTTTGTCCAGCAGATACTTATTAAGAACATGCTAGGACCCAGTGCCTGGCCTTCAGTGGAGGGCTTCTGCCGAGCAATTAGGTTGGAAAGTGGATGTCAAGACAAAGCACAGAGCCCTGAATGTGAACCTGAAGCCCCAAGTTCAAGTGCTTTTATTTCCTCTTAATCAAGAGAAGTTACAGGAAGCATCCTTGACTTGACAGGGAGGTGGGGACAGGGAGGGGAGCCAAAGGTGGAAGTAGGAAATGAACTTGGAAGTGTCAGCTGCAGCCTGACTAATGAGCCTTCGGTGCCAACCCAGTGGGGTCTGCCTGTGCCTGAGGGCTGGCACCAGCCACCTCTGCAGACAGTGATGGAGGCCTTTTGCACTCTGACCAGCTGAGCAGGACTGCGTGTGTGCTGAAGGTGCTGGGCTCAGGACTGAAGAGAAGCGAGAGGTTGAGGGGCTGAAGCCTTGTCTTGCAAGGTCTCAAAATGAAGCCAGGGCTTGCATTCAATGGGGGCCTGGACCAGTGTCTCTCAGGCACATGGGGCTAAGGGGAAAGTAGCCTGGAGACTGCTCCTGCTGGTCTCCGCTAAGCATTTGGAGGGGCTCCAACAAGCAGCAGGGACTCACTGGCTAAGGCTCAGGCAGATAGCACCTTGGATAGTGAGTTTACACCTGGCTGGGATGTGGCTCCTCTCTCCCTGCCCCAGGGGCCAGTCTTACTAAGGAGCCAGGAGTCGGGTGAGTAAGGGACTAGATGGATCAGAGGAAAGTCAGGCTAACTAAACAGAGAAACACAGCCTAAGCAGAAAGCACAGAGCAGCGCTGCAGCCCCACCCCCCCCAGGACACCCTTTAGAAAACCCAGGGGCCAGGTACATCCCCCATTGGCTTAGGCTTTGGCTGGTTGTCATGGCAACATTGTTTGGGCTTAGGAAAGTGTGGTGGTGGCCAGGGAATATGGAGAGGGGGATAGAAAGAGCCTTTTCAGGGCTCTGTCAGAAAAGGGATGTAGGGCCCGGGCTGTTTCTGGTCAAGCAGGTAGTCACTGTTGAGATGTTAGGAAAATGAATCTAAAATGTGAGGGTGCAGAAAGCTGTGAAGACATTGGGGGAAGATTACAGTTTGGTTCCATTTTTGTTCATTCAACTGGTAACAATACAGAAACTTAATGATAGCTGCGCAGATGAGGGGAGAGAGCCAAGAGCGAGGGGACGACAAATAGGTAGCAGTCCTCCATAGCACGCTTCTTAACTGTCTTGTAAAACCAAGCAGCCCAAATGCCCTGTGGCCTGGCAGCCCCTCCCCAAATATGGATGTACAGAGACCCTGTCACCCCTGCCACAGGGGACACACGCTCAGGGACACAGAGCAGCCAAGCTCCTCACAGTCAAGGTAAACACATCTGCTCTTCACAAAGTCTGTTCTTAAACAGAAAACGCTGGCATCTGGAAAGAGCCCAGACATCCAACGCTGGAGGAGCGGCTGGGTGAATTGTGGAGAAGCTCCCACAATAGAGCCACACAGAGCAATGAAAAATGGAGGCGCGGAGACCACACACAATAACCTTCATAAATCCCAGAACCGGGACGGAGCGGAAAGGGAAGTCTCCGAAGACTACAACCCAAATAAGTAAAACTTAGAGATATGTGTGTGTGTGCTCATAGCAGGCAGGGAGAGGAAAGGGAGGACAGGTGAGAAAAGGAAGAGGAGGGGGAGGACGGGAGAGAGAGAAAGGGGAGGAGGGAGGGAGGAGAGAGGAGGATGAATAGGAGGGAGAAGGAAGAAAACCAGTCAAGTGCCACCTAGGATGATGGGGGGGGAGTGTATGTGGAGGGCCAAGGTAGGGTTAGAGGGAGCCGCAGCAGAGCAACAAAGCAGGCCATGCTCTAACTGGCAGGGCAGAGCCCTGGGATCCTAATTATTTGTTATTAAATAAAAACAAAAATAAATATTTTAAAAAAAAGAGGGTTGTGACTCAGGACTGAATACCCCAAATAAAAGTTTTTGACTAATCTAATTATGTGGTCAGAGGTATACAAAAAAATCCTTTAGGACGTCCTTAGAGGCCTCTTGGGAGGCCTTCTCTAGCCTGACTCTGTCATGGGTGTCTTAGGCCCCACCCTGCTCCCTTCCAACAGTCACCCACCTCTTCACACTGCTGTCAGTAGACTCCATCTGTGCTCAGCTTATGGCAAGTCTTGACGCTCAGGGCTGGGATGCAGCTCAGTTGACAAAGCACTCTGAAGTCACAAGCCCCAACTTCCATTCGAAGACTATATAACCCAGGCATGGTGGCACATGCCTGTCATTCCTTCAGTTGGGTGGTGGAAGCAGGAGGATCAGAAGCTGAGTTCGAGGTCATTTTCAGCTATGTGCAACCCTGTCTCAAAACACAAACAAAGCAATGTAATGGTATATATTGAGGGTCGCCGAGCAAAGGAGCCACCGCCACCTCATTCACTGCTGTAACCTTGTTCCCAGGGAGCGCTGAGAGATGCTTAGCCACAACGGAGTAGGTTGGCCATCCATCATCTGCATCTGGTCTCTGCGTGTGGGGTCTCAGCCCCTCCTAGTCCCCTCTCAACAACTTCCTTCGCACAGGAAACTAACACTTGAGGCTCAGAAATCATGTCACTGCTCCTCCTAGCTTCCCTGCCTGTATCCAGAGTTCACTGGATCTCCACTCCATCAAGTATACTGGCTAACGACCAGCCTGTGCCTGACAATGGCCCAGCATCGGACCAAGGGAACCGCACCATTGCCCTTAGTGGGAAGAGACAGAGTAGGGAGACAGACAAAAAGCAAAATTAGCCTGAAAAATCCCAGTGTCGCCTGTAAAGTGTGTAGGAAAAGTGGGGAGGGAGGGAAAACCAAGACTTGAAGCAGATTTAAACAGGGGCGTGAATCCTTGGGGGGATAACCTGGGAAGGAGTCGAGGGAGGAATGAGTGGGCATGCGAGTCCAAGGCAAAGCGCATGCGCAGCGGAAACAGCAGTGCCAAGACGCGTGGCAGTAAGAAGAACCAGGCAGAGGAGACTCCGGACCAAGGAGGAGGAAGATACATCAGACAAAGTTCATAAGGGCTGTGGCTTTACCTCTGAGTAACCCAGGAGTCACAGTGTGTGATAGGGGTATGGGCCCCAAAGATCAAACTCATTTTCTCAGGCTTGGCACCGAACCCTCCTAAGCCGAAAGGCTTCTTGCTCCACCATGCCATGGAGCAAGGCAGAGGGTGAGGGTACGCGTCTGAGAGAGCAAGTGAGGACTTAGCCTGGGCAGTAGCAAGCTCACACATGATAACAGCATGAACCCCACCCACCTACTGACCTCCTAAAGGTCCCTCTTTTCAATACTGTCACGCCAGGGGTGATGACTTCACTTCCTCCTGATACCCCAGACCCATGTGGTAGAAAGAGAGCTGACTCCTACAAAGTTGACCTTCACATGTGTGCCAACTCTCTCTCTCTCTCTCTCTCTCTCTCTCTCTCTCTCTCTCAATAAATATGTTATAAAAATTTATAAGAAGTCCAACAATGTCAATCCCTGGTCTCCAGCCCAGGGTCCTCAACATGAGGCTTGTTTGCTGAGGTGAGCCTGTGGCCTCCTATTTCTAACCTATCATCCTTTGGACTAGAGTTGGGGCCATGCCTCAGTTTCCCCCTCCTTCAATAAAAAGGTATTGAAAGGATGCCAGTATAGAAGAGCATGTGGCTAGACAGAGCCTGCAAAGCCATGGCTAAGCCCTGCTGTGACTGTCACGGGCTTCTGCAGGTATGTGCTCCTGAGGCTCTTCCAGGTTTGGATGTAGGAGCAAGGAAGTCACCACCACCACCCTGAGGACTTCATTGTTGCAGGATTCCACTCAGCTCTGCCACCCCCCTCTACTTACCCCGCAGCTGTGGGTAGACCTCTCAGCCCTCAGCCCCTCCCCCTCCCTCTCTTCTTCTTCTTCCCCCTGTTTCTCTCCTGCCTCCTTCCTTCCACCCCAAGACCCCGAGAGAGGTTCATGGCCATTCTGTTCAGAATCACTTGTGAGACTAGCAGGTGCTTGGGGGACAATGGACTTGAGGCGAGCCCTACTTCCTGAGGCCTCTTAGAAATGGGACAGCTTCTGAAGATACAGTTCTCTTTTCTTTTCTTCTTCTTCTTCTTCCTTTCTTTTTTTGGCCCTGGCACCACCAGTCCAAACAAAGGCATTTGTTGCTGGGAAGGCGACAATTGTTTCTGTTCAGCATGTGCTTGCTGCCAACACCAGTGTTTTCTCTTGGAAGCCAACGTTTGGTTGAGAAGACAATGCCAAGCTAAATATTTTTCTCTGCATAAAAATCCCTTTAATTTTTTAATCATTTGGCAAACATCTCCTCCTTCCCCTCACCCTTCTGTTCCTGGGCTCCCTCTCGCTCTCCCTGCCTCTGGCTGGGTCTCTGCAACATCCAACATCTGGGCAGGCAGGAAGGTTTGGTGGGTCATACAGATGTCCCAAAGACATTGTGAGATAACATTGCTTTTTAAAGATGCCTTATCTGAATGTTTGACAATGATTGAGACTGCATCTTACTCTGGTAGCCCAGGCTAGCCTCTCTTCATTTTCGTACCTCAACCTCCTGAGTGCTAGGATTAAAGGTGTGCATGACTACACTGGATTTTTATATAGATTTGAATTCAGACATAACATTTCCCAGCTTCTGCCTTCTCCGAGCCCCTTTAGGTCTCCCAGTAAGCTCTGCTTAAGAGATCAAGCAGACCTCCACCAGGAGGCCCTTGGCTGTCATCCAGGGGCAGGGGAGGGTTCATGGCAGTTCTCCATGCTCCGTGGTTAGTGGAAGCATTTGTCTGTCCCTTCTTGATTCTTCCATTCCTCTGAGGAAGAAGCCCCGCACCCGGTTCACCCACTGTCTGGAACACCTGTTTCCAAGTTCTCAGGCCTCATGGGAGATGTGGTCCTGGCTCCCTGGTCTGGACTCCACCTCCACTGGGTCTGGATTCCTTTCTCAGACCACCACCTCCCCTTCTGAAACTGCCTCATGCTTAGATCTCCTCTTGCACTCCGTGTATACGCATGTCCACTGGGAGCGGTTTATCTGTGACAAGCTTTTAATTTGTATTACATGCAGATCTCCTGAGCAGAAGCAAGAACCCCAAGAGAAGGGATGTCGTCAGGGTGGGACCTGCAGAATGAACTCAAATAAATAACTCAATAAACAGAAAGGGGAGTGAATCAGAGAACATGTGAATACATTTATGAGCCACAAAATGGGTGAGACCAGAAAATAAGCCGAGCCCTGTGCCCGCGCCTGAGGACATAGCATTTGCTCTGTCATTGGAGGTGAGGCCGATAAATGTGAAATTGTGTGGAACAAGTCTCAGCGGAACACTGCACTGCAAAGGACGGTCATGTTTGCTCATCTTTAGTGACAAGAGCTTCTCCATCCACAGAGTCTCAGCTTTGGAATGTGGACTGTACGGCTCCTGCCTTTGTCAGTTCTTGGCTTGTGTCTCTAACCAGTAGCTTTGCTCCTCTGACCCTCAGTTTCTTCATTTGTGGGATGGCATGGACCTCCTTCGTGGGCGTGCACAACCTTCACGGGTGTGCACATGCCTCACGAGAGTGCACATTCTTTGTTAGCACGGACATCCTTCATGGGTGTGCACATCCTTCATGGCTTTGCAGGGACTGTGGGGATCTGACCAGATGGCACTAGTTTAACATTGGTTCTTGTGTCCATTAAGAAGGATAAGTCTTTAGGCCAGGAGAATCATAGGCTTTGAGGCTAGACAAGGCCATCTTTGGGCTCCAGGGACCATCTCTGCTCCCTTTGCAGGGACATGTGAGCACAAGGACCTCTGACCTCAATGAGGACACCAGTATTCCCATCAAATCCCTGTGCCATCCCCTTACCTGTTCTAGCTTTTGGTGAGTGTCTGATATCATGTGACCCAGGTCATGTGGACTTAGAGCAATCCTCCAGATAGGAAGAAGGAAACTTTCTGGAAGCAGCCACCAGTGGGAGACCAGCTCAGGAGACTAGTGGGCTCAGTGGGTTTCAGAGATGGTGCCCACCACAACCACTCAGCACCAAGAAGCAGAGAGCAGGCCCTGCTGCAGGCCCAGGACATAAGCAGGAAATATGTGCTGGCTTTGTGACCTTGTGATTTGACTAGCCTATTCCTGTCTCCCTGTCTGTAACCCTGCCTGTATGTATGAAACAGCACCTACCAAAATGTCTGGGACAGCACCTGGAGCAGAGTGAGCAGCGTGCAAGTGTTAGCCCCTGCCACAGACTGGATAGTTGCCCCCACTCTCCAATTCCTCTCATTGCAAGAGGATGGTGTGACCCCACCATGTTGACCTTGATCTTGGCCATGTGACTTACTTTGGATATTCGTGAGAGGGATAGAAGAGGCCTTTTAAGAACATCTTCTGGTTCTCTTCCTTCATCCTCATCAGAAAAATACCTTGTGTCACAGTGGCATCTTCATCCTGGGACCTGGGATGGAAAGATGTGTGAGATCCAGCCAAGTGCAGCCAAGTGCAGGTGAGCTGTAGCCCTCATGGCAGGAGATCAGGGGAGGAAGGTTTGTTACCATAAGCTACAAGACCGTAGGACTACCATTACAGCAAGTATGGATTAGCGGTCTCCCGGTGCTCATTCTCTGTTTTATCTCAGAGGAGAGTGGCCATCTGAGTGGCCCAGTGACTTGCTCATAGTAGTGAGGACTCAGACATCCCACTCACTCAGTAGTTGTTAACTGCAGCTACCCTGGGGTGGCTGTGGCAAAGGCTGAGAGCCCCATTCTCAGGGAACTTACCTCTGTACAGGCAGAAACAAAGAATGCAAGTCACGTAGAAAGCAGACAAGAAGATGCCAGGCAGGCATGGAAAGGGCTGAAGGATATATAACAGGATGATAAGGGTCAGGCATGTCGCTCGGCGGTATGATGGTTGCCTAGCGCATTTTGGGCCCTGAGTTCAAACCCCAGCAATGCTTAAATTAGGCACAGTATAATCCTAGCACCAGGGAAGTGAAGGCTGGAGGAGCAGAAGTTCAAAGTCATCCTCTGCTACTCAGGGAGCTTGAGGCTAGCCTGGGGTACACAACTCCTGTATCACAAATGAAAAAAAGGAAAAAGAAAAGAAGAGGAAGGAGGAAGAGACAGGATGGTAAGTTCATAGCTGAAAATGAGGGGGTGTGGTTTATAAGGAGATCACATCATCACAGAGGGGTGCGTGTGTGTGCAGTTGTAGAAGGAGGACCAAAGCCAATACATGCAAATGTCCAGAGGCAGGATCCAGCACGGAGCACCCCAGGAGCCTGAAGCACCTGCATGGGGCTGGAGAGACAGAAAGGTAGAGGGAGGTGCCCTGAGAAAGGCAGAGCACAGTACTCACTGTGTCTCTGGAGTCACTAAGGAATTTGGAATATCTGCATAGATCAGGGTGGAGGGATTGAAGCCCAGGAAAGAACTACTGGGGCTGTTGTTTTCAAATTGCTGCCATTAGTATGGAGAAAGGATGCAGGTGGTCAGCAGGGCAAGCTGGGGTAACCACCATGGAGTCACATCCAATAGGACCAGGGGTGGGTTTTATAGGTCACTGGAAGTAGGGATAAGACAGAGGTGACTTGAGAAGGATGCCTGTCGTGTGCCTTGGTGAGGGTGCTGAAGGAACTGTGCTGGGGAAAGTGGGAACTGGTGTAAGTCTGGGGCGGGGGTGAGAAAGCAAGGACTTTGCATAGGATTGACTGCACAGCCTCCCAGGGAAACTGTGAGCGGCCCATGCAAGGTTTCACACCAGAGGCCAGTGGAAGATCAAGGTTGGGGGACAGATGTTGGCACAGTCAAGTAGAAATAAATGAAAAGGAAGCAGGGGAGGGGATGCAGAGTTGAGCCTCGTGAGACCACACATCCCAGGAGGTACCACTGTTGAATTCCAGAGGGGAAGGAAGCTCATTGTCAAGGAAATTCCTTTGCTGTCCATACAGAAGTCACCACCCAGTGTGTCCAAACACTCAGAACGAGGCTAGCCCACACCAAGATGAAAGGTGCTTGTTAATTCGCACGAGGTTCCAATAGCTGATTGTGAGAAACTGTAATGATCCCACACACATGCTCACACTGATTACACATTAAAACAATACAACTTCAAGTGGGAGGGACCAAATCTTGTGGCCAGACTAATTTGCCGTGTGTCCTCCATTTCTTTTCATTTCAAAAGTGTTTTTTGTTTGTTTGTTTGTTTGAGACATAGAAAATAGTTTTGCATGGTGGTGCCCAACTCTAATTCCCAAAGACTGAGGCAGGAGGATCACTGTGAGTTTGAGGCCAGCCTGGAATACACAGGGAAGACCTTATCTCCAAAAAACCAACAACACCAAAAGGAAAACGTTTGAATCTTGAAGCATGGGTGTGTTGGGTTTTTTGTGGGCAATCGTACTTTAGAAGGGCCACCACAGGTGACCCAAATACTGTTATTGTTGAAGCAAAAGACAGTCCACAGTTGTCCTCAAAACTCTCAACTTCCTATGTTTCAGGATCCCCAAGTTTCCTCAGCCAAAAGTGTCAGATATCTCTGCAAAGGCAAAGATGACAGGGTCTCACTCCAGCCTGGACTAGACCCCGTTTGGCTCAGAAACCATTTTTATCAGAAATGTCTCAGCCAGAGAGTACAAGAAAGAGTAAGATGTCCCCAGTCCCTTGCCCCAGTCCCCATGTCACTGTTCTGTCCCCTACAAAGGCATTTGTCACATGGTCAATGGAGTCATTTGGGAAGATGTCCACAGACCACACTGGGTTGGTCTCTAGTCTAGATCTGCTTCAAGAACTGGTGGCCTTGATTTTCTGCTCTGAGCCTCCTTGTGGTCCTAGAATAGCCATGAGCTCCGAGCAACACCCACCTGGACTTTGGCAAGAGTCCAGGAGGGAGTTCAGTCAGTTTTTTGAAGGTGCCATCTTCTCCTTTGCCACCCACAATTCACTGTTCTTGGATACCTACATGAGATGGTGCTCCAGGGAGGAGCCCAAACAGCCTGTTTAAGAGCACAGAGAGAGCTAGCAAAAAGGGGACTCGAAGGAACAGAGAGTGAGGAGGGGGTCCTTCAGGTCTCTGAGAACCAGCCCTAAGAGTTGCTGAAGGGACAGAAGGAAGAAGGCAATACATTTTCACTCCCCCCAGTTCTTCCATCCTAGGACTGAGCGAGGAGCCAAGAATGTGATAGAGCAAGATAGATCTGCCTCCCGCCTCCTGTGCTTACAGGCCAGTTATCAAACTATGAAATGAATGAGCATGTAAGCCTACATCTAATGAAATCTGACAGGCACTGTGAAGGATGGGGATTTGGTGTTGTGAGGTTGCCAACAGAGGTGTTGGAATGAATCTGAGAAACTAGGAAAGGCTTCCCTAAGGATGACATTTGGGGCTGGCATCTGAAGTCTGGTTAATTGCACAGAAAGGAAATTAAGTAAGGCAGGTAGAGAAAATGGCATGTACAAAGGTCCTGTGGCAGAAGGGATCGATTTGTATCTATAAACTTCAGTCCAATCTATCCTGCGCAAAAATGATCAGGGAAAACTTGGTAGAACATGCATTTGAGAAGGAAGGAATAGCCGATCACATGAGGCCACATGGACCCAGCAGACTGAAGTGGCAGACAGACAAAGTTGAGACTTTGAAGCTGGGAGCTGTAAAGAGCAGGAGACTAGTCCATCAGTAGGTCAGGAGCACTGACTCCTGGCTGAGGGAATGATAGAAAACGGTTCCAAACCATCTGGCCACATTTGGATACAAGCACACCTGGTTGGTTCCCATCTCTCCATGTCATCTCCTGGTTCATTGAGCCTTCGGCTGGATCTATATCCCCTCTGGCATTCAATAGCCTCATCTATAAAGGAGAGATCAACTTACCTTGTGGAGGTATTGATTACACAAGACAACACCGAGGCACACCTCGGCAGAAGTTGCGGTTGTGTTCTACTGTGAAGTGGGGATGAGGAGCCATATGGGAATGCCACAGTAGAGCAGAGGTTCGGGACAGGGAGGGTCCAGTTGGTGAGAGGCAAAGCAAGGGTTGGGGAAGTAACTAGAGCAGAATATCTTCAGGATCCCTGGCTGCTCTCATGGTCATGAAACCTGCACTCCCATGTCTGTGCCCACCTGCCCTCATGGTTGGGGACCTCTGCTCCCATGTCTGTGTTTCCCTACCTGCTCAGCAGGTGATGGCATTACGGTTGAGCTGATGGCTGTTGTCTTCCAGGAGGGAGGTGGAAACAGGACATCCTAGGGCTCAGTGCTGGCATCTCTCTCTGTCTCAGCAGGGACCTCGACTCTGGAGCCTGAATTAAAAAAGGAAGAGCCCGATCCTCACCGGTGTGTCTGGTGCTAACTTCTGGGGACTTTTCCTGTGGAATCAGTTGTTCTAGAATCTTCTGGATGGAGTCTTCAAGGGAGCTGGGAATGTATGCTGCTGCTACGGTTAGCATCAAAGGGTGACAAGACTGAGAGCAGGTTCCATGCATGTAGGTCGGAAGATTTTAGTCTGCCTTTCATTGTAAAATAACATTTATCTGTGTGTATGTGTGTATGCGTGTGTTTGTGTGTGCATGCGTCCATGGGTGCATACAGACCTATGCTATAGTGTTCACATGGTAGTCAGGGCATAATCTACAGATTCTGTTCTCTTCTTCTACCATGCTGGACCCAGGGAGTAAACTCAGGTCATCCGGTTTGACAGCAAGTACCTTTATCTCCTGAGCCATATTGCAGACCCTTAGTCTGCATTTAAAAATTGTTCTCATCGGAGTTGGAGAAGGGACTGAAGGAGCTGAGGGAGTCTGCAGCCCCATGGAAGGAGCAACAGTGTCAACAGGTCAGACCCCTCCCCCCCGGAGCTCCCGGAGCCTGACCACCAATCAAAGAATACTCATGGAGGAACCCATGGTGCTGGCCACATATGTGTCAGAGGAGGGCCTTGTTGGCCATCAGTGGGAGGAGAGACCCTTGGGCCTGAGGGTGTTAGATGCCCCAGTGTAGGGGAATGCCAGGGAGGGAAGATGAGAGTGGGTGGGTGGGTGGTGAAGCACTCTCATAGAGGCAGGGGAAGGGGGGATGAGATAGGGGGTTTCCGAAGGGGAGACTTGGAAAGGGGAAAACATTTGAAATGTAAATAAAGTACATATCCAAAATTGCTCTCATCAGTTCTAAGGGTTTGAGGTTTTTGGTTAAATGTATTTAAAGAAATGTGAACAAAATAACTTGGGGAATTGGGGCGGTAATTAGTACACATGTAAAATTTATTGGCTTTTGCTTAATTATAAAAGCAGCATATGTTCAACCTGGAAACTTGTAAAACCCAGGAAAAAAGCAAAAGTGAGAAATTGGAGAAAAACAACAACAACAACAAAAACAACCAACCACTCAGCACAGATTCTCACTGTTAAAGTATTCACGTGTATTATGTATTATATAATGTGTGTGTGTGTGTGTGCACGCGCGCGCGTGTGCATGTGTGTACTCTTATTAGAAAACTATAGCCTATCATGCTGTGGTTTGGATGTGAAATATCTCCCACAGAGCCATACTTGACCATTGGCTTTCCTAGCTTGTCTGATTATTTCGGGAACCCATGGCATCCTTAGGAGATAGAGGCCTGGTTGGGGGCATGAGTCATTGGACAGGCTTTTGAAGGCTACATCTGTCTGCCTGGTTCCTGTCTCCTCCACGCTCCCTGGTCTATGATGATGTGAATAATCTCAGCACACTCCAGCTGCCACGACCGGCTCCCCCGCGCCTTCTCCACCATGATGGACACCTGAAGCTTCAGTTATTTTGGTCATGTATTCGAATCACAGCAATCCAGAAGAAACAAGCAGAGTCACTGGACAGGTGCAGTCTTGGGAGGAAGGTCTGTCATCTGTGAAATGGGATTGTCAACAGAACTTTCTTAAAGAGTTATAATATAAAGAAGGTTCAGGCTACTCTCTAGTCTATTCAGGGCCATTTGTACTAGGCCAGCAGAGGCAGAGGCAAGAGCATGCCTAAGCCAGCCTGATTCTGAGCTCCTGGAAGCCTCATCCTGCTTCCTGCCCAGGTCCCGTCCCCACCTCCTGCTTCTCTTTGCGAGTGTGTGCACTTATATTTATACTTATGCTGACAGCATCAGCAGGCTGCTGAGCGGCCAGGCTCTGCTTTACTTTGCAGCGTCTCCTGTGTGCGTTGGCTCAAATCAACATACATTCTTCTAGGGCACTATTTTGAATGTCTGCATAGGATTCTGCAGTCTAGACAAGTGGCTGGTAAACTTCTCTCAGCATCATCTGGGAACTTGTTGGAATGCAAATCCTCAGCCCTCCACCCCCACCCTGTTCCTTCTTACATCTGAAGGAAGATGGAGTCCAGGAAGCTGTGTCTTAAGGAGCCCTCTAGATGGCTGCATCTTTAGATGTTCGGTGTTCTTCATAGCTATCTCCTAGACTTGGTATGGTTGGAGCTGTTACCAGATTTGGGCCATCGCACACAAGGTGAACTAAATGCCCTCATCTATTCCAAAAACGGTTTTAAAATAAAGCAGATATCAAAACCCAATCAAAACAAATGCAAATGTAATCTATGAGATATTTAAAAAGAGAAGTTGAAGAGATTTTGGTTAGACTTAAGAAAGTACTGGCCAGGAGGAATAGGGCTGAAGCATTGCAAATCACATGTGGTGACAGTTCAGGCCCAAAGTCATCCTTGAAGGTTCCATGTCTTGAAGCATTTCGATGAGTGCAGGCCTTTGCTAACTTGGCACTAACAGCTGAGATGTTTATTAACAAGACAGCTGCTGTTCAGGCCCACTCATCAGGGGGAGGCCAGAGGGCTCCGGAACTGTGGAGACAAGATCAGGAGGGCAAGCTGGCCACTTGCCTCCCAGCTGGCGGGCCTGCTGTGAGGCCTTGGACAGATCCTCATGGCTGCCCTGCCAGGCTGCATCCTCATTAGCTCAAGCCCAGTGCAGGCTTTCAAAATCCTCCCAAGCCCTTCCCCAGGGTCTCAGAAACACCCCCATCTGGGACCACACTGGGTTCTGTCAGCAGGACCCTGCAGGACCTATCCTGCCGCCAGCCTGTTATGACTGGCTGCCGGTTCTAACTCCCCAGCCAGCTCACCAGCCTGCCTGCTGGCCAAGTTCTCCTGAATCTGCCAGCCTGAGAAAGGGTCCCTCACTGAACGGAGAAAAGCACCTCCAGATTCCGGCACATCTCAGTCTCCGTACCTGTGAAATGAGACAATGGCCACTGTCCCTTGGAAAAGGGAAACCAACTCAGGCCATGACTGGCCCACTTCCACGTTACAGGATTTTAGCATCATTAGTATTTACTCTGGGAGCTAGCGTCTCTGTCTGGTGAAGAAAGCATGGGTCTTGGCGTACATATTAGGGCTAGGTTTGAAATCACAGCTCATAACTTACTGCCTGTGCAGCCTTGGACAAAGAACATCTGAGTTTCCATCTTTTCATCACAAAGGACAGGGCCTGGTGTTTGCTTCACCAGGCCTGCGGACCACTGGATAGGGATGGGACACCCAGCACAGGGAAGAGCATGCGTAAGGCAGGGGCTTGATGAGCCCGGGTCTCAATTCTGCTTCACCTGGGAAGTTCACCTGCCTTTGTGGTAAGGTGGGACTCATGGCAAGAACTACCTTGTTCCCGTGGTCGGTCACCTGCCACTTTGGATCTTGACTTTGTTAGCTCACACGGGCCTTGGACACCGCAGCTCATCTGTGGAATGGGAGTGTGCCACCTAAGCATTGTTAGGACTGTGTTTGTCGATGGGACAAAGGCTGGATTCTCTGTGTTATCAGATATGGAAAGGGGAGGCAGCCTGGGGAGGGAACTGAGCCCCTTTTCATTTTGATCAGATAGTCTTTCAGGAGACAGAGACTGCATACCAACTCAGTAGCTGGCCACTTCCTGCCAGCCCATCCATTCTTTGAATTTGGGATCTATGGAGAAGTTCACACTTCACAGAGAAGCCTCTCCACTGGTGGGGTGCGGTGGGGGCAAGCGTAGAGGTCAGTGGAGGGAGGTGACCACAGTGGAGGTCAGAGCATCTTCAAGCTAGAAAGCCAGTTCCTCATCTGAGCCCCAAATCCACAGCTCTGCCCTATAGCCCCTCTCCCAACCTCCAGGAAGGTAAGACCTTAAGAAATTCCAGGTTAAAAATGGGCTCTCAGAGCCGGGCAGTGGTGGCACACACCTTTAATCCCAACACTCAGGAGGCAGAGGCAAGCAGATTTCTGAGTTCGAGGCCAGCCTGGTCTACAGAGCAAGTTCCAGGACAGCCAGGGCTACACAGAGAAACCCTGTCTCGAAAAACCAAAAAAAAAAAAAAAAAGAAAAAAAAGGGCTCTCAGATTCCATTGTAGGTTATTCAAAGGAGAAAAAGAATAAAAATCAATGTGAACCCCGTCTCCTGCTCTGAGGAGCCGTCACATCTTGTTTGTAACCCAAAGGGATCAATAAAAGATGTCCCTTCTGTTCTGTTTTTTTAAGCTCAATACGATGGATGCAATTTGGTTGACAATTATGAACAATCAGTTATCTTGTGGGCTCGTTCCCGCCACCAGCTGCCTGATCGGCAATCATGAGCTATTACCGAGGTGGGGGCGGCACTGCCCCCTCACCCAGGATCTCTCAGAAGTGAACAGAGTTCTCCGATCAATGGAGCCACTGGGACGTAGAAGTTATGAATGCTTCAGCGCAGAGGGCCTGGCTCCTGGAGTTTTCAGACCCATTAGCCAGGGTGAAGGTTTATATTGATGAAATCATCTATCTCTCCGCCTCTGGAAGTTACAGGAGGCTCTGGGTTAGGGCTCGCAAGAACTCCAAAAACCAGGTGTCTCTGGCTACCGGTGAGACCGTGGGGAGGTGACAGGGTGTGACACAGAGGGACTGAGCTGGGAGGGTACAAGGCAGGCAGGGCTTGGGGAGATGGTTCAGTGGGTAAAGTGCTTGTCATGCAAGCAGGAGGACCTGAGCTTAGACCCACAGAGCCCGTGAGAATGGCACAGTAGGGTGTGAATCCTATGGCTAGATGGAAGTCAGAGAAGAAGATCGCTAGAAGCTCGTGAGTCAGCCAGCCAGGCTCTGCAGCAGCAAACAGAAAGCGGCTGGTCTTAAACAAGGTGGACTGTGAAGATGGGCCCTGAGGGTGTCCTTTGGACTCTGTGTGATCACCATGGCATGTATAGCGTCTACTATCTCTGTCTCTCTGTGTCTCTCTGTGTCTGTGTCTCTCTCTGTCTCTCTATATGTCTCTGTCTCTATCTATCTATCTATCTATCTATCTATCTATCTATCTATCTATCTATCTATCAGCAAAATACAGAACATGTGGCCACCGCCCTGTGGGACTAAGCAAGCACTCTGACTAACTAAACATCTGGGACTAAATTGCCTTTTGTGGTCTTAGACCATTTTTGGAAAGCTGATATCAGCTCGGCATCTCCCTCAAGAGTTTCTCAGGCACCTCAAGCTTTCTGAATCATCTTGGGGGGCTATGGAAGCTAGGATCATGGTGTCAAGCTAAGGAGTTTGGAATTTGATAACTTTTGGTTGGGCTTTGTCACCTGGAAGCTGTTCTGTCCTGAGCAGCCTCCCTTCATGCCCCAAACCTGCATTTCCTTTCTCTAATGTGGATACGAACCGCATCCACTACACAGATTTGCAAGATAATCCATAGGGAATGCAATCCATTTGCATAGCGTATACTAAGTGATTAATAAACATTAGCATCATTGTTAACGTGAATAATAATGATGGGAACCAGCTTTAAGTCGTAGAATATCTTTGGGCTGCCTTGATAAAGTGAGAATACTTCTCACCATTTGTCCTCACTCATGTGTTTATGCCTAGCTTCTTTACCTAAGCGCATTCTTCACAAGGCTGGGGATCAGCAGGCTGGCTTATTTCACCTCTCATTTCTAGCTCCTATTCATGTGCTTATCATGAGGTGGGTTCTCCATACACATTTATCAGTGAATGGACAGATGGAAAGATGGATGGAGAGCATTCAGACCAAAAGCAACTTGTGGAGGAATGGACTTATTTTAGCTTATTAATTAAAACCCACCACTGAGGAAATTTGGGGCAGGAACTTGAAGCAAAAGTATTGAGGAATGCTGTTTTCTGACTCTCACACTAGGCTCATGCTTACCCTTGCCTAGGGAATGGCACTGCCCATGGTGGACTGGGCTATTCTGACTCAATTAACAATCAAGACAATCCCCTACAGACATACCATAGGACAATCTGATCTATTCATTTCTTCAGCTGAGGGTCTCTTTTCTCTAGCTTGTGTCAATTTGACAATTAAGCTAACTAGGACACAAGAGAAAGCAGCAGCTTACGGTGGACAGCTCCTTACAGGAACTCAAAGGGGCAGTTGCAGGGAGGGAAAGCAGGGGATCTCTGTTTTTGGGGTATCTGAGGAGTATCTCATCTCTGAATCAGAATCTAGGTCTCCTCTGTTAGGCCAGGACGTTGCTTCTAAGGACAGGCTGGAGCCTGAGATCCTAAATATGCCCCCATCCTTTTGTCTAATCTCTGTACCCCTGCCCTACTTTTCCTCCTACTGAACAGTGTGACCTTGTGCCCTGTCTAGTCTCTCAAGCCATCTCGAGTTCAGGAAATGATCTGATTTACTCAGAGCCCCTGAGATTTCACTGGATTCTATTCTTGAGGCTATTTGCATTTTAATGACCAACGATAAAAAATTTAAGTCCAAGGAGTGATATAGAGCTGTGGAGACAGCCTTAGCCCTTGCACAGAAGCCCTTTCTGATGTTCAGAGGGAAGGCCTCTGGGTAAGAAGGTATTGGGCCCTGGCTGATGTCCTATGGGGCAGGTTTGTGGGCCTTGTGACTTTTTTTTTTCTGTCTCCATCCCTAGCATCTACTGCTCCAAATTACAGAACAGTGTCGGGTATCAGCGAGCATTTTAGACCCCTCCCTGAGATCTCCTTACCTTTTCCCCTTCTCTGTCATAGCTAGCCTGGCTGCCAGCCCTGATTCTGCGTGTCTCAGAAATGTGACCGCTGAAAGAGAAAGCAGAGGTAGGCCTAGAGCAGGCAGCTAAGGCAGATTGGCCTGCAGACAACCCAGCCCCTCCCTGTAGTTAGGTAAGAGTTAGCAGAGAGGGGGGCACGGAGGGCATTCATACAACTGGGAAATTCTTGACAGCCTCCTTTTAAACAGCCCCCACCCCAGGACCCCACAGCTACCACAGGCTCTGAGAACACTGGGAGAGGCAGCAGAGCAGAGGGAAATGGGTCAGGAAAGAAGCCATTTCCCAGGCTTTCTGGGCAGGAAATTGCTCTCCCAGTGAAAATCAGGCATGTTCTAGCCCAAGTGGCCTGTGTGTGCAGTGCTCACTTGCCATGCGTGGGGTGGTCTTAGCTAATAGCAAAGCACTACATCTCTGGCCTGAAGACTCAGCATGACCTCTTCTTGGGCCACGCAGTGGCTTTCCATTAGTAACAAGAGCACAGACTGACAATGGCCCAGTCGCTGGACAGAGCCACAGACACACATCTGTTCATGTCTGCATACACAGGCATGGTGGACTGGGTCCAGATCCAATGCCTAAATAAAAGTGATAGAAAAGATAGCACCAAGCCCAGCTGAAAATCCTCAGTGATTTAGTAGATGCAGCTCATACCACATGGTGCTAGAGAGCTAAGTCTACAGCCTGGCTCAGTGGTAGAGCACTTGCCTTGCATGCACAAGGCTCTGGGTTCGGTTCCCAGCACTTCTAACAACTATGAAGCAAGGTCAAGAGACCAGGAGTCAAGTGAAGCTAAAAGGTAAGTGCTACCTGTGTTACTATACCTGTGACACAGAACTATACACAGTGTGGTCAGAATCCCCTTAAGTCTCAGGACAGTATTACCAGACCATTCTACAGACAAGGAAACTGATACTAGGTAATTTGTTTAACATGTCACCAAAAGGCAAAGCCAGAGTTCAGAACAGGGTATTAGATTTCAGCCCAATATCAGGTCGTTCTTCCCATTCCATCCCACTGACCTCATGACCCTAGGTCCGCAGTTTCCCCATCTGCAAAGGAAAAGGCCTTATTTCTCTTACCTACAGTGTTATTGGAAAAGAGCAGATTATACACATCTTTACAGATGGACAGACAGATGGACGTACGAAACTTTCTAAGTCTTACATTTTTTTTTCCCCCTTTCAGTCTTGGGATTAGAGATTCAGATTGTGTGAGCTGGCAGAGAACATTCCAGATACTCTTGGCACAAAAAATCTGAGCCCAGCAACTTGAGAAACTCTCTTTAGCTCATGAGAAAGACTGAAGAGATTTGGGGAGGGGGGAAGAAGCAGCCTATGCCAGACTTGGCAAGGTTGAGGAAGACTCGAGACAGAGGCTCCTGACAGCTTCTATCATGGCCTCTCTGATCCCTGGCTCCAACCCACCCAGGAAACAGAGGGTCCCAGAGCCTCTTCTGTACCCAGTAACCCTTTGTCTGGTTGGCTCTGCTCCAAGTCACCTCTCCCAGGGACTAATCTAACACATTCACTGTGCCTGTCCCTGAGTCAGGGACCACAGAGGGAGCCCCAGGTGGGTTCTTGGAGGATGGAGAATGATCACCAGGGCACTGTTTGCCCTGCGTGTCAAAGGATTGCACATGATAGGCAGAGCCATCAGGTAGAGCTGACCTGGGAAGACTGAGGCAGCAGACTTGTCATTTGGAATCTGCTCTCTCTCCCCATCATTCCGGATAACAGCACATCTGTAGCCACCCACAGAGGCTGGTGGGGTATCTGCTGGCCAGGCTGCCTCCCCAACTCTGTAACACCCCAGTCATGGGCTCTCAGGAACCCATGCGAAGAAGTTGATCTACTGAGCGCTCTGTCCACAAACAGGAGCTCACTGTGAGCAGAGCACAGGGCACTGGGAAGAGCCCTAGCAGGGGATGACCAGGAGCCATTGAGCGAGGCCTAACCCCCTCAAGCCCATCCCCTCTTTACCCGAAGAACTTTCTTTTCACCTCTTTGGTCTGTTTACTCTGTGTTTGAGAGACAATCTCTAGTAGTTCAAGCTGGCCTCCCACTCACTATATAGGCAAAGATGGCCTTGAACTCCTGATCCTCCTGCCTTATCTCCCAAGGGCTGAGATTATAGACGTGCAGCACCAAGCCCCATTTATCAGGAGCTGATCATCTAAACTAAGGCTTTGTGGGTGTTAGGTAGACACTCTACCAACTTTACGCATCACTTTTTGTGTAAAGTGTCACTCTGTCATGTGTGGGGATATATACATATATTTATGTGTGTATGCCCATGTGCACACGGGCATGCTGTGTGTGGTACACGTATGAGTGCATGTACATAGTGTTTAATACTTGTGTTTGTATGTGTAAGTCGGACTCCTATGCTTGATTCCCATCCCCACCTGGGTAAGGAATGGGGTGTTGAGGTTTGGTCTGTTGCTATGTACTGCAATGCTAAATTCCATACCTGAAGGTCTAGGCCTACGAGTGACTTCTTATGTTTATAAGCTTTTGTTGTGCAAACCTCGTTCCTTGATTTAAAACTATTGGTTACATAAAATTGACTACAGCTAATGTCTGGAGGGATTAGAGGTAGGTGGGTTAGGAGTGACCTGGTTGGAGGAGGAGCGACAGGGAGAAAAGACGAAGGTGAAGGAGGAGCAAGCCACCATGTGGAAAGATGGACCATGAGCACATGGCCAGGAGAAACAGCAAGTAACTGGGGTATACTTCTGGGGAGGTGGCCAGACCTGCAGCTAGAAGAGTAGATTAGGGGTGACCCCCAGTAATTGTCAAAGCCAAATAAAATAGTCTGAGTCTCCCTTATTTGTAAGCCAGTTGGGGACAAGCTTAAATCTTTCCACTACAATGTGACTTCCAGGGTCTAGCCTTGGCTTCTTCCTTCCAGAGCCTATGATCTCTCCTAAGGCTCTCATTCTGTCTACTGCGTCCTTTCTCCTCTGGGAAACAAAGCAAAACCAGAATCAAACACACACCTCTCACACAGACTTCTTCCCACTCTCTCACACCCACAAAGGATGGTCTGTACACATCTGAAACCTGGGGGCCCAAAATTGCCTCCTCCAGTTTTCCTAAACTCCCTGCGGACCTCACAGTGGCCACAGTGTCACTGTCACCCATCCAGGTTCCTCCACATCTTTAGCTCCATAAAAAGCCCCCAGACTCCTTCCCACAGTCCTCTCTCCAGAACCTCACTGGCTCCCGGCCCATCCAGTCAATTGGAGGCAACAAAACCATTTGTCAAAGCACGAGTATGGAGCCCGTGGCACAGGCCTAGACTCTCAGCTACGCAGGAAAGTGACAAGTTCAAGGCCTGCCTGGGCAACTGTGTAAGGCCTTGTCTTAAAACACAAAAGGAAAAATAAAAAGAAGGCTAAGGGTGTAGCTCAGTGGGTAGAGGGCTTCCCTGATATGCATAAAGGCATATTTAAAAAAAAAAAAAACAGTTATCTTATTTTCCATTCAGACCATTTCCTAGACTCCTCTGGCTTGGTTCAAATCTCCCTCTCTGCTGTTGATCACCCGTGAGAGCGTGACTCTCTGAGATCTCTGAGAAATAGCACAGAGTGCTGAAAACCCAGCAGGACAACGTGGGAAAGTGCCACAGAGTGTCTCATGCAATATATATGCTATGTAAACATGTTTTATATGTTGTATAAATATGCATGTGCATTACATAAAATATGTATTTTCTTAATTTTGGTTCTTTGGTTTGACAGAGAAGCAGTGTAGCCAGTGAGTGAGAGCGTGTGCATGTGTGTGTGTGTGTGTGCGCGCGCGCAGGGTGGGTGTGAATGTGTGTGCGTGCATGCGTGAATTGGTGAATGTGTAAGGAAATGAGTACTCACATAATAGCATGTACAGAGAGCCTGCCGTTCACCTCTCTGTTATTTTTTCATTAAGCGTCTACTGACACCCACTATCTCCTATATAGGGGCTCAAAGATGCATGAGTTCTGGCCCTAAGCATCTGGCATCCGATATGAACTTCCTCTCAAACTTTAAACCTGGGGAAGAATCCTGTAATTTCTGTAGAGTCCTAACCCCCTTTTCAGAGTTTCTAGGTAATGGATGATAGTGTATGCAAGGAGGCCTGCTTGGCCCTGGTCCTTCTCTGCAGAGGGAGCTCTCTCTGAGGCTCCCCGTGCCCCCTACTTCTCCTGGACCCGCCAGGCTCCATGGCAGACTGGAAGGGCTGTGATCTGTGCCGCTTCTGCTCTGTAGTGCATGAGCCCTCATTAGGAGAGGTGGTGGCCCAGGTGAAGGGCAGAGAGAGGACAAAGAAATGCAAGGGGGGCAGAGAAGGGCAGTGGGGAGCAGCAGAGGGCAGAGAGGGGTGGGGGAACAGAGAAGGGTGAAGGGAGGCAGAAAGAGGCAGAGCAGGAGGCTCTTGTGTGCAGAACTGGAAAAGAGGGGCTTACATCTAGGGCGGTGGTGGGAGGTAGAGGTTGATGAGACTCCTCCAACTGAAGTCTCTCCAATTCACTTTCAGGAAGGAGCTCCATTAACGGGAGCGTTTGGGGAAAAAGACAAAAACACTAATCACCATCCGAAATGTACATGCTATTTCCCATCTGGTGTGCGGAATTGGATCGTCTCGGGAGTCTCGGGAAAATGCGGCAGATGGGCTGGGCTTGGAGCTCCTCTCCCTACAGGCAGTGGGGAAAAGAGGAAGTGGCTTGGCACAGGAAGCTGGCTTGAGCGAGGGATGGTGGGCCCCACTGGGTCCCCACCAACCATGGCCTGAGGAAGCTGCCCCACCTTCTGATGCGTGATGCCTGCAGCAGCTGTGCGGCCTGCCCTGTGGATTTGGATCCGATCTGGGAAGCAGCGTTGCAAGCTCTGGGGTTACTGAATCTATGCTTAGTATGCAGCGGTGCTGGGAAAAGGTTCACGGGCATCAAACACCTGCTGGTGCTTTTCTAGCTGTCCTCCTGGGACTAGGTGGGGGTGGGGGTAGGGGTGTCACTCTCCACAGGTCATTAGTGTTGTTTGTCAGAGGTTCTGATGAGGCCAACGAGAAGTGATCTCTACCTGTAGGTCTCTACCTGCCTCTGACACCCTGATCAGGACATTTGGGGGTTCTCCACAGCAGACGGGGCCTAATGATACATTTGAAGAAGAAGACTCACCCTGGAGCTCTTGGCCTGCCAGGACAAGTGAAGAGCTGTCCTGAGTCCTCATGCTGTGCCACTACTGAGGACTTGTGTCACTGACCTATGAGTGGGGTGAGGCAGAAAAGACTCATTGGCAGCAAGCAAGAGGCTGGACCTGTTCCTGGAGGTAGAAAGAGAGAAACTGGGAAGGAATAAGCAGGGGGAAGGCAATGTTTCTGGCAGGAAAGATTCCAGAGAGTAGATGCTTCTGGGCCCCTCTGTGGCTAGGGTCCATCTACAGAGGAGCTGGCCCCTCCTCGCTCCCTATGACCTACTGATGACTTCTGCCCTATCACACAGCAGGATGCTGCCAACCCTCTTCCTCTCTGCAGTGACTTTCAGTCTTTCTCCCCTGGGCACCCCTCCTCAACATCTAATTAAAGAGAAGAAAGTAATTAAGGAAGGGCATGTAACATTCCCTGTAATGCTGAACCCAGTAACGCCCCCGGCCCCTCCCCCACTCCCAATCCATCAATATGGCAAGCAGAACAACTTAACCCAACACCGAGCTGTTTATTGCTTACAAAGCTAGAAAGCACTTGAATTAACCTCCTGCATAAGTGGAGTTAGGAAAGATCCCAGTGTCTTTAAGCAGAGAGAAGATGGGAGCGTGACAGACTCCTTCTAGGGAAGAGGCCTCATTCACACATTTGCACTGCCGTTTTACCAGATCATGTGTTCACACTCAGGAGATGAGGAGATAAATTGGTGTTGCTTCTACTACGGCTGGAAACGTGATCCTTTGCCGTTTGAAAAATGGCAGCTCAGGCCCTGGGTTGGAGTGGGCCAGGAGGGAAGGAACTGATACAGCTGAGAAGTCCTACCAGGGAGCTGAAAGAAGATGGCTGCGCAGCCTGCTGCATAGCGGCCCTGCTCCTGGTTGGACCATGGCTCTTCACCAATCCCATCCTATAGTCCAGCCACTGCGAGGGCTGTGGACACTGTCATCACTGCCCTTGATTTGGAGATCATGGTCAAAGTGGGGAGCCAGACGGTGGCAGTGGCGGGCGGCAAGTTGTTCATTGTGATATAAGGAAATCCACTCCTTAATTGAGATGCCAGCAAAGCACAGGGGAGAGGCAGGGACTGACTTTGTCTGGGGAACTTAAAGAAAGGATCACAAAAGCATTGACATTGAAGCTGGATTTTGAAACATCAATGGCAAGTCCCAGTGGAGGGAAAGGGTGTGGGAAAATCTAGGCAGGAGGAAAGGCTTGTGCAAAGGCCCAAAGGCATGAAAGGGTAGCTGGCATGTTTGAGTAGAAGTGGAGAGGGGTGGAGGGGGTGGAGGAGCAGTGGACACAGCTCCATGGAAGACACAGTGCAGTCTGTGAACAGTGGCGTATCTAGACGTTAGGTGATAAGAGCTGGCTGCCCAGGTTAAGAACCTGGCTGGCCACTCCGGAACTGGGTCTCCATTATCCATCACATGAGAATCTCCGTAGGGCCCACTCTAGGGAAGAATTGTGAGGATTTAAGAATTAATTTATGCCAAATGCCTTGAACTGTGCTTAACATGAAGCAAGCACTTGGTGACTATAAATACCATTTATCTTTTTGGGGAGTGAGAGGTGTCTCTCTATGTAGTCCAGGCTGGCTCTGAACTGAAGATCCTCCTGCCTCAGAATCCCAAACCCTAGGATTGCAATAATCCTGCTCGTTATTTGCTCTTTTTTTTTTTTTTTTTTTTTTTAATTACCTCTCACCCTGAGATTCTTCTCTGGGAGCCATTTGATGGTTAGGAGCAGAATGCCCTCTCTCTCTCTCTCTCTCTCTCTCTCTCTCCCTCTCCCTCTCCCTCTCCCTCTCCCTCTCCCTCTCCCTCTCTTGCATTTTGGAGAAGCTTCTCCCAACAGGCAGCTCAGAAACTACCGGTCTCCAAACATGGATGTTCCCAAGTACCCCACTTCCAAAATGCTGAGTCAAAGTCTCCCAGATTAAGAAAAGGGGGTGGGTGGGTTCTAAGGAATATTAAAAGAAATGATGGAAGTGCTTTAACCCTTCCTTAGTCAGGGGTTCTATTCCCGCACAAACATCATGACCAAGAAGCAAGTTGGGGAGGAAAGGGTTTATTCAGCTTACACTTCCACACTGCTGTTCATCACGAAAGGAAATCAGGACTGGAACTCAAGCAGGTCAGGAAGCAGGAGCTGATGCAGAGGCCATGGAGGGATGTTACTTACTGGCTTGCTTCCCCTGGCTTGCTCAGCTTGCTCTGTTATAGAACCCAAGACTCCCAGCCCAGGGATAGCACCACTCACAAGGGGCCCTCCCTCCTTGATCACTACTTGAGAAAATGCCTTACAGCTGGATCTCACGGAGGCGTTTCCTCAAGGGAGGCTCCTTTCTCTGTGATAACTCCAGCTTGTGTCAAGTTGACACACAAAACCAGCCAGTACAACCCTGAATTGTAGGGTTAGCTGTCTAACTCTGTAGAATTACCAGAAATCACTGAGTAGGAGCTGTCGAACAGAGAGGGTGTTTCTATTAGGTAAATGATACCTAAATGAAGCCACATACATGTGCATGCATGTGTGCACACACGCTTCTTTCAGAGTCTCAGTTCCTGACTGCAGGGCTCACAGATGCAGTGTGCCTGCAGTCAGGGGCACAGAGTAAAGCTTGCTCAGTGCTCACCTGACATATTTATCCAGTAGTACTTGGAGGATTAGAAGCAGAACTCTCATCTCTCTTTCCATTTTAGAAAATCTCCTTCAACAGGCCCTTTCCTGTGCTGATCTTGATCAAGGAATCCACTGGTGTTTGCTGGGGCCTTTTCAGCTCCCATGGCATCAGCTTGGGCGTGCTCGGTGCAACATATGGAAGGTCTATTGCCAGGCCTGGCTTATCAGGTGTCCTAAGAGTTCCCAAAGGACGGGGATCCAGAGTTGTGCACAGAGTAGGTGGCCACAGATCACATACTAGGTGCCCTACCAGTATACTGCCTGTATCTTCCCATGTGGGGCATGGATGGCTCTACCGAAGCTTCGTAGGACCCCGGGTGTCTTCCTAAGAGGAGATGCTAAGCCTGGTCCCAGCTCCTGCTGTCTGCCACAGCCACTCATGGGAGGAGCGTCTCCCCCTCCTTCTCCACCCACACCAGTGTTTCCCTTGCTGGGGTCTGAGATCTGCTTATGGGGGAGAGGCCTTGCCATTGGCATCCATTGCCTTTGTCTTTGTTTTATCTGCTCTTCCCTAGGACCCCAAACACCCACCTGCTTTCCTCTACCCTGGCCTGTGCTCTGGGTCCTGCTTTGCATAGGAGGCCTTGGCTTGTCTTCGGTTGTGAGCTCTCATTTGTCCCTTGTCCATAATCTCTTTGCCCTCTCCTCTGACCTCAGGAGTTCCACTGCCTGCACCCCTCTGCCTTTGCCTGTGCACGCTGGCTCACTCACACTGATCTCCTGAACCCCCACTTGTGACTCTGCAGCCTTCCTGTGTCCCCTCGGCCTGCCTGAACGGTGGATTTCTAGGGATGTTTGGGACCCGATAATGAATGGGCGAGGAAGCGGCTGGCCAGGTTTGGGAAGTGAATTGCAATGTGATGCTATTGGAGCCATCTCCCTTGGATGACCTAGAGACCCGGTTCTACTGTTGCTCAGTGGCGTGTGTGCAGATGTGGGCATCGCCCCAAGCTTCCCGACATGAGCCTCAGGATTCTTTCTCCTCCACACCTCTGTCTTTTGGTACCTGCCTCTGGTCACAGGAGTAAGCATCAGCAAACCCTTTAGCCAAGGCCCCTTGACTCCCTGAGACAGTTGCCCCGAGGCTTTATCAAGGACATCCAGAAGAAAAGTAATATACACAAACCAACCCAGGCCTCCGGTGTATTCCTCCCTTCCCTGAGGCAGGGCCAAGTTGCCTGACTCATAGTTAACCTGCTGTCCTTCAGCCCCATGGGTCAGCAGGCTGGCTCAGAGTTCCCTGGATGCCTGAAGGATGAAGATGCCTGTTCTTTGTCCTCTAATCTGGTCCCCACTTGTCCCCAAGCTCTGAGTGTGCTGAGGCTTAGAAGAAATGTATGTGCACATTCGAGAGAAGAGAGACTTGGCTGGCTCAGTCTACATAATGAAAGGAAGCCAAATCTGAGAAATGAGCCTCGTACTCAACCCAACCAAACCCAGGTGGACGGTGGAGCCTGGGATTAACTGATTGGCAGAGCTCTGTTCTTTGTCACCTTGTCCTCCTGCTGCCTCAGAGATAACAGAGCTGAGCCTGGCTCCAGCAGCCCAGCCTCTTCCATCACGGTCCCAGCCTTGCCCCCAGGCTCCGCTTTGCTGTCTCTGCAGCTGCTTCCATTTCTTCTGCCCCTAGAAATACTGGGGTACCTCACACCTTTGCCATCTTCCAGGCCCCCATCCTAGGAACAGGGACTTCTTCTCTTTCTAAAGCTCTTCTGAAGTGTCCCTTCATCTCAAAGGTCCAGCAGCTTCCCTGAGGAGGATACCGAGACACAGGAAAAGGCCAACAGTATCCAAGCAAGTTGGACTGAGGGCTCCATATGGAGGGAGCCCAAGGGACGTTGAAAGGTCAAAGATAATAAGCTGGTGTGGTGACATTTACCTTTAATCCTCGTGTTCAGGAGGAAGAGGCAGGAGAAGCTTTATGAGTTTGAGGCCAGTCTGGTCTCCATACTGAGGCTCCAGGCTAACCAAGGCTACATAGTGAGACTCTGCCTTTAAAAGAACCCACAAAACTCCCCAAAGTAGCATCTAGGAGGCAAGCCTGTATGAGAGTGCATGTGTGTGCTTTCGTGCATGCATGTGTGTGTGTGTGTGTGTATACTGTGTATATTTATATGTGAAATGCATGTGTAGTGTGTAAGTATATAGTTATAATATGTGTATAGTGTGTATGGTATAAATGTGTATATGTAGTTTGTGAATATGTATGCACGTGGTGTGTGTAGCATATGTATTTATGTGTGTAGTAGTGTGATGTCTGTGTATGTATGTGTGTACGTTCGTGTCTGTGTGGTGTATGCACTCACATACACGTAGGAACACACATAACAATATTGTGCTTCCTACTAAGGGTTAGAGGAGAGCCATGGATCCAACTCTGGAATCAGACACGTGCAAGCAGGCAGGACAGTTGATCGCCAAATGCTGTTTGCCTTCATAGAGTGCCAGACACGGTCCCTAAGCACACTGCACCTATCAGCTCCCTTAATCCTCCCAACAGCCCCGCAGAGCAGATCATATTATCATTTCCATTTTACATATAGGAAGCAGAAGCATAGAAAACAGATCAATAGCTAGGGTGCACACTAGGAGGGGACAGGGCTCATTTGCAGCCAGGCGATCTGGCTTTGCAGTTTGTGGTTCCTTTCATTCTAAGTGGATGGTAGAACTTTGTAGTGTGTGTGTGTGTGTGTGTGTGTGCGCGCGCGCGCGCGCGCAGTAGCATAGGCGTGCATTTGCACCTATGTATGAGTTGTGCATAGCAAAGCACAGTTCTGGGGACAGATTCTCTCCTTTCTCTCACAGAAAAGTTCATTCCTTTGAAAGAAATCTTGAGGACTTTTCTTCCGCCCTTTTGTTCCCCCAGTGAGACTTGGAGCTTTCCTCTCTCTAGACTGTCTCTACCTTTGGTCATTCTACGAGGCTCTCTGGCCTCCTAGCGTAAACAAACCCAACACAAGGCACATCTGCATGCAGAGGTTCTTGTGTGAGAAGTGGGCATGCTTCTCATCATCTGCTGTGGCTGAAATTTTGGTTGCCTTCAGCCCTGTTCTGGGCATAAACTCCAACATTTGCCCATCTCTGGAAATATCTTCTTTCTCTGGAGCAAGGTGGGACAGGGGATGGATATATCACTGGGTCCCCCGCTATCCGTGACTGGGGGTGGGGTTACGCCTGCAACCTGGTGTCCATTCCTTGCTGTCCTGCCATAGGAGGACAGCATCATCTCCCTCCGCCCTGCTGCTCCAGCCTCCCCCCAGCTCTTCCTTCTAAGTGTCCAGGGCACGTGCTTCTCTCCACTGGCAGTCTGGCTGCTTGCCGCCTTGCCTGTCTTGCGGGCAGAGAAGCGCCATACCTGTGTGCCAGCGAGGCACAGGTGTGCCGGTGCCGCTCACACAGTGGACCACCTGCTGGAATCTTGGCGGAAGGCGGCCTTGGGATGGGATCCACGGGAGAGACAGGCTGTGGCATAATTAAGAGGGAGCAAAACAAAACAAAACAATGTTTTCCTTCCTCTCCCTTTTCCACCACTTGCCCTAATTATTTTCCCACTTTTAAATTCTACATCAACTTTAATTAAGCTGGCCTCGGGCAGGGAAGTCTGGCAAACTTGGAGAAGTTCACTTGTTTATTTTCTTATCACTCAGCGATTGGATTTTCCCAGCGCACTATGCCTCCTTCTCTCTAAGGAGGGGTGGTGGCAGCCTCCTGCCTGTTGGAGACCAAGGCCTTGGCCTTTTGCATATCTGCTGCACGAAAGATCCCAGGTTTGTCTAAGTCTGCTAGATGAAAGATCTCAGTTTTGACTTAATCTTGCTAGCCACAATGTCTGGGATTGCTCAGCAGGTGTCTCCTCTAGGCCCTGAC
>CM052702.1:113747934-113770707 GCA_028551405.1 Uromys caudimaculatus
TTTTTAACAAAATTATGAAATTCATCAAACAGCAGATTGATTCTCTGACATCCCAACCCCTGCAGGCTAGATCTTAAAATCATAGAGCCTGAGGCCGATGACTCTCCTTCAGGAGCTGCATAGAATCCAGATCTATGCACGCCACTTGCCGGCTGGCATGAGTTGGCGCTGAGACAAAGGCCTTATTGTCCCAATCTTCGGATGGGCCACGCCTTGTCTTCCTTGTGCTCCCACCTCCCAGATCGGGGCACCTCCCCCATCATAATGTGAGCTCCCTCGCTACAGAGGGCTGCCCGTCCAATGGTCCAGCATACGGGTACGCGATTATGCGTGGGCATTCGAGAGATGCGAGACAAAGCTACTGCAAGGGATGGAGGGTTCGAGTACGACCCGATAATTGCTGGCTTCCCTGAAGGGCATGCCCAAATGCATAGGGGTTGCCATCCCAGAACCCCTCCTCCAGCAAAAGATGGCAGTCACCATGGAGGTTTGGGCCTCTACCCTCTCTCTCGGATTAATGCCCACCCCTGCTCAGACAGGGTCTTAACGCTCATATTGTAAATTAAGGGAGGACCTGCCTATAGAGGGGACTAAGATGCGCCTAAGAACTGGTTCTGCAGCCTCCTGGGGAGGCGCTTCTCCACCCAAATCTATTGTTGGCCAACTTATGCTTTTATCTGCCTCCTGCCCCCTCTGAGCCTGCCTCTGGCTTTTCCCTGAGAGTCCAAGATATGAGAAAGGATGGAAACTTTAAGCAACTGAGGCAGAACTGGACTTGAGGGCTAGAAATGTGGGTTGGAAACTTTTTCGTTACTTATGTGTGGGAAGGGCACATCGTTTAGGCACTACTTCATTCATTTGCTCGTTCATTCATGTACATGTGAACTCATTCGTCACTGCCCTCTCCCCTGCACCAGCACAGGGAATGGCCTGCTTCCACCACCCCCCCCCCCCGGCAAGTTCCAGGAGACGTGTTCCTCGGCTCCTCTGGACCTGTTTCTTTGTCCCTGTACACTTGGGTTATTTCAAGGACAAGAGAAGATATCTGCAACTGGACACCAGTGTGACTCCTGGCTCTGTATGGTGGCACTACATGACCTCGAGTGTGCTATCCAACACCAGGCACAGCTGCTAGGTCTTTCAGGACCTTCTTTGTCTTCGTGAGGAGGACAGATGCTAGACTATTCCCAGGGCCAGAGATGAAGGCTGAATCCTGAAGGTTGCTGACTATCATGGTTCAGTGGGAGGCAGGAGGAGCAGGGCTCTAAAGAACACCTCATGGGGAGTTCAGCATATTCCTGGCGTGTCCTGGGTTGGCATAAGTGATTGGATGGTGTCTGAGGCTCAGCCCCAAGCGACTGGGATAAGCAGCAGACAGGTGTTTTTGGCTGGGTCTGCTGGAGAAACGTGAGGGTGAAGGAGTGTGTGGGCAGGCAACAGAGCAAAGGACCAGTGACTGGGCGAGTGGACAGGAGAATAACAAAGCTGCAGATGACGGGGCGGACGTATAAATGAAGGAACTGGTGATGAGAGAGAGAGAGAGAGAGAGAGAGAGAGAGAGAGAGAGAGAGAGAATGAATAAAGAAGCAAGCGAGGGCTCTAGTGAGCAAACAAACAAGCAAAAGCCCCTTGTAAATGGATGCCTGAGTGGATCAATGGGGGAACTGGATTAATTAATTAGAGATTGACTGTATGAATGGGTGAGGGGAGAATTTGGTGAGGGATTGAAAAAAAATGGATCAATGAGTGACTAGCTGGCTAAAGGGATAAAAATAAATGGATGATCTCATGAGTGAGTGAGTAAATTAGGGACTATAGATGATTGTTGGAGTAAGCCAGCTAGTGGCTGTGGTCGCCATTGCTGGAGTCAGGAAGCCAGGAAGTGCTGGCGCCTGTGGGGAGGAGCTTCCTCTCACAGCCATGGGTTCCCCACCTTATCCATTAGCAGCTGTTCCATTGTGCACACATACAATAAGAATCTCCGTGTATGTATGTCTGTGTATCAGTTACTTCTCTGCCAGAACTGTCCCCAGCCATTGAAGAGCAGACGTCAGTAAAAATAACCTATCTCCGGTGGCTTGTCTACCTGTCTCCCTCACCGCTGAGAAATAACTCGCAGTCGCGGGTTAAGCTGACAATAAACACAGGAATTGACTTCAGTAGGAATGAACTTGCTTGGCTGTTGACAAAAATCTAAGGTGATGTCACTTTCACTGGCTCACCGATTGCTTGGGTGGCTGCTGTTTTCTTCGTTCTTGGGACAGGGATAAAGTCCTCAAATTGATGTGCCTGTCTCTAAGGCTAGAGTCACCTCACTTTTGTGGTATGTATACATTTGGCCATTGAGAGGGGGGCCTGGGAATGCAGTGCAGACCTCCATGTTAGGAGTCAGTAGAGATTGTGTGTGTGTGTGTGTGTGTGTGTGTGTGTGTGTAGAGGGTGCCAGCTGCCTCTTTCCAAGTCTGAACCCCTGTGGCAAGAGGGGAGTGCTTTCTCTCTCTCTCTCTCTCTCTCTCTCTCTCTTTCTCTTTCTCTCACCAAAGCATCAGAAGAGTGGGTTGCAAATTACAACCCCAGTAGGCCCTTTTCTGAGACACAGAGGGAAGGGTCCAGAGCCCCCAGGGCAGGCTGGCCTACAGTGTCCAGCCCATCAGCACCTGCCTGCAAAGGAGTTGACAATAAGCAGGCTTCAGCAGAGGGCACTCAAGTCCTAGGAATCTCCACTCAGGAACTGCGCGCTCTGCTCAGTGGCTTCCCGGGGAAGCAGAGTCATGAATCTCAGTAACTCGAGCCCAGGGCCTCATCACTCACAGTGATTGTGGAGGGACTGAGAGCCGAGTGGATCAGTCTAAACAAAACACACACACAGGGGACTCATCCAGAGGAGCTAGCTTGGCCACCCCTGGGGGCTCCTCTCCTTAACCACAGAAGTAGGGAGTAGAGGGAGGGGCTAGGGGTTGGGGGCCCTGACAGTATCACCCCCTTCTTCCAAGCCTTATCCACAACCCCACCTGTGAGCCAGTGGGAGGCATGAATCTAGCTGGCAGCGGCTTGGGCCAGCTCAGCCGTTTTAGGGGATGTTAATGAAATTCGGGAGCACTTGTCCTTTCAGACAGCGGCCCCTTTTATTTGGGAATGAAAAGCTGCCTTAGTCTGAATGAGGTTTGGAGGCCTCATAAATCCAGTGCTGGCTGCCTCATGGGGGATCGGGGAGCTGAGGCCTGGCTGGTGGGTAGGCTTGTTTACCAACAATTCCAAAAGCCAGGATTGGCGGCTCCCAATCTCCAGAGAGGGGGCTTGAGATCGTGCCAAGCCTGCTATCTGCTGGCTTTGGGGTGGCCTGAAGAGGCTCCTGAGAGAGCTGCAGAGCTCTCTTCAGATTTGGGGGAAGGGTGGGGGCTGAGCTCCCCAGTTGACTCTGGTGACGGACCCCATCCCACTCAGCTATCAGCCCATCCTCAGGCAGCCAGAGGCTACAGGGTTTTCTGTAGGGGGCCAAGAGGCTCTTGATAGAGCTGTTTCCGCTCAGCCCAGGTGGTGTTGGACACCACAGGGGCAATACTGTCAACTTAACAGCCTGCTGGGTCTGTGTGGGAACCCAGCCTGGCAAACAGTAACGCCTAATAAATATTAGTGGAAGGAAGGAAGGGAGAGAGAAAAGAAAGGGAGGGAGGGAAGGAGGAAGGAAGGAAGCTGTGTATGTCTTTGGACTTCATTCTTTGGACTTCGTACGTAAGCTTAGGTTCTTCATCTGTAAAGTGGAAAAATAACAAAAGGCTATCATGGTGTGTCACGGGGGTGGGGGTGGGGGACTGGATAAAGTGACAGACAAGGTTGTGAGTACCTTTCCAGGAATGCAGAAAATGTACAATAATCACAAGTCATGGCTGTCATTGAGGCTGGTGTGTGTGTGTGTAGCACATCTCACCCTTCCCCCATGGCTGAAAGGGATGAAGTTGCTGTCCATTTGGAGATGCCCTGTTATACAATGACTTGCAGTTGGGTCAAGAACAAATGTCAGGCCATGAGCTGGGGATAGCAACTTCTACCCAGATCTACCCTAGGATTCCAAGAGGGGCTGTCAACCCTGTCTGAGTCTCACAGTCACTGCAGCTAGGAGGCTATGCCTACTGCAACTTAAAGGGAGCCTGAGATCAGCCTCCATCCTTGGCTAGGGAGACCCACTGCTTGGGGATGCAGCTGGCTGGGATGTCTGTTTCCTGGGGGCATTGGTGAAGGAGCTCTGAGAACAGAGCCATACTCTCGCCTTTGGTAGAACTCAGATCTTCTTTATACATTTACTACTGTGATGCTACCTCAGCTAGCTTTTAAAGGGAGCCTGCTCATCTTCCCCACTCTTCAGGGCTTTCTCCAGTTGGCCTCAGAAGTGTTCCTTCCTCTGGCCACACCTCTACCTTTCTGCTTCTTAGGTTGCCTGACAAGCCACATGTCCTCTGTATTCAGCCCACTCACGTGAGGGGGTAGGGACGGGATTCTACCTGCAGAACAGGCCACCTTTAGAGTTAGTCAGCTGTAGGCACTGATAGCTGCTCTCTTCTTAGCCCTTTCCCTTTCTCTGTCAGGGCATTGGAATATCTTCCTTCAAAAAACAGCCAGGTCCTTTTGGTTCCAGGAACCAACCAAACAAGCGATGGAATCTGAGGGCAGGCAATGTGCTGCCAGGGAATGTCTCCAATGAAGAGGCTCTCAGCTGTGTCCTGGGGTCTTCTGCTCCCTTCTGCATGCCTCCTTGCTAGGTCCTTGGGGCCTATCCTGTAAGATCTCTACTCTCTATGGAGAGGCTGCAACTGCGGATCCTGAAGCTGCGATCTGTGTGTCTTTGCCCGTTTCTTTGGGCAACACTTGTCAGAGGCTGATTGGAGAATGAGCCATTCCCGCTCCAGGGAAGGCCCGAGTATGGCAAATTTGGAGACCTCTGTATAACAGCTGATCCCCTGGGATGTCACCTAGGTACAAGCGCCTCTCTTTTCTTGGGCAAAGCCCAGGAACTCTTTGCTCCCAAGACCACTGATGCAAGTTCAGATGGGAAGGAGCCCCTTCCTAATTGCTAACTGACTACACTGCCTTATTCACAACGCCACACAATGCCTGGAAGCCCTGCGCCCACACAGAGCGGGAAAGAAAAGACGGTGAAATTAATAGGCCTGTTTGGAGCGCAACACATTATCTATTTGTAGGAAAATTAAAGATTTGCTCTTCAGATGTAGGGGGCCATGCTCTTACCAGGCAGCTGGCAAATGGGAGAGATTGGAAATGATTGAATAGATCAAATTATTTAAATGAGAAAAATAAATTCGCACACAGCCTAGCCGCTGCCCGGTGACAGATCCGTTTATTTATCTACTGTATCGGTACCGCTTTGTCTCTGTCAAAAAGGTCATTAAACTCGCCTAGCTGCGTAATTCGCAGCCTCCTGCTCCTGCCTCGCTCCACAGCCCTTCTCTTCCCTCGACATCCAGAGCCACTTGAAAAAAAATTTATTATTGGCAATAAACAACATTTCTTTTTAACCCTTTCGGCTTTCTCCCCTGCGTATCCTACGCTGTCCCATGGAAAATCAGTTTCTCTGTATTGTTTCTCAGGAGGAATCGGGAGGGGGCTCCAGTTCCTCCCGCATAACTGCGGAAGAGGACTGAGAAACCAGCGGGCTCCAACTCCAGCGGCCCTCAGAAGCGAAGGGTTTGGCGATCTTTCTCAGTAGTCCTCCTACTGATGGTGCATGGTCAAGTATTACCTTCCACGAAGAAGGTCTGGCCTGGTCTCTCCCACCCGGTTAGTTCCTGAAGCTCCGCACACCCTAGCACAGCACCTACAGTTCACTGAATTCTACTCCTACCCCCACTCCCCAAACCTCCAAGCCCAGGGCCAGCCCTGCTTTCCCATGGGCTGGAGATCAAGAGTGAAAAACAGCTCCAGGTCATTCTCCTGCCACCGCCGTCCAGCTAGCGTCGGCCGCGTGGGAACTGAAAGGCGAGGCTCCGCAGACGGCAGGCTCCCGGTCTCGCGGCTCCCGGCGGGCGCGTCTCTTCCAGCTGGTCGGGCCGCTGGGCTGCCGCCGTCTCCCCGCTCACGGTGCCAGCTCCGCCGCTCTACGCTTGGCTCCCCAGCTCCGTGCCTTGCCCTGGGGGCGGCAGGGCAGATGGGGAAGTCTGAGCTGCGGAGGAGAGTCTCCGTTCTCCCGGTGTCCCCCCCTCCCAAATCCGGTCCAGGGTCCCCTTCCCCGCCCCCTGCGCAGGTGTGAGCGCGCGAGTGTGCACCCGGGCGAGTGTGAGTGGGAAGCGTGTGTGCGCGGGGGAGTACGCGGAGGGAGCGCGGGCGGCGGGCGGCGCGGGAGGCGGGAGGCAGGGCGCGGGGGAGGGGGCTGGGAGGGAGTGTGTGCGCGCGTGCAACTCCACTCCGGGGCTTTGTGCGAGCCCGGGCGATAGCATCGGCGGCGGCTGGAGGAGGAGCGGCCGGAGACGCGTGCAAGCCCGCCCGGCAGCCGGGGCAGGTGGGAAGCCCGCGCGGGAGCCGAGCCGACGCGAGCTGGAGACGCCGCAGCCGAGTCCGAGCGGAGCCCGGGCGGAGCCCAGGAACCTTCGCTAGCGGGCGGCCCGTGGGCGGCAGCCGACGCGGGGCGGGCGCCGGCGGGGCGACCCCCCAGTAAGATGTGCGCAGCGCCGCGGGGTGCCCCCCACTCGCAGAGGCGCTCGGGAGCCAGGCGGCTGGGCCAGGCGGCGCCTCGGGGGCTGCTGCGCGCCCGCGCCTAGAGCTGCCGCCCCAGGGAGCCCGCCACGGCCGCGCCCCGGGCACGCTCGGTGGCGCCCAACGATGACCGCTCCCTGGCGGCGCCTCCGGAGTCTGGTTTGGGAATACTGGGCCGGGTTCCTCGTGTGCGCCTTCTGGATCCCAGACTCGCGCGGGATGCCCCACGTCATCCGGATCGGTAAGGGCTCCCCTAGAGCCGGGGGTCTCTGCGCGATCGGGTGGGGACAGGAATTGGGGGGTAGTGGTGCTCTGAACGCGATCCGAAAGATTGTCCCAACCTCCCTCTAGGCTGCAGGGCTCGGGTGTCTGATGGGAGCTCTTGGAGGGGAGGACAAAGTTCCAAAGCCCGGGTCGCGGGGCCTTACTTACAGGGAGGAGGCAACCGGGCCGCGGTGGCGAGGGGACCTGGGTACGCTCCGGGGAAGGCGACGCGGTGGAGTGTGGCGAAGGTTCTAGCCCTAAGCCAGCGCCTCGGGGGAATTTCACCGCGACTGTCAGCAAGGATGGCCGCAGACCTAGTTCTGGGACTGGCTTCTGCGCAGAGTGGGAACCCTGGGGAAGGCGCCAACTTCTCTTCCCCCCACGGGTACCTCGCTGGAGCTTGGTGACAGGCAGGGGGTACAGGGGATGGATTCGCCGGACTAGGATGGCGGATTTCCTTGCCCCTAGCTGGCCGAGGCGCGGGACAGGAGAGGGGCAGTCCCCTGCTTGTCGCTAGAGCTGGTCCCCCAGGCCCAGGCCTCTTTCGAGGAGAAGTAACCGAGGCTGGGAAAAGAAAGCGCAGGAGGCAGCCCAGCGCAGCCAGGGACGGCGACCGAGGGTTGCGAGTGGCTTTTAAAGTTAGCCGAAATCCCTCCGCAGCTGGCGGCGGCTGGCGGTCTGCGCGCGGCTTTTTGGGGCTCTGGCTTCTCTGCTTCTCTCACCGCTGCAGATTTCTTACTCTGGGCTTTAACTTTGTTGTGGCCGCCGGAGGCACCCTGCGCGGCAGCGCTCAGAGCTGGGCGGGAGCCCACGCGAGTCTCTAGCCCACTCACTGCGCAGGGCTGAGCCAAGCTGGGCTATCCAGGAGCCATCGTTACCGTGGGCCGCCCGCACCAGGCCGGAGACCTGGGCAGCTCGGGTTCGCGAGACACCAACATCTGGTGCGCAGCCAGCCGAGCTCTACCCAGACAGGGCCACCTTCCTCCTCCTCCGGGGCTCTTTTTCAGGAACTGTCTTTGCTCCTATAAGAGCGGAATTTGGGTGGCCGACTGTGTGATGAGGCTGCGGGGAACTCGGGTCAGGCTTGGTTATATGTACTTGAGGTTTTTCCTAGGAGGCAGTCCTCGCTCACTCTCCCTGGAGCCACGTCCTCTTGAACTCAGCTTCAGAATGGGGACAGAAAAAGGATACTCAGATCTACAGATGTTGAGGTCCTCCGGTGCATGCCTACAATCCGATCCGGGACCAGGATGGGCAGGCATAACGCCCCGAGGCAGAGAAGGCGAGGCACCTGGGGGGAATCTGGGGACAGCCCTCACAGTCAAGTTTAACCCTTTGAAGTCCAAGTGTCTCTGGGTTGCCAAGAATGTTTCCTATCTCTATTACTGCCCCAGTGCTGGCTTGGCCACCATTCTAGCTAATCGTTTAGTAGTGGGCCACCGCTTTTTAAATTTTCTCTCTCAGTCCTTGTGATTTTAGGGGACCTTCATGGTAGAGTGTCCTTGAGATAGAAAGGGAATCTCGAAGGGTGCCTTGTCGTCTGTCTCCCCTCCCACCCATGCTTTGCAGGCCTATCTTCCTTGGTCTTTCCCCTCCAGAGGGTAGGATGGGTGTGTTTCCTGTCCAGTTTCAGGAATGGAAATCTTTGAAGGCCTAGAGAGACAGGAACAGGTTAACCACAGCCTCAGAGGTATGGGCTTCAAATCAGCAGGGTAACTAACTGGTCCTCATCTGCCCTAGTCACTGGGACAGTATATAGAGGTCTTCTCATTGCCCGGAGGAAGAAGATATTCCAAACCTGTGTCCCTTTCTTGAGTCACAGTGTAATAGCGCAATTAGGGATGGCAGAGCCCCCTCCTAATCTTCTTCATATTAAGCCCCAGGATTAATTAGAGTGGCGGCCCAGGCCATTTATATCCAAGAGCTCTGCCCTATTTGACTCCCAGCCCGAGGACTGGGGTGCTGTACTGATGCCAAACGTGACTGCTGGAGCAGGGCCAGCTTTGGGTGGAGGATGGGAAGGATCTGAGGCCTCTGGGCTTCTCTGGAGCTGCCTGGGGAGCTTAGCTTCTGTCCTTCTAGAGCTTGAAGTTGAACCTCAGCTGGAGGTAGAGCACGGGGAAGCGGGAAGCAAAGAACGAGAGAGGAGGAGGGAGGGAGGACATGCTGCAACCTAAAGATACTGCCTTGGCTAGACTGGATGTGGTCTCTCTATTCCCATCTCTGGGATCTGAGGCCTCTTAGCTGGGGCTGCAGGGATGGAGGCCCTGGAAACTGAGCTTCCCTGAAGCATGCTGGGTGCTTCTGCCGGGGCTGCTTGAGCTTGGAGCCTGAATCGCTTCTCCAGCAGCCAGGCGTCGTTGCTGAGCACAGGACCAGAGAAGGTTTACCTGCAGGTGCAAGATGGACTCTCTGGCCTGGGGAGTGTTTTCCCCGCCCCTTCTCTTTGTGCCTCTTTTGGGGGCTGAAATTCCCTCTTAGACAAGGAGATGGATAGCTCAGCAGTGTGACAAGAGTGTTCAAACAATCTGTCTTGAATAGATGAATTGCACTGCTCTGTCTTTTTGTAATTGTGTCTATCAGAGGGAGAGGTCAAGGCATTGATTGCTTGGATGGTTTGCAAGTAACAAAGGAGAGTGAGGGAGAGAGAGTAATTGGATTGTAGTCTGCGGGAAAAAATGATCATTGATTATTTTATATGAATATGTGGAAGATGTATTCTGTGTGTGATTATCAAGGGCTGCCATTGAAGGCTCGTGAAGCATATTGTTCTGCGTTTTACTATTATTGTCATCGTTATTGTTGTTTGGATGGATCCAGGTCTTAACTCAGGATAAGCAGTTAGACTCCGGGTCTTCTCAGCCAAATGAGATTTAGTGACCTTCCATAGGGACGTGGATTTATAGGTTTATAATCTACAAGTTGAAGAGGAAGGGTGATGGATATGGAGGCCAGAGGCTTGGATTTCCTCTTCTTTCTGCTTTCAATGAACTGGATCACTTTGATAAAATTCTATTCTTCCCACCTTGGCACCCACTTTCCCCATTCCCACCTTGGTGCTCAGTTTCCCACATGTACAGTTTGGTTGGTGTCCTAACTGTGGTGTCAAGTTCCCTTTAGAACTAACGAACGGTCAGGATACGGTTATCATCAGTGTAGGTTTCCTGCTTATACCTTTCCTAGGACTACAGACTTACGGTAGGATTGAGGCTGCTTGGAATCTGTAAAGAGAGCCAGGCAATGGTGACAGCAGCTGGGGAAGCCTGGAGAGTCTTTTTGTGTGTGTGATGAGGAGCTCGGTGACTGGTCTTGATCTCTGGCCAGCCAGTGGGGGGATTCAAGCCAAATGACTGCAGAGACATAAAGCAGGTGTAGGGGGTGGGAGGGAAGGGTGCGCCCAGCTCTGCGTTCTTGGAGCCTCCAACGTCAGGGCAGAGCTAAGCAGTTTCTGAATGTATAGGGGTCCAGCAGCCCTTCCTCCCATGTGCCCTCCTCTGAACAGATCATCCAAATTGTCCCAAACCCTCGTCTCCTGAGTTTGAGAGTCACTGCGTGTAAAACAATGAGGAATTCTCTTGACTGGCGGTGTGCGGAGACATTGCGCCTGGTAGGAACCGCTGAATGAAGATCAATAGGGTTTCCCCCCCTAGAAGTAAATAGCTTCAGACAAAACCTGGGAGTGGCACAAGGGGCCTTGAAAGCACCCTCTTGAGGAATTTCTGCTTCACTTTCCGGCTCAGCTGCTCCTGTCAGCTCAGGCTTCCCTCCTTCTCCAACTGGAGTTTCAGTTCCTCTCCATGCTTGCACTGCGCCACACAACAGTCTTTTGGCGTCAAGGATGTCCTGGGTTTTTTAGGTTTGTGTGGGGTGAGCCAGCCTAAGCCTTTCCAAGGTCATGGGCATCCCCCTGTGGCTGCGCAGGATGGGTTGAGTTTAGAAGTCTAGCCCACAGTGCTGTTTTAAGAGGTTGCTCTTGGCTCCTCACTCTTACAGAAATGCAGGAGCGTTTGGCCCCCTTTAGCATCTTTGTGACCCCTCCGGCTGTGAGGTTCTTCGGGGACCCAGTGATCACACAGGCACAGTGTTCTAGCATTGGGAAATAGAGTATCCTGCAGAGACAGAAGGTCCAGGTGATCCTATAGGCATTAGAACTACCCCTCCTGGGGGGGGGGGCAAGGCCTACGGAAGGGAAGCTGCAGGCTTGGGGGGAAGAGGTTTGTGCATTGTGGCTGGGGCTCGTTCTAATGCAAGGCCTCCTTCTCCTCTCATGGTCAGCCACCCCTCCCTCCCTTCACAGCTGCAACCTGAGCCCAGTCATCCTTGCTCAGGACCTTCTACAGGCAACTGAGCTCTGATACTTCACTGGGTCATGGAAAAGTGGGTAGGGGATGGAGGTCCCCAGAATCTGCCTGGCAACAGAGAGAACTGACATCCAAGAATAAGGTCCATCTCTGGAGCCTGTAACCAGAAGACCCTGGTGTATCCTTCAGAGGCTAAAGAGGTAGGGTAGAAGCCCCAAGAAGGTAGAGTCCCCCAGAGGACCAGACAGAGCTGGTGCCTTGGCCTTGGCCTTGGCCTTGGCTTGGAGTGTTTTGCTTCTAGGTGCTGATTCCTCAGCAGTAGCAGCAGAGGGCAGTGTGCCTGTGCTCAGATGGCCACCAAGTCTCCTGCCTGGGGCCCCACTGAGTCTGGAGCGTAATCAAAATAATAAAGCAGCAACTATACCATGGCCAGAGTTTATTGAGCACTTAATAGCTGCCAAGCTGTTTGGAGTGCTTTCCAAACAATGACAAGTAGCAGAGAGATAGTAAGTGCTCAATAAATGTGGCTGCAGCATTTTCTCCATTATCTGACTGAGCCTCTACAAAGCTGCTGGGGCCGCTCCCCATTTTGCAGACAAAGAAACTAAGCTAGGTGAACTCACTTGCCCAGAAACACATGGCTAGTACTTAGTAGACACAGGACTTGAACTGCAGTCAGAGAGCCTCCATATCTGGTGCTTGGAGCTGGCTGTATAGTTTGAAGATAGCAATAATTTATAAAGGGGCTAACTGCAGGCCCCATGCCCATGGTTCTGGAAGCTGAGCAAGGTCTTGCTGGGTCGTTCTGGGGCTCTGGCTGGCCTGGGATGGGTTTCTGTGCCTTGTTTAGCCTCATCAGTGATCTATGCAGTATCAGGCTCCCCTCCCTGAAGAGCCATATATAGACACTGTGAAAACCAGTGGATGCCCAGGGAGATACACACTCTTATGTTTTTCTGTACGCCACCTGGCTTTGGCCTTTTGACTGTTCAGAGTTTTTAATCCAAGCCTGGATTAAAGGCTGGATTCTTCTGTGGTTGAGGCCAGTCTTCTCACAGAAATCCCTCCTCTTCCCAGGAGTTTCCCAGGATATTCTCAAAGACACCGTCAAAGCTTTGAGCCCTGAGGGCCCTGTGTGTGTCTCACCACCACCCTATCACCCCTGAGCTGGCAAAGGAAGAGGTGTGGTGGACGGGCTGTCTTTGTTCTGTCTCCCCTGCCTCACCTCCCGGTTCCTACCCTGGTCTCATCCCCTCCCGTCTCCATCATCCTATCCAGACTACTGATAGTTTTTATGTTGTTCTATTTTTAAGCAACGGTCACATGCCCATTCTTCTAAATGGAGCCTATCTGGTTTGGAACTGAGATTGGTGGGCAACGCACAGGGCATAGTGGTTGCTGTCAGCAACTGCCACTCTGCTAGTGAATGGAGGAGCTGTGTCACTTACTGCAGCAGTGACACATTTAGGATTGGCTCAGACAGAGGGGTCCTCACATTGTCATTGTCCAGCTTCCCTGTCTGCAAAGCAGGGGAAATACATAATGCCTGTCTCTCAGCATCAGATAATTGTGATGTCTTTTCAAAAGGCGTAGGTCGGTCCAATGATCAACATTACCAACATTACGTCTTTGCTATTATTCCCGTAGCCAGAGACCAGTTCGGAGCCTGGGAGTCCCTCGAATCTCCCCGGATGTCAGGATTTAAGGAAGCTCCCAAAAGATGAGGACTTTGAGCTTGCCTCAATGATGCAACAATGAGTGCCTCCTTAAATCCGGACTCTCCCCTTCTTCTGGGTGAGCTTCAGGTTCCACAGTTCTTGGATTTAGAGATGCTTAGCTACTAGACACAATCCTAACCAATGGGGCTTGGAGAGGTGAGACTGGAGGAGGGGCCTGGGAACTGGAGTTGAGGACAACAGGCGGTTTGATTTTGTTGGTCTTCCCTTTTAACGCATTTTACAGCAGCGAGGCTTCAAAGCCTTCTGTGCCACCCTTCCCCCAAATGACTTTGTTCTATTTCTTTGGAATCACCTCCAGAGCCCAGGCTGTCCCTCCTGCTGGCATTTTCTTCTCCCAGCTCAGTTCTAGCACAAGTTCCTGACTCTGCTCCTGGTGACCTTTATTTACCTGTTTGCTAGTGTTACTGACCTTGACTATGGTTAGGCTCAGGGATGGATTTGGGCTTTCTCTAATGCTGGTGATTATGCCATCTGCTTTACAGAAGGATCTGCCCAAGGTTGCCCACAGCCACCTTTCCCACATCACTACCAAAATGGATGTTTCATAAAGACGTGTTCTATGGATAATAAGCTAGGTTTTTTTCCTTTATATTTTTCACATAGAAGCCAGCGTGGGCCTCATATGCCATGTCTGAGTTTACTTATGGAATTTTCTTTCCTGGCACCTCCAAATTTGACAAGATGTAGCTGATTGGCATTTCAGTGTGAATCTACTCGTGTGTGTGTGTGTGTGTGTGTGTGTGTGTGTGTGTGTGTGTGTGTGTGTGTGTATACTTGCTTGCTGCATGAACTGTGCTGAGTTGCTTCCCCTCTGAGCCTCTATTTCTTCTTTAGCTGAGATAGATGTCTTAACATGTAGTGAGAGTCTAGTCTGTTCTTTCTGACCTACAAAAACATTATGTATGGCTGAGCCTTACAGTACCGCCTTCACAGGGCTGCCGTGTGGATTAAAGGTGATAACGTGTGTGAATCTCTTTGAACCGATCCTAACGTTTAATAACCGAGAAGGAGGAGGAAGGTTCCCCCCGGGGTGGAGGCCCTGTCTCTGCCATCAGACATAGCTCTGAAGCTCACGCTCTGGGCTCTGTGTTCACCCTGGAGCTTATGCTCCATGCGGCTCCCTATGTATTTTGCTCACTGCGCACATACCAATGTGCCCTAATGTGGAATGGGCAAATCCAGCCGCTGTGCCAATTACAAGGGCAAGAGAGGAGCCCTTCCTAGGACACTCCTGGACCATTATTTATCCCACACCTGCAGCCCGGGGCGCTGCGTTTGCATTTGCAGCAATTTAATTGAAATGCTTTTTAAAAAGCCTGTGTCCAGAGCTGGGAAGACCCTGGGGATGGGGATGGGATACTCTTGAGGGATTAGTTTGTGGCTCTGGTCAGCCAGCCCTTCTTAAATAGGGTGTCCAATGTTTGTTTCTTGAACTGGTCAGTAGGGGTGGGAGATGTTCTGTGGCTGGACCAGAAGGACAGAGTTGCTGGCTCTTTTGAGGTAATGAAGGCAAAAGCTGGGGAAGGAGTCCTTATGGTGATGTGAGGATAGGAGATAATGAACCCAGCAGGACTGGGGGCGAGGGGGTGTGTCAAGCCTCTACTCCAGATCCTTTGGTGCTGTACTGAATGGTGGTTAAGGATGGCAGAGAGAAAAGGAACGAAGTGCTGAGATTCCTGTTTGTGTCGAGTGGGTTCCAGTCCCTAGGAGACAATCAAGACGACAGGCTGCTGGTAGAAGGGGTTTTATAGAGTTCTCAGGAAAACTGCAGGAGTGAGCTCTTTAAATATGGCAGCGCCGGGAACCTCTGCAAAGCCTCCCTGCCTCCGCTTCGCAGAACTGAATGCGTTATTCCTAAGAGCTGCCCAATTGGGCGGAAAAGCTGGAGCGGAAAGCCAAGGACTTCCCAGGGCTCCAAGCAACGCATTTCCTATCTACAGTGAAGAATCAGGCTGCAGAGAACTCCAGGGTCATTCTGGGCTTCTGGTTCTCCTACATTAGCATTCGTCAGAACCACAGAGAACTCTTTCAAACACAGACTGCCAGGACCCCGCCTCCAGAAGGCGGCCACTCAGCGGGTCAGGGGTGAGGCCTAGGGATTTGCTAAAGTGAGTGCTACTGACCTGAGATCTATGCCAGCCTTCCCTCCCTCCCCCTCCCTCTCCCTTCCCCCCCTCCCTCCAGTCTTCTCTCCCTCTACCCCACCCCTCTCCCTTCCTTCTTCTCTCCCTCTACCCCTGCCTCTCTCCCTCTTCTCTAGCCACCTGCTTTGCTTGTTTGCTTTCTTCCTTGTTTTGAATCAGTGCCTCACTTCTTAGTACAGGTTGATCTGGTCTCAGATTCTCTGCTATCCTTTTGCCTCAGCCTCTGTAGTGCTAGGATGATAGAGAGCCATCGTGCCCACCTTGGTTATCACTCTTTGAGAGACCATTGTCACAAATGGTGGAGGATTTCCGGTAGCCCATCTCTACCTGAATTTCAGAGCCTCTCTCCAGTCACAGGGAGCCTGCTGCTTTTAGGTCCCACCCTTTTTTTAGTGCAATGTTGGCTGCCAATATCTCTCCCTCAGAAGCTGTAACACATCTGTCTGCAGTTCTGAGGAGGCGATGGGATGCCTATAACTCCAGCATCCAGCTATCTAGCCTTGAAACCCCTTCCTTCCTGCTTGTGTGAACGGGATGAATCACTTCTCACAGTCTAGATTCCCTTACCTGTGAAATGGGAACAGTAGCTTTCACATCAGAGGATTTTATGAGAATCAGCTGGCCTGGCACACTCTTGTTTACACACACACACACACACACACACACACACACCCCTACCAAAACAACAACAAGAATAACACAAACTTTTCCTATTAAGCATTGTGGATAAGTTTATAGGTTCTTGAACCCAACAGACTGACTTCAAATCTTTGTGAACTCCCAACTGTGTGATCTTGGGCAAATGGTTATAGATCTCAAAATACTGTTCATAATGATCATACCTATCTCCTGGCATCTGGTAAGGGTTGGATATGTTAATGCACAGGAAATACTTAGAATCCCCCCATGGAGGTATTCAGTAGCTGTTCTCTATTGCTCTTGCTGTTAGATCAATAGCTGTTAGACCCTAACCCTAACCCCTAACCCCTAACCCTAACCCTAACCCTAACCCTAACCCTAACCCTAACCCTAACCCTAACCCTAACCCTAACCCTGAAACCGATTGAGGTGGGCTCCCCACCAAACGTAAAGGATTTTCTTTGTCCCGAAGCTGCCTAACTCCACCAGCACCCGTCTGCCACTGTGCCAATTTTTTATCAAAATCATTAGCATTGAAATCAGATCCACCTCCCTGGAGCTTAGCCTTGGCCTCTAATCAGGCAAATCCCAGTTATTTCAGCCATGTAAGTGGCCATTTCTTTTTATTAAGCTGCTACTTATGCCACACTGGTGGTCTCCTGAGATCATGGGGTCTTTCTTTCTTTTGATACAGGGTCTCACCAGATAGCCCAAGCTGGCCTTGAACTCATAGAGATCCACCTGCCTCTGCCTCCAGATAAAGGTATGTGCCACCACATCCAGTTCGTGAGATCTTCCCCCAGAACTCACTGCCAGTCTATAACCTCTCTCATCATCGTGATGACAGTTGATCTAAGCTTAGAGGCAGGGCCTGCCATTTATCTCCTGCCTTTGAGTCTTCCTGTGGCTGTTTTCTTGTTCTCTGTTGGTGGACCACCCAGGCCTGTTCCCACACCTCCCATCTCAGAAAATGGGTATAAATGTCACCATTCCTCTGTGGCTTCCTTCCTGGGGTCTTTAGAGATGAAGTACCTGTGGGCTGGAGCTAGGGACCCCTGTTCAGAGCAGTCACACTTTGGGGACTGCCTGTTATGTCTTATGGCATGCCTCATGCCGTCAGAGCCTGGGATAGACAGATCTTCCCTTTCTTCAGCCATGTCTGTTTTGCTGCAGGACATGGCTGACATCAGTGCCTGGCAGTGGCCAGAGTCTCTGGACTCAGGCATGGCTCATCCTCACATCTTCTTTTCTTCTCCAGCAAATGCTTGAGGCCTCCCAGAATACTCTGCTTCTCCACTCTCACCCCTGACGCCTGCCCTGCTTTTCGATCTGACCGACTTCTATTCGTACTCACCTCTCTGCCAACATGTCTCTTCCTCCGGGAAGCCTCTCTTGACCTCCACTGCCTTCTGCAAGTTCCCAGAGCCTCTTTTCACTGTCCTGGGTAAAGTGCTCGCTGTGTTCTCAGTTACTATAGAGATAATAAGCACAGGGTGGGCATGGGGCACTCTGCCGTACTCTGTATCCAGCACAGTTTGTGCTTGGCCCTTCAGAGAGGATGAGTAATCGATGGTTGAGCAAATGGATCCATCCATGACTATGGTCATGTGGACAGAAGGCCACCTAACTGCCTTGTCATTCAGTTCAGCACCTTTCCTGTCTTGTCCCTGAGGATTTAATGAGCAACTTCTGGTATTCTCCCTACACTCAGGTTGGTCTCTTCTATATCAAGACCTTCACCCTCTAGTCTACTGGATTACACTGGAGTGGCTGGGGTCAGTGAAACCTTCCTTTCCAAGCCCAGGATTAGACAGACATCCCACCCATTGTCTGATTCATACCCTGATGGCTCTCCCCTTGAGAAAGACACAGCTGTCTACTTCCAGAAGAGAGTGAGGGTGCAGTCACGACCCCTCTGCCTTTTGGACCTCACCTCTCTCCTTCCCACTTGCTCCTCAGCATCTTTGCTTCTCTCTTGGGAACTGGTCTAAGGATATGAACTTGTGTCGTTTGGTCCTTAATAGGCTGATCACTCAGGGCGGCTGTCAGGCAGAGTTATGGCTGAGCCACTTGCACCTCTGCCAGTCTCCCCTCTTTACCACCTCTCTGGATCCTGCTGGGATGTGTAGACAGCAGACTGACAGCTGAGGTGTAACATGGAGGTTAGCCGTCATCCTGGAGACTCAGGATATGCATCATTCTCTTTGAGAGCTTTAAGTGTGAGTATGTGTGTACATGTGCTGTGTCCTTGCCAGAGATGTCCCAAGGGGGTTTGCTTCTGTAAAGCCAGCTTACCAAGCGCAGGTTTGGCTGCTATTCCTTGTCCAAAGCCCAAAGAGTGACAGTAGTCTTCCCTGATCACTAAGGAGACAGGACTGTGGTGATGGTCTCTCTTCTTGAGTGTCTAGGTAACCTGTCCACCACCATGGTATAGCAGCGAGTGATATGAGTTCATGACATAAACCTCCCATGCCCTCACAGACATAGCAGAGGGGAACAGCCCCCCACTTGAGCTAGGCTCTCCCATTTTCTCATGTCCTTCCGTAGGGAAGCAGGCGACACTTCATGAGCAGCAAGAGCCTGTTGCTGACAAGGCCATTTTTCCTCCAGTTTAATAGAGGTGACAGCCGTCTATTTTAGATGTCTCGTAACATCGAATCAGTAAATAAAATATGGGGGACTCTCAGGTTAAACTGAATTACAGCTGATCCCTGGGGAGCGAGGGTTAGTGAAGCCTCCATCAGGGAGACTGAGTCCCTGACTTCTTTTAAGAGAAGTAGAGCCTGGGTCTTCCAAATGAATCTGGGAAATCCTTTTTTAATATGGGAGGAGACTAGGTCATAGTATTTGATGCTTTCAGGGTCCATGGAAGAACCAGACCACCAGTGGAGGCGTGGCCAGTGTTGGGGTGCCACAGATGAGGATACTGAGGACACGAGAAGTGACCTCTTCTGTGCTTCTTGGTGAGCTGTGTTGAAAACGAGGCTGAAGCATTGACCTCTAGTCATGACCTCTGCACACAGAGAGAATACAGATTGGGTCTGTATGTGTTGATAAAGCTCCTCCCAGATAACAGCCCTGTTAGGAGGGTCGTCCTAGACTCACTGTGTTCAGCACCACGGAGAGCAGCCTGCTTCTGGTTAGGGCACTAAGCTCTGTGTTGTTCTAAGGTCACACTAAACTGGTCTTCTGGTGCAGGTTCCCTAGGGCTCTGCTAGTCACACACAGGACAGCTGTCTTTAAGAAGCCCACAGCTGGTGAGGAAACACTGGGAATTTTGTTAGAGTCCAGTAACTCACGGTTAAGGAAGATGCAGCCTGTGGGTAGAATTTCTCCCCGTTTCCCCTTCCACATAAACTGTTCTTAAATCTTTGGTGCCGTGTACGGCGTGTCTGCTAGGGAGCGGGAGCAGATGACAAAATGCATGAACATCTGCCTGTCAGATATTACACCTGATACCACGAGTCTCTGCTCGGCCTGCCGGCATCATCTTTCACATTGCATTTGGTAAGTGGGCTTCCGTAATGCAGTTTTATCCTGCTAAATGTGATTTCTTAAACGTGTTTTCTGTGTTATTGTTTCCTGAGCCGTGGAGCTCTGCACACCTGTAATAGAACCTTATTTTCTACTAATAAATAAAATTACTATTCATTCAGGTGATGGGAAACCAGTGTGTCACAGCTTTGCGGCGTTCCCTCAAAGAGCCCCTGCTCCAGGTGCATCATCACCTGGATGTGTCAGAGGAGCCTGGTGACGGGTGGGTACCACAGAGGCCTCTCCTAGACAAGAAGATGTGAGAGAGGATCACACATCTCAGAGGATGGTGGATGCGGGAACCTTTGTCCATCACCAGGGAACCAAGAACTGCCTCAGAGCATTTGCATTAGAACCAAAAGAGACAAAGAAGACAACACATAACAGAGTAACAGAGGACTTGCCATTTGGGCTCCTGGGATGTCAGAGGCAAGATGGCCCCAGAAGCTTACAGCAGATAGGAAGGAAGACCTAGAAATGCAGTGTGAGAGTGAATTGTGGCAGCCGCAGTTACATCTGCTTTGGGGCCTCTGGCTTGAAAAATGTCAGCATCAAGGGATTGGGGATTTTTTTCCCCTTAAGAAAGCAGAAGGAAAACAACCTGCTTTGGAAATGTGGCTATTTTTATGCTGTTTGTAATTTTGTGTTTATTTCCTGTCCTTTTCACATGGATTCTGGGCTGACTCATTGATTCAGCAAACATTAGTGGAGCGCCCACTCTGTGTCGAAGAGCGCAGACAGGCGCACCTGCAGGGCTGGGGCGCAGCTGCATCCTGAGCTAGGAAGCATTGCAGGGTCTTCATGGGAGATCCAGGTAGTGATGACAACATGGTCCCCCACCCTGAGGTGTGTACAGCCTACCTCAAAGCCCTGTGCCTGGAGCTTCCTTGTTTTTCTATATTCTGGGAGAAGTAATGAAGCTCAGAAAGGCTCAGAGCTGGGCTACACGTCACACTGCAGACATGGAGGGAAGCCCATCTTTCTCAGTCCCTCTCGGCTTCTGCCTTCCCAGCTTCCCTTGTCCCTTCCAGATTTATTTTCAGTTTTTTTTTTCTGCCAGGAATTCTCATGCCCCATCCTCCAGCCCCCTCCAGGATTCATTTTTCCCTTTCCCTAGACAGAATTCTATCTAACTTTTCTAATAGGGAAGAGATTAGCAGTGTGTGTGTGTGTGTGTGTGTGTGTGTGTGTGTGTGTGTGTGTGTGTGTAGGGGGGGCTAACCTATGTAAGAGTGCTTAGATGTCTTCCTTGGTTGGTTCTCCATTTAGGTCTTCAGTGTTCCTCACTGAACCTGGAGCATGCCATTTTGACTAGACAGTCTGAGCCTGGGGCTGCTTGTCTCCACTGCCCAGCACCAGGGCTGCAGGTGTTTGTGGCCACACCTGCCTTTCACATAGGAGCTAGGCATCTGAACTCTGGTCTTCATGATTATACAACAAGCGCTTTACGTGCTGAAGGCCTCTCCCAAGCCCCAGCATCCTCCTCTTGAGTGTCTGAGGGATGGGATTCTCCCTTACTTCTAGTTTATCTGCGTTCTTCCTATTGCAGGGTAAATAAAGCTCTCGTGTTCAGGGCATGACCTGGCCTTTCTTTAGGGCATAGGAACCTCTAGCTTGAGACTCATTCGTTTCCACATCTTTTCTTTTTGGAGCTCCAGCAAAGAAGCTCTCAGACAATTAAATTGAAATGGCTACACACTTTCCCTCACAGGGGTTTGGACAGATTTATAATATTTTCTTTTTTAAAAAATTGGCCCCTTTTTCATGGAGACAATGATTTATAGAATAATCAATTTCTTTATCTACCTAATACATTGGAGTGATCCGTCAGATCAGGCATCAATCTCCCTGGGGCTGGGGAGGGCAGACGGTCTAACAGTCTGGCTCATCAGGCCAAGGGCAGATTTTCCTGTGAGCTGTCTTGCTGCTGAGACTGGCCCAGGAGAGAGCCTGAGGCCGGCCCAAGCTTCCTGTAAACTCCCAGCTTAGGAGGTAGTGCTTTCTTCTGATCAGTCTCTCTCTGCTACCCAAGGGGAATAGGTGCAGCGCGCGCTGTCCCCACTACACAGCTTTGGAGACTGAGTACCTGAATCATGTCAAGGAAATGGATGGCTCAGCTGGGAGAACTCTTGCTTTGCAAGCGTGACGCCCTGAGCTTGATTCCCAGAACCCACATAGGCAACGCCAGGTGTGGTGGTGCATACATGTAATTCCAGTGCGGAGGAGGTGCAGAAGGAGGGCCTCTGAGCTCCCTGTCCAGCCTGTTGGACTTACTGAGTTCCAGTACAGCAAGAGACCCTGGGGATAAACTGTCTCAAAGGAAGTGTGTGGCATTCCTAAGGATGACATCTGAAATTCTTGTTCTCTGACATCCATACACCGGCACACACACATGTACAGATCCATGAACACACATGCACGCGAGTGCGCACCCCCCCCCGACACAGATACACACATATGAGAAGGACAAGAACTTAAAGATGTGAAGGCAAGAGTGACTGTCTATAGATTTCTAAGTTCAGGCTGGTGAGATGGTTCAGCCAGTGAAGGCATTTGACACCACGCCTACCTGAGTCCAGTCCCCAGGACCCACGTGGTGGAAGGAGAGCTGACGCCCACGAGTTGTCTCCACATGTGCACCCCACTCCAGTATATACAAATAGAAATGTAATGAACAAAACCTCTGAGGTCTATAGCAAGTGTGTGTGTTGGGGGCGATCCTGGCCTGAGAGGTCCCTGCAGAACTGAGACCAGTGAGTGCTGACCAGTACCAGCTCTTCTGTGTTTAGTGCTATTTGAAGATTCAGTAAACTGTCTCATGGGGTTGGTGGGCTTCCTGTAATGGAGACACACACAGCTTGGCTGGTGACGTCACAGAGGAGCCCGGGATTCTCTCCCTGTGAAATTCTCAGTCTGCCCAGCTGTATGACTAAGGCTGCTGAGGACATCCAGGTTTTCCGAGTTCCCTGGAAAGACCAAGGCCGTGCCAGCTCCAGCTTATGCTAACCCCACGGAGGCCAAACTCTTGTGAGAAGGTGGTGGCCGAGAACACTCAGAGCTCACACTCTGTCGCCTCCACAGTTCATCTTGGTGATGCTGTCAGTGTCACGGGTCAGTGAGGGAACTGGTGGCTGTCGCCAGCTGGAAGTCTGGGAGATGTCATAGTAAGCAGACCGCAGACCTCAGCTTGCTTGGCTCCCATCTCTGATGTGTGGAGCTTCCTTCTGCAGGAGCAGAGATGGGTATCTGAGACAGAAGTCCTGAGGTCAGGCAGCAAATCATCAGAGCCGGAGCTTCATTCACAGGGTGGTGGCTCACAACGGGTGGCTTTAGTTTGTACTCGCTGTGGGTCAGTCTTGTGCCAGGTGCCAAGGTGAGCAAGGCAGGCAGGATCTTTGTCCTTTGGAAGCTCACAGTCTGGCAGGAGAGGCAGGCATCAAAGCACGT